>CM035429.1:57994473-58534473 GCA_020310875.1 Ceratopteris richardii
ACCTGTGAAATCCTGTTTCCCTGGTCGAAAACAAGTGCTCGTTGCCCTCCTGGTTCATCCTACGTATGGGAAACTACTGGATCAACACATGAAATGGAATTAAACCAAAAATGTAACAACAGTCCTCGAGAAAAACCTGTAGAGGTCCTGGTCTGATGATAGTGTAGCCAAGTCCAGAATTTCTAAGGGCAGCTTCCCCAGCCTTTTTCAAAAGTTAAGCGAATGAAAATAAAACAATATATACACCCAGCATTTTATTTGTAAGGATATGAATGCAACAAAAACTTTTGTCTGGCATTACCTGCTTTGCTTTGAGGACTTTCTCTCGATCAATCTCATCGACACCTGCTCCAGTGCAGGAAATCAAAATGAAGTCTGTTTCTTGACCAGCCTGCCATGCATTCCACGAGACTAGAATGACTGATTGGTTTCAAGGGCTTCCTTAACTAGTAAAAACTCTGCTCGATGTATTTACCGGCAAAGCTTTGATGTAGTCAAGTGTCAATTTGAAGCTATTGAGGTCCCGAAGTGATGATGGAATTGATGATGCTGAACGGCTAGCCGATCGCTGAATGTTCACGAACAAAGAAAGAGAAGTCACATGAGAGGTGTTCTTGAATCAGTAGAAAATAATGCCCACTGCTTTGAAGTGATCTACAATCTTGCAGATTTGTTCAAAACACAACCACACCTGTTTCCTTGGCTCAAAACGAATCGCAATAGTGTGTACAGAGAAGGGATCCAGGGCAGGATCTTCAGGATTCATTGGTCTGAAAGAGCTGAATGGAATTCGCACCTGCAGATCAGACCAATTTTCAGGCAGAAATAAATTTGTGCATTTCATAGAGGAGAATATCCCACACCAACAATACTACTATTCACTGTAGCCACGACCTAATATAAACATAGTCCAATTGACATACCCTGCTGTAACCCAAACGAGTTGCAAATCTTGCAGCATAGATGATCTTATGAGACGGATCATCCATGGAGCAAGCCTCCAATATAAGGCTGTAAATCTTTCCATCTCCACAAACCGAGAGAACCAATCCTTCATATCTGCATAAGCCAAAGAAATAACCATAAGTTATACATGTCAAGCGATTACAGTGATACACAGAGGCAGCGGATGTTCTACCTGTCAAGAGAAACACCAGGTGCTAGATTCAGCTTTTTTGTAAGCTCTACATAACCACCGCGAGTGAAAACATAGCCTGCATGTGGGAAGCAGTGTTACTTCCTGCAATCTATCGATTGCATAGCTATTATTATTACACAAATACCCAAAATATCCCCAACCCAAAGCTTTATTTTTTGTACTTTTACTCTGTGAATGTGACCCAACGACAGTCCATTACATGTCAAACAAACAAAAACATCAGCTTTCAAGAAAAGGTCTACAAAGTGCTGCCACACCAAGAGAAGATGTGCAGATAAGTAGTGGCATACCGACCCTAGGAATTTTATAATACAAGCGATCATTCAAATATGACTATGAACCTCATAATATATAAGCAATGATAATGCTTAAACCTCTTTTAGGCAGTGCATAAAACATTATTATGTGTCTCCTATAGCCTTGCTAGTCTGACACAAGTCAAATCTTAAATTTGAGACTAATGATGTATAGGCAATACCCAGATATATATATTTGAATTCTCCTAGTGAACAGAATAGGATTATCAACGATTATGTTTCAGATTTTGACATGCCCAATTCAATGTGGCTGCTGTGCACACATGCATAGCGCATTGCAGAATTTGGCATACCCAGTTTAACACATCTTCTATGCATATACATGCTCCTTTGCATATTGTTGCATTAATCCAGCTTCAGAGAAGTAGGCACTAACATCTTCTGCATGTTGTAGTTTGAGCTGGTAACCACAAATGAACAATCCCTAGCCTAGAAGAAAATGCTGCCCAAAAACTAATCTCTTCTTCTATTGGCCAAAGACCTCACCTTTCTTGCATAAAAGGAGACTATTTTCATACAAACATAAGGCACGCTTTTACTCGATATATGCATCAAGCATGCATATGAAAGAACTACCTCTCTCTTACTTACCCAGTCCTATTTCCCTTTCTCTCTCCCCCCTGCCTTATCCTCCTTTGTTCATCATATCACCTTCCTCCACTACCCCCTGCAGTGCCACCAATTCACATATGCATATACAGGCTCCTTCACATATGTGAATTGATATATGCATCAAGCATGCATATGAATTGATCTCTCTCTCTCTCTCTCTCTCTCTCTCTCTCTCTCTCTCTCTCTCTCTCTCTCTCTCTCTCTCTCTCTCTCTCTCTCTCTCTCTCTCTCTCTCTCTCTCTCTCTCTCTCTCTCTCTCTCTCTCTCTCTCTCTCTCTCTCTCTCTCTCTCTCTCTCTCTCTCTCTCTCTCTCTCTCTCTCTCTCTCTCTCTCTCTCTCTCTCTCTCTCTCTCTGCCTTATCCTCCTTTGTCCATCACATCACCTTCCTCCACTGCACCCTGCAGTGCCACCACATCACATCAGGTAGTACCAGAGCTGGTGACAACTGCTACGCTGTTGTACCTGAAATCTCCATTGCAGCATTGAAACAGGTGCATGGGCTAATGCATCACTGGTGTGTGCAAGTTCTTCGCTCATATTCACAGGTGCCATTTCATCTCTGGTGCAACTGCCATGGACCACAACTGCTGCCCAAGCAGATTGATAGGCTGTCTTTGTCAATTGGCTGGGCAGCATGAACAGAAACAGTCAGCGCACATCCTGCATGCACCTGCCCATTCCACATCCAGAGGAGATGAGTAATCGTGGGGAAAATCAAGCTACTGCAGATGCAGTCCTACATAGATCACCCTGCAACAAAGCTCAGTGAAATTCAAGAGATAAGAGTTATCAACAGTGGGTTGATGCAAGGCTTCCAGACTTCATATATTGCAGAGCTCAGCACCTCAAAAACCCAAATCTTATCCTGCTTGATTGGTTGAGGAGAACAACTTCAATCTAAGCACAATCAAAATTCACTGTCACAGCCATTTTCACTTGCTATTGATAGCAGGGCAATTGATGAATGAGGGCCAAGAGTGTTGAAGGTGGACCATCACACAACTAAAAGGTTCTTGTTAGAATCGGCAAACTTGCCATGATGCACATCCATGAACTCCAGCAATATACAGATCGCCTACTGTAAAATCCATCCATTCTGAGAATTTCAGGTGCAAAGAGGTGAAATTTTTGACAGCTATGATGAGGATGCCATGTCAATCTGTTCCATACACTCATGTCTAGTAGCTCCCACAGCAAAAACACACCTTGAGTACTCTGTAATAACTCCTATATAGGTTTGACCATGCCATGTGTAGGTTTTCTTTCACTATCTACTTTGTAAAATAGGAATTAGACACCCCTTTTAAAAATAAGGGACCTTTCCCAAATTAGATTTCTAGTCATTTATCATCTCCAAATTTCTCATAACAAATGCCAACAAAAATGCCTACAACAATTATTAGGAGTTCGCACCAACAATCAACAAGTATCAACAAACTGAACTACTACAAAGCAAGATAAACGAATGCGAGGAAGAAGAACAATAAGCAATCACAACAACATAATGCCCTCAGCGTAGGTTTTTGTATCACCCTACTTTCTCCTAAAGAATGATAGATAGTGCACAACCTTAGTGTTCGAAAAATACATAGAAACAAACATTGTACCACTCACAATACAAATATAGAAAGGAGAATAGTGCCACTCTGATTTGTATGTAGGGGATGTCTGCACAAAGAACAACACCATGTCTAGCTCCAGGGGGATAATGTTCTTTTAGTTGTTTCCACATATGAGCAATCCCTATTCTAGAAGAAAATCTTATCCAAAATCTAATCCTCTTCTGTTAGCCAAGGGCCTCACCTATTTCGTATAAAAGGACACTTTTGCATACAAACATGGGCCACACTTTTTTCTTGATGTATCCATGTGTGTAAAAGGGCTATCTCTCTCTTCCTCATCCCATCCTATCTCCCTCTCTATCTCTATCTCTGGCTTATCCCACTCTGTCCATTGCATCCTCTTCCTCCTTCAATGCCCCTGCTGCACCACCAATTCGCAACACCACATACAACAGATGAAAATCTCATTCATACCCAGCAACAAATGTGTATAACTAGCAAGGGTTCATATACAATGACACAAACGGACCAAGACGTATATAGGCACATGCAAACACAACCTTACATTAACTTTTATAAAGTTCACATGCCTACACAAACTAGATCTGTAAGTGCATTCTGATATGCAAATCCCTCACTCTCCTATCTCAGCACATGCAACCTAACTTGCCAACCTTCCATTCATATGCATGCAGACTCCAGGTCTTCCCAATGCGACAATAGACATCATCCCAGATAATGACAATATAAAATTAAAGCAGAAACTAAATTTTCTTTCATAATAATATAATAACATTAAGATAAGGCTTTTTCCTAGAGGAAATCGTGCAACTGTCAGATAAGGCCATAAAAAGCCTGTGGTGCCCGTGGAAACTTGACACTTGTCTACAGCTGGAGTTGAGGCCTACATGATGAGCCTGCTGCGTTTGGTATGATGAATGCTGGCACAAGCACTGGTGATCAGATTCACATCATGCACCTCGTCAAAATTCTGGCTTTTCAACTACCAATTATAATATTACACTCAAAATCACATACAATCATGCGATGCAAGTTCTGCTTTCCCTTTAGGATGCCTTCAATGATAAGGGACCAAGATAGCAACCTGAGAAAACAACCTTTCCATCTTCCTCAGTTGAAAGATTTGCATTCATCCCACCATCATACTTGACTGCAAAATCATCAGTGAAGTAAGTTCCTTGTTGACAGGACCACTCATCCTTTTCCTTGAATTTAGAGATTAGAAGCTTGCTGCGGCTGCTTCGACCAGCCCTAGCTTGAGCCATTTTGTGGTTGTAATCCTACAGATTTATAAACAATGTGAAAACACTTCAAAATGCTGGAAATCTATCAAAAACAGACAATAGATGGGAACAACCTGGAAGGCCTTCGATAGGTTGTAAACACCCTGCTTGTCAACCCTATTCAGATCGACAGTGAGGCTTGATCGAGCTCTTGCACAGAAAATAATTTTACTACAACCTTCAACAGCATTCTTCAGTGAGAAGGGGTCACCCAGATCACCAACTGCAATTTGCACTGATCGAGGCAACAGCTCCAGTGTTTCCGGGTCATCTTTCCTTACGAGAGCCTACAGATGCGCAAGAACCCTTGAAAGGATTTTGACTCAATGCACATCAATCAAATGCCGCTAATAGGAATCAGAAAACAAGCAATCACGAAGAAACATCGTCTACACTATGGTCGTAAGGATATCCACTTGTTATGATGACCATTTCATATTGAAAATGTGCAGAAAAATCACACATTGCACGACGTAAATTATTTTACTTTTCTGCGTGCGGGGATATTTACATTTGCTAATAGGAATTGATAGAGTTGAAAACGTAATATACATTCAAAGATAGAGCAACAGCTAACCATACAAGATCTCATTTGTCTGACGCACAATCGCTCTCTTGAAAAGCTTATGAAAGCTTAGAATGACACCATGATTCATACTTGAGTGACTCTACCGATAATCGATGGCGTGAATTTGCCAGAAAGGAAGTCTAAGAATTAATGTGGGCAATAAACCCATAGACTACAGGCATTCGTTTGTAACTTCTTTAAATTCCCATGGAAATTCTGATTCATACATGCAATGTAATATTGGTCATTTCATGCCATGCAAATTGAATAACAACAAGGGAAATGCTTTCCAGAATTGCCGTGTGACATTTATAGATGACGTGTTTCTCTTAATCTGCGATATTCCGTCTCTTTCTCTCTCTCTCTCTCTCCTCCTTCAAGAAAATCGCATACCTTCACTTTATAACCTCGCAGCTGAAGCTTCCTGATGACTATACGACCAACACGGCTTGTGGCACCGGCTACAAGGACAGTTGTGGATTCTGCTCCAGGGGTTGTGAATTCGCACATGGGACCACCTATCATCTCACTTTCGTATTCCGTGCTGTCCCGAGAAGTGAGCTGTCCTAGGTCTGTCAGACGGCGCCATACCTCATCAAAGAGCTGTCGTGATCGCCTGCCCAGGCCAACAGGATTCACGTCCTCCAGGCTCAGAGAAACTGACGAAGGCTGTTTGTTGGTAGTAACGGGGCTGGATTGCGCTGCGGGAGATGCGAATTCGGTGGTAGTTGGGGAGGACGATGATGAAGATGAAGACGGAGATGTCACCTCAGAGGCATCTGTCCGCGTGGAAAGGTCATCCCCTGTTGATGCGTGTACAAGAAACGGGAATCTAGTATGGCGAGAGTGACTGTATACGGGAAGGCTTTGCGGGATGGGCTGAAAAGAGAAGAAAGCAAGCGACTTGGAGGCAGGAGAGGAGGTAGGCAAGCGAGCAGCTATGGAGGAAGCCATAGTCAAATGCAGCAGATTAGCATCTACACTTCATTGTGAATGTTAAACAAGACCGGATCCGTGAGCTCGGTGTGACTGCCATAACTCAACAACGCGATAACTCAACAGAAACCAGGAAGAGAGAAGTGTGGGGCAGGACCACAAGGTGGGTGTCTGTGTGCAACGCAGGACGAACCGGAGAAAGAGTAATGGCTGTCTGCGTGCGCAAGAATCGGGGATCAAAAACTAGAGGCTCCCAATTTTTTCCTCAAAGATTGAAGTTTCAATTAAGCCACGTCTACTTCGTCGTGTCTGTATGAAGCTGTGTCTTTTTCATCCATCTTCTCTTTCGTGGGTGCTGCACTGCTGCTCCCCTTATCCACAAATTTCCTGGGAAAGATTGAGAAGACTGACACATCTGTTATTGGTAGCAAGGTCCTCTTGACACGTCTGGAAGTTGAATTACATAATTGTTTTCAAGCTTGGTGCTGAGCATAGCACTAAGCACACGCACTAATCATTTTTGTGCACTAACCATACGCAGCAATCATTTTTTTGTTGCGTTGGCTTGTATGATCGCAATGGAAATGAAGAGAAAACTTCTACTAATTTTCACTTTTTTACTGGAGAGAGTACAATGGATTGGAAAGACACACACTCTACCTCGTAACTCGTAAGGTAGAGGCATTCATCTTGGGGAACTCTGAGGCATTTAGCTCTAGGTGGGACTTGAACCTTGGACATCTGCATAGGACTACAAGGCACATCCGCTAAACCACACCCAATGGATAGTAATTTTGACATTACAACGATAATTCTTTGCAATATGTAATCTTTTTTTTTAATGAAGGTTCACGCAAAGCTTACTCCCCCGAGCTTTAACTTTGAAAGTGCAACTATACAAGTGAATGGGTATAGTATCCGCAGGACTCCCCGTATTCCACAAAGCAAGGGTTAGACAAGATTACAACATTACAATTGGTTTAACTGGCTAAAGCCATACATATCCAGCATGGAACTTGAACCCTAGACCTCCGCCTCAAGAGGCCAAAGCTCAACCAACTGCCCTATGGGGCATGGACATATGTAATCTTTTTTATTTTTTACTCGTATACTGAAATTTATGAGAAACTAGAAACACATGGGCTTTTTTTCTTCTTTTAAATTTTTTTTAAAAGAAGTTCTACGTAAGCCTATTCTTTTCGATAGCTAAATTAACAGAAAGGACAACTATACAAGTGAATGTGGCCATAGTATTCAACTTGAATTAATGAAAAGAACAACTATACAAGTGAAGGTGAGCATAGTATTCATGGGACCTCACGTATCCTACAAACAAAGATTAGACAAATCAGACACTCAGAAGATGATATAAACTAACTTAAGGTCCATTACATGTCTACTGCCATTGGGAGAGGTTGAATCCCCACCCCCAACTCAAGAGACGAAAGTTCCAACCAGCCAAACCAACATGCACCTTTAATTTTTTGTAAATTTATGACTATAATCTTTTAAGGTTGACACTAAATTTTATAAGAAACTCAAACTCGGACTCTTTTTTGGGGGAAGGAGGGGAAATTAAGTTTTTGAATCACTCTTGTATTGGCTTGAAAATTGAAAGGTAAACTCATACACTCAAGTTTATCCCCCTTCAAGACTGCGAATCTTCAATTCAGGACTCAACATATTAAACTCTATGCCAAGCACCCCCGAGCCATACCTAAGTCTCTTTCATCTCACATATCTCCTTTATCCCACATTCAAAGAGATCAAACATCGAGTTGTAAGTGAGACAAAGGGTCTCAATGTCTGCATCCCATAGGTGGGTTGGTTTGGCAATAACCCCTTGAGGTGGAGGTCTTGTGTTCAACCCCTCGGCTAGACATGTAATGGCTTTGGCAATTCTAAACTAGTTGTAACCTTGTCTAACTTGTTTAACCCCTAGTTTGTGAGATACGCGGGGTCTCGTGGGTACTATGCCCATTCACCTATACCGTTGTTCTCTCCAAGTTAAAGCTCAGGGGAGTAGGTGTTTGTTGAACCTCCATTTATTAAAAAAAAAAAGTCTTAATTTTGAGTTGGAAATTGAGTTTGAACTTTGGACTTTCCTTGAGGTGTTCCAACTTCCACCCACCCTCCTTTGATTGGAAAAGTGTCTTATTGTTTCTTTTTTTCCAAAAAGCTTGAATGTGATTAGAAAGAGAAGAAAAATAAAGAGAGAGAGAGAGTTAGGAATTGATATAAAGCACTTTAATGAACTTAAAGTCCCTTCCTCACGATCCATATTTTCTAAGCTTATCTCTTTGCATTATGAAGATCAACGAATGCTGTTACATGGTACACTTTATAACTAGTTTTTTTTGCTATAACTTTTCTGACTATTCATTTTGTTTTCTTTTCTTTTTTTTTAAGATCGATCTTATATCCATTCTTCAAAATATGCTTTAAAAATTGAAAGAACAGCACACTCACTCATTTCCTCCACCATAGAAGGGATGGTTTAGACATTAAGCACAAACATGACTTGGAATTGGCACATTGCAAATGATTCAAGTGTGGTAACCATTTGAACCATGCCTTCTCGATGACCCTTGATTTTCTCCTCTGACATGATTAGAGAATTTTCAATGGAATAGCCTTGGGAGATCCATGAAAATTGGTTGTAGATCTCTCTTTTTAGATCTTCCACAATGCTTCACCACTAATAGCATTCCAAAGAGTAGTCGAACAACCCATCATCTTGTCCAAGATAGCTTGTCACCAATATAATTGTTCATACTTAGTTTCAAAATCTTTTGCATAAATTGCATAAAAAAGGTGGTTGATATCCTTGTCTTCTTTACTTCACCCTTTTTTTTTTTTAATCTGATCGTCCGCCTACACTTCCAGGATCTAAAATTTGGGGCATGCATAAAAAAGGTGGTTGATATCCTTGTCTTCTTTAGTTCCCCTTTTTTTGAAAATATGATCATCCACCTACACTTCCAGACATCTCTGAAATTTTTGCGCTCATTACTTGAGATGAAAGGGGAGTGTCAAACAAGAAAAGAATCCCAGTGAAGCTTCTATGCCCTTATGTCAATAGAGTTATGTTGAAACGATATGTATAGGAAAATGGACCAAGATTTTTTGCTTTTCAAATGGAGGTTCGATAAGCACCTACTACCATAGCTTCAACTTTGAAAGTGCAATTGTACAAGTGAATTTACCCTTCAACTTTGAAAGTGCAATTGTACAAGTGAATGAGCATAATACATGTTGGAACCCCCATATCTCACAAAGCAAGGGTTAGACAAGATGACAACTCAGTTACAACTGGTTTAATTGGCCAAAGCCATTACATGTCCAGCCTGAGGGTTGAATCCTAGACCTCCACCTCAAGAGGCCAGAGCCAAATCAATTCCCCTACAGGACATGGATGAGTAAGAGTTTTCTGTTTGTTGATAATTATGTGTCGACCAATTAGCCTCTAAAGAAGCCATTTAAAATAGTGAATAATTTGCTTCCTGCACCAGACCCTATTGGAAGCTCCCCAACCATCCGAATCTTCTGAAGTTAAAAAACTAAGAGCTCTACTTGAACTTTATGAGTCAGAGAATGTCAAAGTCCATCGCAACCTGACCTTACTCAGAAAACACATGGCCACTGCCCTCGAAGAGAATAAGCGATTGCAAAAGCAGAACGAAGAAAACCTAGAGACAGCAATCGAAGGCTCCCCTCATGAGATTGGCCCAAAACAGTTTAAAGAAGTCCCTTCAGAGATGATGAAAACAATCCTGGAAAGCTATGTTGATCTGCTGGAAGCACATGATGATATGGAAAAAGAATGAGATGCACTGCATCACCAGCTAAGGGAGCAAGAAGAACAACCCAAGATCATAGAGCCGGCATCGACTTCAGAGGAGGTGAAGATGCCAAAAGAGCAGGTTGAAGAATTGCAAAGGAAGCTACTTGAGTATGAAAGATAACCTTCCCCAATTATCGAACCAGAAACAGACGAATTGGTGCCCATCAAAGTGGATGAGTCGTATGAGGAACCCTATGTTCATATGCCTATGCCGGGCGGCCAGCAAACATCGGAAGGAATGGACACCGTTGAAGTCAAAGCACCAGAATGGCTTCAGAAACTCGAAAAGACCGCCAAAACCCATGAAGATCGCGTCGCAGTACAAATTCAATCAATGGATAAACTGGAGGACACTATTATAAACATCAAGTACTTCCAACACATGTCACATCATTGCTGGATAGGAACAAACGATGCTCAATACGTGCCTTACTGTGTGCTCTTAGCCGATTACAATGCACAGATTCAACGAAGATGTGGCAAAGCCCTGACTTTTGCCACTCAATTTGGTCCCGACGATCTACCTGAATGTGCTAAACAAGGGTCAACCTTCCAACCCACCTGGAGGATTTGTCTTCTCGAAACCTAACAAAAAATGGTTCGTACATAGAATAACATGGCACTATTTATCAAGTACAATCCATGTTATGTTCCAGTTCTTCAAAAACGCACATGGCCCAAGTTTTCCATCACTGTGAAGAACGTCAAAGGTTATGCACAATGGTTGAATTATGTATATCTAGCACCTCCACAAGGACAGGCCTCGGTTGCATATATGATTTCCACCATCCGTCACTGGAGTCTTAGACTACGAAACACCCCTGATGTGATGGCACAAATGTGTATGAAGATATTTGAATTAATGTTGGTCACATTTAGAACATTCAAAAACATTAAAGACCCACACTTCTCGGGAGTCGGCTTCACCGCAGGCAACCAAGACTTGGTGTATGACATGAGCACTACCCCCTCAATTAATGTAATATATGCCTAACACGCAATAATAAAGTACCTCCCAGCATGCTACAAACAAACTTTCGAGGAGATGTTTGTCACAGGGTTTTGGGAATACCACTCTGAAATATTCGTACCCAGACCCTCCCATCTCCTCCAACTTTTCGCTGTGGAGAGGACATTACACTCCAAGCAATTGTGGCTGCCACATCTAGACGTCCCTGGGCCAGTAGATTGGGATGCTTTATTGACAGACTTAGCACGGGGGCTGCGGCTTGAAGAACATCACCTAGCTTAAGATGTGGTTGAATACTATGTCAAATGCTCAGCCAAACAAGGGTCTTTCGGAGACGACAGACGTGAGAGAGGGGGGGGGTGTTAGTAGCAGCCAAGTCATCCAAGGACCCACAAGACAAGGAAGCCAAAGAAGGGCGTCAGAGCAAGGAACAAGCAAGCAAAGCAGTCAATGCAGATCTGGCAAACAGGGCCTATGATTTTCCCATGTAACAATATTTCCCAAATAGTGATTGTAGTCACTTCACTTCATTGTAAATACCATTTTTTTATTATTCCTACTCCATTTTGTGCAAGCCGAGGAGTGATCGAGCTTGAGGAGTACTAGTAGTATTTATGTACCAATTTTCATCATTTTCAGAGCTTGTTTGAGCCTCCAAAATAGCCTTAGAACCTAATTTTTAACTAGGCCTGACACTAGGTCTGGACAGGACCAAAGCTAGTCAAAAACTATAAATAGAGCTAGAGAGCTCATTTTTGAGGTTAGCTTGTTGTGGATTTGAACTTGTATGAGACTTTTTGAGTAATCTAAAGAACAACCTTGTAGAGAGTGCACACATGAAGCAAAATGAAATGTTCTTATAAATGGAAGAGTGTAAGACTTCAAAATGAGTAGGTCATGAGATGGAAAAACTCACAAGTTAATTAAAGTGGGTTTTTCCAATAAGATGGAGTGAGATCCCAATCTTCTAATCAAGTGAACAATGAGATGAAGGCCTTAAAATATAGAGTTTTAAAGGGGATCCTCACAAAACATCACAAAACATCATATATGAGATACATCTTGTGAAAGGTGAATGCATACACGAAAAAAGTTGCAAACATTCCACTAGAGGGCTACACCATGGAAATGCATCTATACAATATGGAATATACATAAACATGAAATAGGCATAAACGTGAAATAGAAATGTAAGATGGAGAACCAATCCTTCAATAGAAATGAGGTGGACACATTGGCATTTTGTGCACATGAAAGTTTTCTAATTGGCATTGGAAACAAAGATTCTTTTGAGCCTATAACCATTGTATGTGTGTTCAAGCATAGTATAACGTTGATTCAGGTCAGCGTTTTCTTCTTCTATGGTCGCAAGCCACCTCTATAGTTGCTGGTGGTCCGTAGTTATTTGACGATGGCGATCTTCTAGAGTCTGATATTCACTCTGCAATTGGTATTCACATTGATGTAATGTAGAAAACACATTATTTACATTTAAGAATGCTAGGAAAGGAGAGGATGCAGGGGGGATGGGGGAGGGAAAGGGGATCGTGAATGAAGTGGAATCAAGTGGTGATGTGGGTCGAGGGGGTATGGGAGATTGTGGTTGTGTGTGGGGAGGGAGCGGTGTTGTGGCTGGTGATGTCTCCATTGTGTCAAAAGTGTGTGCGACTGCGTAAATGGGAATGGAAGGCGGGGTGGATGTGATGTTCGTGAATAGTGTTGTGAATGTCGGCATGGTAACCCCTCCAAGTTGGATGCTTGGAGAGAGAAGAATTCCCATAACATATGTGGTGATTGTGGAAGTTGGGGTGGTCATGTCATGGGGGAAAGTGAATTGTGCAGTGAGAGGTGAGGAGTGTGGTGATGGCAGTGCAGCCTAATGTTCTTCCGTATGTGTGGTATCTCCTGGTGTCGATACATCTATGTGAATTTGCTTGTCGGAGCGCAGGGGATGGGTAGGCACTTATTTCTCAAAGCGATGAATGTAGGCTAGAGCTGAATGAATGGCTTCATCCAAACCAAGCGCGTCCACGTGAAGGTTCAAAGACTCAGTAAATTGGTCGTCAACCCCTTCTTCTCCCAAAATTTGACTTATTAGCATCTTCCCTGTTTCCAAGGACAACTTTTGGTGCTCTTTGACTCTTTTCATAATTTCATACAATCTTTTGATCTGTGTAGTATAGGTTGGGGCACCAGCTAGTGCTGAGGTTTCTTCTTGCTCCTGGTCGTGTTCCTTGTCTGCTTCCTCTTTAGTCTCTTCTTCATCTTCGTCTACTTCCACTACTTCCGGTTGGGTAGGAGCGAAAATTCCTGTGGTTGGTTGCGGTCCCCTGGTTTGCTCTTCCTCCGTCTCAAGATTGGCCTCATTAATCATGCGGGCAATTTAATCATCTATCAAATCATCTAGGGTGTAGTCCTGTGGGAACTCCAAGTTAGATGGAATCGGAGGGAAAACAGGATTGGGTCCTTCTACACTCTGTCTAGGTAAGCGAATCGTAAATGGACGGACATGTCGTGTTTGAGGTGATGTCACCTCTGGTGTGAGGGTGGCGCCCCTTGCTTGTGCACAGGGTATTTGGACTACTCCTCTCATTTTCTTTGATGGTGCCCCTGTTGTTGATAGCCGTCTTTGGAATTCCTGGGCTTGAGACCACACTAGTGCTCTTTGAATAGGCACATCATAAGCTAAGCACCTGTAAATGATCCTTGTTAGCGCGCAGCATCCATGAAGCACATTCTTAGGTTTCTTATTCCAACGCTGATGTGCTAAGTGGATTTGATCTATGATCCAGTGGAGTAGATCGATTGTGAGGTTTTCTGTCTTTGCCAAGTACAAGCTAAACCAAATTCTTTTGGGTGGCATGGTGAAGCGCTCTTGGGCTGGAAAGGCAAAGTGTTGCATGATTATGCGTAGGTGGAGGGCGATGGTGGGTGTCATAGCTACCATATCCTTTAATTTGTTAAGATCTTTGTGTTTCATTCTTCCGGGGATCAATGTTTCTTTCTCTATGGGAATGTGCATACCATTCATATCCAAGGCCTCCCGTACTAAATTGAGTGTAAGGTTAAATCTTTCCAATTCATGGCCTGGTGTTAGAGAGGGGAGTACAAATGTACTATCTGCTCCTTTGGCTCTACTAGGGGTGATCGTGCTAATCAGGTAGGAGCAGCGCAGAAAATCAGGCTTAGGTAAGAGTGCTGTAAAATAGTTGTCCAAGCCCGCCTTCGTCCATACAGATCTCATTACTTCTGTGCCCTGATATTTCTTGAATTCACGGGTTAAGAAATGATACCTTCCCCACTTTCCATTAAATTCTAATTTAGCTTCCCATAAGTATGTGCCCTCTCCTAATGGACTTGCGACATCACTGAACCAATGTGCATGTTTACCAACTTGTGACGTGTGCCCCTATGGAGGGTTCTGAATTGGAAGGACATGCACTGCCCTGAGTTCCTGAGGCCTCTCGGTGAGTTGTGGTTTGAGGAGGAGAGCTTCAATATCCACTATTTGGGTGTTGGACCCCACCTGGGAACTGGTGCCTCCTGCTCTTGCCATTTTTTGCTTGTCGATTCTATGAGGATATAAAAACACATGTTAACATTGTAGTGGACAAGAGATGACAATTTTTGTCCTCGTTACAACATTAACATGAGGTCAGTGATAGGTTAGTGGATCAGTGAGTCCTATGACTAATCCACTAACCTATCAGTGAGTATTATGACCTCGTTACAACACTAACATGAGGTCAGTGATAGGTTAGTGGATCAGTGTGTCGTTAGAAAATATGTAGTCCTATCAGCTAAGTGGAAAGATGCAGCTAGTAGGAGGAGATGAATTTACAATTTGGGGTCGGGGGGTTTATTACAAGCTTTTGGTCACCAAACGTAATGCATGTTTTTACAATGGGATCGGTGGTAGGCTATGGGAGACTTTACATGAGCATCCATTTGAAAGTGAGGCTTTTTAGGGACCCAGGTATAAGTGGTTTTGCTCGTGCTCAAGGATAAATATGTGTTTGTATGTGTCGAATAAGAGTGGATATCAGTTGTTTGAGTGAGTGAATCATGCCGTACATGGTGTGGGTTATGGGTGACTACTTGAGCCCGCAAGCAAGCCTTAGGCACCCAAATTTATCTTGATTGTGGGCCAGCCTTCATTGACTTCTTGGGTACCCAGATAGACTTTACTTTCATAGAGGAATTTTTGAGAGACTTCTTATTAGTGTCCTGTCGTTGAGCACTAATATGAAGTTGAGTCAGTGGTTGTGACTTGACCGCAACAAGATGCTTGCCTTTCCGCACCCATACTTGTTTCAATGGTTGAGACACCTTGCTTCGTACTTTCTTTGGTCTTTGAGCATAGGTCATCTGCTTCTTCTACGCTTAGTACTCCTTCGGTTGTTGTGTCTCTACCACTTTTGGAAAAGAAGGGAGTTCCGTCGTATCCTTGATTTTTTTGTTGAGAAAATCATCCCTCTGCATCACATAGTTTTGGACAAGAATAGCATTGTCATCATCATGTCTACTCTTGGAAGGACCAGAGTTTGTGCCTTTCCTAGTTCCTTGAGTGCTTCATTATCTAACTCAAGTGTAATGCGGTTCTGATTTACCCAAACCTGAAGAAGTCCACTTCTTAGGTTTAGGTTGACTGCATGATCATAGATCCAATCTTGACCCAAGACAAGAGGCTCAATGAGATCCTTGTCTTGACACACTAACACCTTAACTGTCATAAGAACATCTAGAATGTAGAGGGGGAGTTCCACCTCGCCCATGCAAGGGGTTTCCACACCTCCCAATCCTATGAGGTATGCTTCCACAAGATTGACATTTAAGTTCAATTCTTGACAGTAAGAAAGTTTAACAGCACTAGTGGCTGAATCAATCAAGGCTCGTGCAGTTCTTGCACTATTTCCTTGTCCTATCTCTAAGGTTACAAAAGGACGTCGGTCAATTATTCTATTTGGAACTTACACCTGAGACTTCACACATAGCCATATGATATCCTGGATCTACATAGGCATCCATCCTAGGCTGATCTCTACCCTGTCTTCTCAATTTCATTCTTCGAATGCATTCCACTACTTCTGCCTGAGCTTCTTCTCAGATTCGTTTCTCTTCTTCCTTACGTTTCTTAGCAGTGTTGAGTCGAATGAGCGTTTCCTCAGTGAGGGGTTCCTGATATAACTTGACTCTGCATCCACTGATGTAATTTGGTAGGATGTCACCTTCTAGAGTGGCTAGTTGAACTGCTCCACTTGTGGAAATCCTATTGATAATCATTGGTCCATAGCCTCTCTTCTCTAATTTCCTTGCATGTTGTTTCAAAGTGTAGACTAGGACTAGGTCTCCTACTTTCAAGCCCTTATCCTTCACATGTGCATCAAAATATGCTTTTTGTCTCTTCTTGGCTGCATAAATTCCTGTTGTAGTTCTTAATCTTGTTTCACCTAATCATTCAAGATCAAAGATTCTAGAGGAGAGCTCATGGCCTGTCCAGTCATGCTCTTGTGCTACTTTCAATGTAGGTATCAAGAAGTCCAATGGTAGCATTGCATTTTGGCCAAATACCATCTCAAAGGGTGTGGCTTGGAGTACCGTCTTATAGGCAACTCTGTATGCCCAAACAGCATGGAGTAACTGTTTGTCCCAATCAGAGCATTTATTATTCACTAGTTTGGTCAGCACATTGATAGAATCTTATTTGTGCTTTCAGCTTGCCCATTAGCTTGTGGATGATAGGGTGCAGACTTCTTGTGTATCACCAAGAACTCTTGAAGAAGATTTTCAATGACTTCATTTAAGAAGTGAGTGCCTCTATCACTTACTAGCTCTATTGGCAGCCCATATCTGGTGAACACATTTTTTAATAAGAACTTAGCTGTTGTTTGAGCATCGTTCTTTATTGTAGCTTTCACTTCTACCCACTTGGTTAGGTAATCCGTGGCCACGATGATGTACTCTGCATGGGAACTCTTAGCTAGGGGATTAATAGGACCTACAAAGTCTATTCCCCACTTAGAGAATGCACGTCCACACATCATAGGTTTCAAAGGCATCTCATCTTTGCGTATAGGATACTAAGTTCGTTGGCACACATCACACCTCTTCACATAGGTATGTGCATCCATATGAAGTGTTGGCCACCACAAACCTGCAAATAGAATTGCCTTAATCACCTGGTCTGGACCAAAGTGTCCTCTTGCTACACCTTGGTGAGCAGTTTCCAAGATCTTAAGATACTCACTCTCATGGACACATAGCCTTAGATATCCATCTTTTCCATGCTTGTATAGATTATCACCAATGAGTGAGTAATCTAGGGCTTCTTGTTCTAGACTTCTTTGTCTGACCAATGTCATATCGTGAGGGAATGTTTTCGTCCTCAGGAAAGCTACCAATGGTTCACTCCAATCTGGTATTAAAAGACACTTGGTATAGTGTAGCGTGCTCCACAGGTGGTCTAATGCAATAGACTGGGCATTCCTTACACAACTTATGGACATCGGCTTCCATGGTTGGCCAATGCACTCCGAGTCTCCTTAGTGTCTGTAGGGTTCGTTGCCTTGAGTAATGTTTCTCTAATGCAGCTACATGTGATAATTGCAACCACTTAGCGTACTCATCCTCTTCCACACAACAAGCTAATATCCCTTGATTTGTATGCTTGTACATACTCCCTGCCATGATATGATACTTTTGGGCTTTCACTATCTCCCTATCTTGAGTGTTTATTACTGGGTCGTTAGGCACGTATGTCAATACTGGCACTAATGTCTTAGCCCATTGAGGTACCACTTCCAAATTAAACAGGTAAGCGTCAGGAAGGTCATCTGATACTCCTTATGGGGCCTCTCTAGATGTCAGCCTAGAGAGGTGGTCTACTCTCAAATGAGTCTTGCCTTTCCTCACCACAACCTCAAAGTCATATTCCATTAGTAAGAGAAACCATCTTACTAATCTACCTGTATTGCATGGCTTGTTCACGAGATATAACAATGCTTGATGGTCAATAAAAAATTTAAACTTATTTGCAAGAAAATAGTGTATAAACTTCTTAACTGCATATACCATGCCTAATCCTTCTCGTTCGGTGGTTGTATAATTTTGTTTAGATGCATTAAACTGTCTACTAGCATAGGCAATTGGAAGATCCATATTACCTTCACCCGTAGGTTGTGCAAGCACACATCCAATAGCATAGTTGGATGCATCTACATGAACATGAAAGGGCTTATTCCAAATCAGGTGTGGTCAGAATTGGTGCTGAACATAAGTGCCGTTTAAGCTCATTGAAGGAGTTTTCACATTCTTCAGTCCACTCAAAATTAGTCAAAAGTCTATCTATGATTGCAATGTGCTTATGATGCAGCACCCGGAGGATCTTTAATTAGTGTTTATCACTTAAGGTGAATCGCACGCTACGCGCCTTGCTTTACGTTCGCTGTAGAGGCTTTGCAATGATGGCATACATGTGTATAAAGCGTTGATAATAACCATAATGCCCCATGAAAGCTTGCACTTCCTTGACATTCTTGGGTCTAGGTAGCTCTACTATAGCTCTCACTTTCTCTTCGTCCGTGGATATGCCATTCTTTGACACTATGTGTCCTAGAATCTTGCCTTGCCTAACCATGAAAACACACTTTTCTGGGTTCAGGAAGACTTGATATTCTTTACATTTGTCAAAGATTTGCCTGAGTTCAGGTATATGTGTATGTCTAATGTTGGAATGAGCACAGAGATCATCAACATAGACCTCTAAATTCTTCCTCAAGAATTCTTTAAACATGTGGCACATCATCCTCTGAAAGGTTGCAGGTGCATTGGTAAGCCCAAATGGCATTACTCGAAAGGCAAATATGCCCCAGTCTGTGGCAAAAGCCGTCTTATGCTGATCTTCTGGAGCAATGGCTACCTGATTGTAGCGAGAAAATCCATCAAGGAAGTTGTACACTTCCTTGTCTGCTACTCTTTCTAGTAGATGCTCAGTGATAGGAAGCGGATAGTTATCTCGAACAGTGGCTGCATTAACCTTCTTCAAATTAATGCATACACGTAGCTTTCCATTCTTCTTGGGCACCACTACAATGGGTGATACCCATTCAGTGTGCTCGATTTCATAGATGAATCCAGCTTCCACCAGTCTATTATTTCCTCCTTGATCTATTATCATTATATGTGTATGACTTTTGTTTAGAGGGTTTGGCATCTGAGGTCATGGGGATCATGTGTGAGCATATGTCAGATCTACACCTTTCAAGTCCTTGTAACTCCAAACGAATACATCTCTGTATTCTCTTAGCAAGGCTATCAATTCATACTCCTCTTCCTCAGTGAGATCATATCCTATGTAGGTGCATCTTTCTTCTCCTTCTTCTATGCCTACAACTATTTTCTTGGTGGTTTCTTTGTTATCATATGCCTCTCCTGCTTGGGCATCATGTTTAGGCATTCTTATCATGACTCTCCTATCTTCTATCTCGTATTTCTTAAAATTTTCAGGGACCTAAAACAAAGATTCTTCCTCTTCTGGTGTGACTTCTCTCTTCTTCCTTTGTTTGCCTTCACTCTTGGTGGCCACTTGTGTGGTTAACCTCACATAGTTGGTAATCTCTTCATGTCTCTGAGGGTGAGCTTCTACCTCATAGAAGTATTCTTCATCCGATGCAAAAGGTGAGTCCATAATGATTGACTCTAGATCAGAGTCACTTGCATCCTCGAATGCATCGATGCCAGGTTCACATTCTTCCATAACTGAATCACCCATGATTGGCTCTATTGAGAAGACTGAAATGTCATAGCTATCCTCATCACAGTGGGGTGTCCATTGTTCTTCATTGATGGCTACATCCATTGTTGCTAGAATTTCCGCCTAGCCGTGAGGTTCAAATTCTTCGTCAGGAAATACTACAGGTGCATAGGCTGGGTCTTGAATTGATCTATGGGTTTCCTTCGCACCTACCTCTCTGGCTTTCTCTCTCTTCTCTTCTTTTACTGCTACTTTACACATCCACAAGTGAGTGTCTTCATGCATCCATGAGGGTCTTGATCCTATGGAATGCACTGACTCAGTATCATCTTTGGCTCTATGGATGGGATTCCATTGGATGGGGGGTACATCTCTACGAGAGTAATCCTTAAGATTAACTTTGGCCGTGACACCCAAGTGTTGCAAGTACAAGGAATTGGTTCCCCAATCGTGTACCACTTGCAACTGTCGCATAAATGGTCTTCCCAAAATCATCTCATAGGCATGGTCCTTGCTAAAGTCACATATAGCAAAAGTATGCCTGAACTCGACACCACATGTAGTGAGAGTGATTCCTTCTACCAGTCCTAAGGGTCTCTCAATGTGACCATCGGCCATCTGCAATTTCATTCTCATGGGCCTGAGTGATGGCTTGCCCCAACGCTTCCATAGGGAAGTGGTAGCAATTGCAACTCCTTCACCTGAGTCTAGAATGGCCTTGGTTGTGTATCCTTGATGGGTAATGGGAAGATAGGTGTTCCCTTCTTCGCCTTCACTCATGTCTCCTATCTTGTCCAAGGGTATTTCTGGCACAGTGCGATGAGATCCTACCTGGGAACGAGGTTTTGCTACTTCTGACACTTGATTGGCTACATGTTTCCACAATTCTGGCCTAATCTTGAGTAGCTCCTCTAAAATGAGATTGCACTGCACTTTAGTGTTTTTCACTACCTCTATGTTCCTAGGGATGACGGAGTCTTCATTTCTTACCATGATCGTGCACTACAACAGATCGATGGTATACCGAGGTTTTTACCGAGGAAAATGAACGCGGCTTTATTTGCCGCGACGTTGGTGTAAAGGTCGGTCTCCGCGTCGGTACCAAAGAGTCGGTATAGGCGTCGGTCTAGACGTCGGTAAAAGCGTCGGTATACGTGTCGGTAATTGGTTTATGCTACATCGCCTCCTGGGTGTACCGACGGTTATTCCGATGACACTACTCGGAGTACCGTCGCTTATACCGACGACCATACCTGCAAAATTGTTTTTGGGCAGAATGTTTTGTCTTTTGCTACAGCAACATTACCATGATGTTGCTGAAAAAAAGACAATACACTCTGCCCAAAAAAAACCGAGTACATGTGATGTGTACTCTAATGACAACCGAAATATGATTTCATGAAACAGAGTATTATTGTACACAAAAGAGATCGATAATCAGAATGAACAATGAACCATGTACAAAAGAAGTTATATATTTCAATAATGAAGCATGTACAAGAGTGTGGCAAACCACTGTCATATATGACGCTTTTACAAAATGTGGCAAAACAATGTATTGCCATATGGAAATCAAATACAAAATATTGGTCTTCCACTGCCATACACATGCAAAGAACGTTCCATATCAACAGTCCTGCAATAAAGAACAATAATGGAATGAGATAAATTCACATGAAAATTACAAACAAGTAAAAACCAAGTTTATAAATTAATTACCTCATCGCAAACGCTCCCATGAAACTACCGCACCGCGTCCCTCCAAGTCTTGCAATAGTGCAGTCAACCCATGACTATATCCATAAGACTCCTCCGATCGTGTTGGAGGACGACCCATTGCCAGCTCCTGAAATAAATATAAAAAGATTAGAGAAATATATATGAGAAATTTAACACAAATAAATTATATAAATGAAATGGTACTTACAAACTCATGACGCATCGTGTCATATCTGCCGCTGCCCAAATGTGACGGTCCAATCGTGTCTAGACGTGTGGCTGCGGCATTTCGCTGCTGGCGATATCGATCAAGAATCTGCTGCTGCTCATCACGAATCATGTCCCACTCCTCAGCATCTAACCACACAAGCTTTGGTAAGCCTTCTCTGAATGCATCACGAGCCTCGGATCGTCGATACGACATGACCTCACGTGCGGTATGCAGAATCCACTCTGAACTGGCAATCGACTGTTCATCGGCTGGTCGGAACTCCTGGTAAATCGTCTGTGTGATATAATTCTTCTGATCTTTATCCTGTTCACTCCATTTCCGCATGATGGAGTGTCCAAACTAAATGGAGCAAAGCTATCGTATGCGTGCACGCATTGCTTTGCCAGCCGCATCCATCACCGGAGCTCCATCTCGAATACTATACACCTTGGAGTCATCATGGTCATGAGCACCCCAAGGAGTACGTGGTGTACTGCGTGGTGTACTGTGTGGCATACCTACATCTGAGGTACTCGTCCTAGGGGTAGAAGCGGGCGACACAACGTCCGTCGCACTGCCTCCACAACAACCGCCTCCTCTGCCTCCAGACCTACCTGTAGATCCACTCCTAGAACCTCCTGCTCCAGAGCGTGACCTCGATCTACGAGACGGGCTAGACCCTGTATCGCGCTGAGGTGTCGAACGCACATGTCTACTAGTAGATCCAGTAGGAGATGGCTGCAAAGATGGTCGTGGTGGAGTCACAAAGCTAGGAGACATACCTCCTACGGGAGTAGCACCACCCTCAGGAGTGACACCGGCAGGAGTGACACCGGCGGAAGTGACACCGGCGGGAGTGAGGCCAGCGGGAGTGAGGCTGGCAGGAGTAAGGCCGCCAGGAGTGAGGCCGGGAGGAGTGCTACCACGAGCAATCCAATACTGTGATGCAGCGGCCATATACGCAGGAGAAACCTGAGAGATGAACTCCAAAAACTGCTCCTCTGTCATGGACTGTGGAGTGACTGGAGAACTATCTCCCATCGTGCTCTGTAATAAAAGAACTCAAATAATTAGCATGCAATAAGAAAAATAATATAGGGAATAAACAAAAAAAAAACCAAAAATTAGTACGTACAAGTCTTTTATTCAAAAGTCCTCTATTCTAGCATCCTCTTGAGGATCCGATGCACCGAGAATATCTATCTCTAAATTGATGGCTTCTAAATCGCTTGCTATGCTGGTTTCCTCCTAATCATCATCTATTGCTTCGTCTTCTCAAACAATGACCTCTTCTTCAATGACCTCTTCTTCAATGACCTCTTCTTCTGAAACAATGATCTCTTCCTCCTCAACTATCGAATGAATCTCTAAGTCCACTAGAGATGGACTTTCTTCTACATCTGCATTTTCAAAAATTTGTCTACTACGTGGAACGACTTGTAAAACAAATAGCCACTCTGGGTCTTTTGAATCTAGTATAAAAACAACTTGCTCACAGTGTTCGGGAAGTACAAATGTATCCCTTTCATCTGTCCATAATCTTGTGGAGTCGACTTGAAGCAAACCGCTCTTATCTCGTCTCACTGTTGCGTTTCTTCCAGAGGTGACTACTTTGAACCATTTCACGTCAAAAACAAAGTAATCAAACGTTCTGAAAGATAGTTTCAAGATGTCTTGAATCACACCACAATAATCTAACTCGTCTTCTAGAGCATTATCATCTCTTGCACTCGCTCTACTTTTTTGCAAAAAATTCACCATCACTCCACTATCAAAAGTAGACCGGTTTTGATCGATTGCCTATAACGTCTTCTCTAAATCTATTTGCTCCACACTTTGGACATAGGTGGAGATGCTCATACTCATTCCGAAAGAGAATGCAATCATTCGGACAAGCATGAATTTTCGTATAATCCATTCCAATGGACTGTAAAAGTTTTTTCGCATCTCCACGTGTTGGAGGCATGTCATTGCCCTCTGGCAAAATTTGATCTTTAAGAAGCCTGCAATAAGCAATTAAAATGATATTAGTAAATGAAGTTATTGTGATACAACAATGAAAGCCACTTTGTTCTCCACTTACCTGAACAATTCAGTGACACTACTATCTGACCATCCATAAATGGATTGCAGATTGAGCATCGCGAGTGAAGCACGTAGTACAGATATCTTTGCTCCATTGTAAAGTGGTAAACGAGCTAATCTTTGCATGTTTTCATATTCTTCATCAACTTCTGATCGTGGAATTTCTGTTGTGTCCATGAAACTCTCGTCGACACCTTCTTCACCATCATGATCTTCGTCCATCTCATAAAATGCTTCAAGCATCTCTTCCATATGTTCATTATGTGTAATATTATTAGTGCTTGCTTCTACGTCTAAGTGCTTTTTTGCTCTCTTTTGTCCACGAGATGTTACCGGTGCAATGTTGTTTGGATCCATCGGCTCACCTGGGGGACCATGCGAATGATAGCGTAGGTTTTCTAGTCGACTCCTATCAAAGGATCCATACTCTCTAACATGTGCAATACAAATCCGTCGTTTCATATAAATTTGATACTTGCACTGTGTGCAAGGACATGCCATTCTCTCTTCAGGATCCAAAGAAGCCATCTGCTACAATATGGACATTTTAGAACATTTTAGAACATTTCTTTTTTTTATTAAACCTAAAAATCTAACTCTTAAAGACCTAAATACTTAAATACCTAAAAAAACTTAAAATCCTAGTTTTAAAACCCTACTCTATATAGCTATCCTATTTTATCTATATATTCGGATTTTTTCTTGATTGATCCTATTTTATATATATATTTATTTATTTATTCAGATTTTTTTCCTCTTAATTAAGTTATATGTATGCTTAAACCCTAAAACCCTAATTTTAAAGATCTAGACCTAAATTATGTATATTTCTATACACATGTGTATATACATGTATATATGTATTATATGTGTATGTGTATGTGTGTATATATGTTATGTACGTGTTAAAACCCTAAAACCCTAATCCAAATGACCTAGAACTAAAACATGTATATATATGTATGCATGTGTATATATATGTGTATATGTATATATATGTGAATATAGATAAGTATATAAGTATGTGTGTTTGTGTATTTATATATTTATTTATATATTCAGATTTTTTCTTTACTTAATTATATTTAATTATATATATTTAATTAAATAATTTAAAACACTAATTCTTTTTATATTTATTTATGTATATAATTATCTTATTTTATATATATATTTATTTATATATTCAGATTTTTTTCCTTACGTAATCCTATTTTTATATATTTAATTATATATATTTAATTAAAACCCTAATCTTAAAATTCTATGTATATTTTTGTATGCATGTGTATCTACATGTATGTATGTATTATATGTATATGTGTGTTTGTGTATATATGTAATCTACGTATTAAAATCCTAAAACCCTAATCAGAAAGACTTAGACTTAAATCTGAAATACTAAACCCTAAAACCCTAATCTTAAATATGTAGACCTAAAATATGTATATTTCTGTATACATGTGTATATACATGTATATATGTATTACATGTGCATGTGTATGTGTGCATATATCTTATGTAGGTGTTATAAACCTAAAACCCTAATCTTAAAGATTTAAATCTAAAATATGTATATTTTTGTATGCATGTGTATCTACATGTATGTATGTATTATATGTATATGTGTGTTTGTGTATATATGTAATCTACGTATTAAAATCCTAAAACCCTAATCAAAAAGACTTAGACTTAAATCTGAAATACTAAACCCTAAAACCCTAATCTTAAATATGTAGACCTAAAATATGTATATTTCTGTATACATGTGTATATACATGTATATATGTGTTACATGTGCATGTGTATGTGTGCATATATCTTATGTAGGTGTTATAACCCTAAAACCCTAATCTTAAAGATTTAAATATAAAATATGTATATTTTTGTATGCATGTGTATCTACATGTATGTATGTATTATATGTATATGTGTGTTTGTGTATATATGTAATCTACGTATTAAAATCCTAAAACCCTAATAAGAAAGACTTAGACTTAAATCTGAAATACTAAACCCTAAAACCCTAATCTTAAATATGTAGACCTAAGATATGTATATTTCTGTATACATGTGTATATACATGTATATATGTATTACGTGTGCATGTGTATGTGTGCATATATCTTATGTAGGTGTTATAAACCTAAAACCCTAATCTTAAAGATTTAAATCTAAAATATGTATATTTTTGTATGCATGTGTATCTACATGTATGTATGTATTATATGTATATGTGTGTTTGTGTATATATGTAATCTACGTATTAAAATCCTAAAACCCTAATCAGAAAGACTTAGACTTAAATCTGAAATACTAAACCCTAAAACCCTAATCTTAAATATGTAGACCTAAAATATGTATATTTTTGTATACATGTGTATATACATGTATATATGTATTACATGTGCATGTGTATGTGTGCATATATCTTATGTAGGTGTTATAACCCTAAAACCCTAATCTTAAAGATTTAAATATAAAATATGTATATTTTTGTATGTATGTGTATCTACATGTATGTATGTATTATATGTATATGTGTGTTTGTGTATATATGTATTAAAATCCTAAAACCCTAATCAGAAAGACTTAGACTTAAATCTGAAATACTAAACCCTAAAACCTTAATCTTAAATATCTAGACCTAAAACCCTAAAACCCTAATCTTAAATATATAACCCTAAAACCCTAATCCTATTTAAAACAGATATATATGTGTGTATGTATGTGTGTGTACATGTGTGTGTGTGTATGTATACATGTGTATACATGTGTGTGTATGTGTATGTGTGTGTATGTAGGCATGCATGTGTGTGCATGTGTGTGTACGTGTGTGTATGTATGCATGCATGTATGTGTATGTGTGTGTATGTGTATGCATGCGTATACATGTGTGTGTATGTATACATGCATGTGTGTATATGTGTGTATGTATGCATGTGTGTATATATGTGTGTATGCATGCATGCCGGTATATGTGTGTGTATGTATGCATGCATGTGTGTATATGTGTGTATATATGCGTGTGTGTATGTATGTGTGTATATGTGTGTGTGTATGTGTATGTATGCATATGTGTGTGTATGTATGTGTGTATGCATGTGTGTGTATGTATGCATGTGTGTAAATTTATGTGTGTGTGTATGCATGCATATGTGTATATGTGTGTGTGTATGTAAGCATGCATGTGTGTATAGGTGTGTGTATGTAAGCATGCATGTGTGTATAGGTGTGTGTATGTAAGCATGCATGTGTGTACATGTATGTGTGTATGTATGCATGTGTAAATTAATTGTATCTTCCTTTCTCTTCTCTCTCTCTTTCTTTCTCTCTCTCTCTCTCTCTCTCTCTCTCTCTCTCTCTTTCTCTCTCTCTCTCTCTCTCTCTCTCTCTCTCTCTCTCTCTCTCTCTCTCTCTCTCTCTCTCTCCTTCTCTCTCTATCAATAGCGAATAAAAGAATCACTTACAAGTATATCTCTTTTTGAATCGTTGTCGTCAAAGCGTAATGTAGGTCGTCTCTCGTCCAATTCCAAACAATCGACGCCAACGAACTTCTGCAAAATCAACGAAAAGAGAAATTAGAAACCCTAAAGCATAGAGAAACACAAATGCTAACAGTACACGTAGCACTTACCAAGATGTGAGAGCTAAGCCGAGAGAGAGTGTGTGTGTGTAGAGAGAGAGATCCGTGTGTGTGTGTGTGCACAAGACAATGCAGGTTCATGTGCGCAAGTTCGACAGTAGACCGACAGTACTCAAACACGCGCAGAAATGTGAAGTTTTGCTCTCGGGTTCGCGGTATGTTTAAAAATTCGCTGTCGGTATAGGCGCCGGTATGGACGTCGATATACGTGTCGGTAGTTGCCAGTAATTTACTGACGCTTATACCGACGCTCATACCAACGCATATACTGACGCCTATACCGACGCTTATACCGGCGGCTGTGGGCCACACCAACGATCCGTTTAAAACGGTCATACCGACGGTCACTTGACCGTCGGTATCTCTTAGTGAGATTTTTCGAGGGCTATACCGATGCCGACTATGACCGTCAGTATATGTGGCGTCGGTATGCCCCTCATATGTTGTAGTGGTGGGTGCTCTCATACAAGTAGACTTAGCTTCCCATGGGCCCATGAAATGGGGTAATTTCTGTAAAGAATTAGACTCAAAGTCTAATCCCTCGTGAGATTGGAAGGAATTTCTTGTGGGAATTGATCATGCGCGTCATCCACAAGTTCAATGGGAGGAGGGACCTCACTTTCTTTAGCCCATTTCTCTTCTTGAATCTCTCGCAGGAATTCTGGTGAATACCTATTCATAGAAGAAGAGGTGTCTGGTTCAGTGGAATTAGGCACATAAGCTTCCTGGGGGGGAATGCTTATTCTTTTACTTGCCTCATCTCTTCCTTGGGAGTTTCCTTCCTTGGCAGATCTTGCAATTATGCTCTCTAAATTCTCTAATAGTCCATCAAAATGCAACTGTGCTTTAGCTGAGCAAGAGTAGTTGAAAAGGGGATTGGCTTCAAACATATTCTGAGCCAATGCTACCATTTTAGCACAAAGCTTGGTTCTCTCTATTTTTAAATCAGCTTTGGGGTAACATTTGTCATGATCTATCACGTTTGGCCCTTCTTGGATTCTGGCTTGATATGCTTTAAGCATCATGTCTATGTCCTCTGGAGTGGGGTCAGCTAATACTGATCCTACTCTAGGGAGTGGTGGAATAGTATCAGGTGGGTTGGAAGGTGATGGATTAGGTGTTGATAGGGGTGAAGGTGGTGGTGGTATGTGAGAGTTTGTTTGAGAGGTGAGTTCAACAATTTTGGCTTTTGTTTCTCTTATGCTTTCTTCTAATTCGCTCATCTTCTTGGACCATTGTCTTTTCATCCTTTCCCGACTATCTTTCTATGCTCTCATTTGTTTCTTGGATATGCTCTCAGTTTCACTACCCTCGACACTCTTTTCTTGGCCTAAACCTTGATTCTGTTGCAATGCCTGAGCTCTTGTGACCACTTGCACTGGCGTAGTAGAAGTCACACTACCTGTAGAGTCTACTACTAACCCAATAACATTGATAGGAGTGATTTTCGGCATGTTATTGGGGTTCTTAGGACAATCTCGTAAGAGATTCTCTTTTTCGCAATCCTGACAAAAACCTTGAATTGTCACCGATTGGGGTTGAGTAGGGGCAGGCATTGGGCAATCACGAATGAGGTGATCTCCCTGACATCTGTAGCATGGTCCTCTAGGGAATGGGGGTCTTACTTGTCTAGGTTGAGGTCTAGGGTTGGGATTTGTGTACATGATATTTGCATACTCTGGATCCCAACTAGGTTCACTTGGTTCTTCACAATAGTAGGACTCACCATGCTCAGGTGACTGCATGTAGTAGGCCTGGGGGCTATCAACATGTGTAGAATCAAAACTTTGATCACTGGGGTCACCTTCTGAAAGCAAGAGAGTGACTGGGACTATGGCTCTATTTAGATTTTCTTTTGCAGCTGCATACTTTACTGGAATCACATTAGCTGGAGCACGGGGTTGCTGTGCTAGAACTGGTTGAGGTCTCTACTACCCTTGATAGGGTGGCTGATAGGGTTGCTGGGGCGTGCCGTACTACTGTGGTGGATACTGGTTCTGATACCTGCCCTGTGGTGGATATGGTTGAGGGTAATTTTGTCTCACAGTTTGTTTGTTATAGGGGAAGTCTTGTGCGGTGTGGTTGGTGTATCTTCGCTCTATAGTGCAGTATTTGCTACTAGGATTCACCTAAGGTTGAGCCATAATGGGACATACATTTGCCATATGGTCACCTCCACATGTGTAGCATCGTCTCACGGGGGAAATCGGGGTATCTGTTTGCTTGAGACACCTAATTTCTAAGCTACCTTCTCTGCAGGTTCCTCAATAGACATGGATTGTCTGGAAGAGATGCTGGTAGAGCTATCTGAATCTTTGTAAATCTTTGAAAGCTCCAACTCCTCTCCTAGATTATCCTCTATGTCTATACACATGCGTACGCATTCTTCTATGGTCTTAGGGTCCTTCAGCTACACATATGATCTCAATTTGGTACTCAATAACCCGTCTAGGAATAATGCCACTTGTTTGGATGGAGTAGGTAGCTCTGGAATAGGGCACCTCTCTAAGTATTGCCTAAGTCTTCTTCCTGCGAGTCTAATTGTCTCTTGAGGTGTTTGTTTGAAGCTATGAATCAATGAGGAGGTATTATTTCGTATCCCGCTCTTAGAGAATTCAATAATGAATGCCTCTAGAAGTTGGTCTATGTTCCTGAACTGTCTCTCATTTAGCGGTTGAAACCATGTAAGGGCTGTGTTCCTAAGGGTTAGACCAAAGGCATTGTATTGTGTGAATAGGTCCTCAACTTGTTCAACTCTCAAGGCTTGCCTAAACTCGACCACATGATCATAAGGGGCTCCAGTGTCATCGAAGTAGTTCTTCATGGACTTAACCATTTGGGTTGGCCTCAAGGTTCTAGTGTGTTCCCTAGGCCTTGGCAAAGGAAAATCATCAGCATTTCTTTGGTTTCTTAGGGCTCTAGGTCTCTCAGTTTCTTCTCTATCCGTCTATGTTCTCATCCTTTCTCTTCCCAAGGGGTTGGCAAAGCTTACTTTTGGTCTATCTCTACTTCTCTCCCTATGAGCTCCATGAGCTTGGGATGTTCCAACTCCTTGGTGGCCATACGAGACATTAAATCTTGGTTGGGGAAAAATAAATTCACCCTTCCAAGTGTAGGCATGTCTACCATGTTCTGAGAACACAAAGATCCTCTCTGAAGTATTGTCTAAATAGGTCAATTTGCCTGGGCTATCAGGATCTTTGAACTCATAGATTGTGATCGTTCCTACCTCATTCGGATGATCACGCTTGTACCTCCAAAAGGCTTTATCGATCTCTCGGTTTAAGAGCAGTTCTATACTCTTATTGTCTTGGGGAACTCATTCTGGCATGATAATTCTAGTGAGGACCGATTTGCCTCAAGGAGTTCTAGGCTCTCTTCCTAAGTTCCCTTGCTCTATGTCACCTATGTCCGTTTCAGGGCTCACATTACCAAATTCATTTGTCCTATCTGGGTAGGTGGTAACCACATACATGGGTCCTTCTTTGTCTAGGTATGCACCATTTTCAAACTTGACTGCTGGATGTTCGAGTCCAATGGGTTGATCAGGGTTCTTAATTTGGACCATGGCTCTTCTTAGGTCGTCCTCATAGATGCAAGCACCTAATCGGTTGGTCCTAAGGTATTCCAGTTGAGTTTTGTAGGGACCTTCAACCTTTTGCATGTAAGCCACACCTGAACTTCCTATGGGACGCTCTATACCTTTAGACATCTCTGATTCGCTAGTCTCAAAGTTAGGGTAGTGTGAATAATTGCTCAACTATTGGGCCCAAGACCTAGCAGTGTGATTGACGCTAGCCTCTGAAGACCTAAGGCTTTGTGGATCTCTCCCTAGGTGTTGTCCTGGTCTAGGGTTCATATGCCTGAATGAACAATCCCTATTTTTACCCAAGGTACAACCTCGTTGCAGATCACTTTATATCAGTCACTTGGTTCCTTTTTTTGTTGATTATCGTGTTTATGATCTTGTCTGATATTATGTCGTGAGGAATATTTGAGTGAATTTTCCGCACTTTCAGTTGCTCGTACCACGTTAAGTTCTTTTCCTTTAAGTTATCGATCACAAAAGAGATTATATGTTTGCTTGAACTTGAGTGCTCAGGTAGTCTTCAACTTGATAGATGCCTATCGTCACCTTGATTTACTTCTAGCACAACTCGCACTTAGCCTGAGCTATGAATTGACAGGGGGAGTTGAGAATAATTCAACCTCACTTGTTGATCCCTTGCTCTTTGGTGCTCAAGAAACCCATTCTCAAGCTTGCAGAATGTCCTTGCTTTGGATGCCCTCTAGTGCTCTCAATGGACCTGTAAGAGTCCCAAAGTTAGCTCAAGATTCACATTTAAATGACATAACATATAATGTAATTCAGAGCCCAAATTGCCCTTATCTTTATGGCCAACAATCCTAGAGATCCCTCAGTTTTCTTGCCCTGGGTATGGTCAACTTCAAAATACCCTATCTATAACTGGTTGTATTAGTTTTACAAAAACTAGTGGATGTTTTAGTGAAATTCAAAATAAGCTTTCCAACAAGACCAAAATCACTAAAAACAGAGTTCGTATGAGGAAGTTATGTCTATTCAGGACCCTAGGGCTAACACGATCAATAACGGGCTAACGGCCAAATAGGAATAACTCACAGTGTTTTCTAAGGCCTTGTTATGCTCTAATAACCCTTAATTGTTTCCCAACTTTTGGCCCAAAATAAACCAAGTATTTTTGCCCTAAAAATAATGCCAAAATTTCTTGTCAATCGCGATCGAATGGTCTGTCAATCGCGATTGATGTGTCAGTCACGATCGATGTGTCGATCGCGATTGACGGGTCCATCGTGGCTGTCAATCGTGATTGATGGGTCAATCAAGATTGACATGTGGCCCGAAATTTTAGTCAGTCATGGTCAAGCAATCGTTGACTTTGTCGATCGCAATTGACAGGTCCATCGTGGCTGTCAGTCGTGATTGATGGGTCAATCACGATTGACACGTGGCCCGAAATTTCAGTCAGTCGTGGTCAAACAATCATTGACTTTGTCGATCACGATTGATAGGTCCATCATGGCTATCAGTCATGATTGATGGGTCAATCACAATTGATGGGTCGATCGCGATTGACACATGGCACGTGCAGGCTCTGTCGGTTATGGTCAGTCGGTCATTAACTCTGTCACGTTGATCGCGATTGACAGGTCCGTCGGCAAATGTCCATCATCATTTGTTAGTCATGATTGACGTGTCAATCGCGATTGATAGAAAATTGAGGAATTTTAAAATCTTAAACACACTTTTGGAATGCTCTAGTTTAGCAATTTGATCAATTTTTTTGTCGATCGCCATTGACAGAAGTTAATGCCTCGGGACCCACACAGTAAAAAATCTGTACCTGTTGAAGCTGATGCAGCTACTAGGGATGCTGATTCCTGCAGAAAATCTAAAAAAACACACAAAAACACAAGCATGCAAACGCTCTCTCGCTCTCTCTCACAAATGAAATGAGGGGAAATGGTATGGGAAGGGTGATATCACCAAAAAAATGAATGTATTGCGATGATGGAGATGGAGATGGGAGATGGTGATGATGATAATGGTGATGAAGAAAACAAAAGAAAGTAGATAAAAGTGAAGAAAATACCTATGACTGCAACGTCTCAACTCTATGTCTTACCATCACATGCTCGTCCTCGAAGCTCGATCCCCGGCAACGGCGCCAAAATTTGGTGTAGCTCAGTGATGAGTAGCACCTCCTTTAATGTCAATCCGGGAAGACATGAGGATGGTATGAAGACCTCGAACAAGTGATGGCACAAGTGTGTGAGTGAGAAGCACACAAACATGCACACACATACACACACACATGCACACGAAGCAAGACAAAGAGAGGAACAATGGAGTTCTTTAGATTACTCAAAAAGTCTCATACAAGTTCAAATCCACAACAAGCTAACCTCAAAAATGAGCTCTCTAGCTCTATTTATAGTTTTTGACTAGCTTTGGTCCTGTCCAGACCTAGTAACCGGCCTAGTTAAAAATTATGTTCTAAGGCTATTTTGGAGGCTCAAACGAGCTCTGAAAATTATGATAATTGGTACATAAATACTACTAGTACTCCTCAAGCTCGAGGAATCCTCGACTTGCACAAAATGGAGTAGGAATAATAAAAAATGGTATTTACAATGAAGTGAAGTGACTACAATCACTATTTGGGAAATATTGTTACATGGGAAAATGATAAGGCCTATTTGCCAGATCTGCATTGACTGCTTTACCTGCTTGTTCCTTGCTCTGACTCCCTTGTTTGGCTTCCTTGTCTTGGGGATCCTTGGGTGCCTTGGCTGCTACTAACAAATCCTTTTTCAAACATCTTGGTGTGTTGCTTCAAATTAAAACAAGGTCTCCTTCTTGTAAGACCTTATCTTTGATGTGAACATCAATGCATCCCCTCCATCATTTATTAGCATCATAAATGCTTGTCATAGCTCTAAGTCAGGTTTCTTGCAATTGTTCAAATAGCTAAACGTGATTAGATAGTTCAATTCATGTCCATACATACTTTTCCCCCACTTGTAGTGTAGGAACTAAGAATTCTAATGGTAAGATGTCGTTTTGTTCATACACCATATTGAATGATTTTATTCCTATAACTATTTTATAAGCTACAGGTTGCAATTGCATGATGAAGCTATTTGTCCCAATCTAAGAGCTTATTATTCACTAGTTTGATCAACATAGTACATAATTTCTTATCCATAAGCTTTGCTTAGCCTATGGATTGTGGACAATAAGAACTAGATTTTTATGCACTATGAGAAACTCTTATAATAGGAAAACAATTACTTCATTTATGAAATGTGTGTCCCTATTGCTTGTGATGTTTATGGGGAATCCACATCTAGTGAAAATCCATTCAAAGAGAAATTTAGTTGTTGTTTGAGCATCACGTAATCTTATAAGTATTACTTCAATCCCTTTTGTCAAATTATCAATTGGTACTATTATGTATTTTGCATGTTTTTTTGAGATTATAAGTAAACAAGGTACAAATTCTACTAGTTCAATCTAGAATTTGCTACAAAATGAAATGAGCCTTATGTACATGTACTGAATTATGGCCCATTGCATCATTTTCTTCAATAGAGAGACACATTATAGAAGAACCAAAATATCTTCAACACGTTGCTAGAAGCATCAACCAATGAGGAATCCTATCCTATTGTGTAGATGATGGGGAAAAATCAAACTTAATGACCCAATCCCATCACTCCAATTTAGGATGGAATTTCTCCAAATGAAGACCTTGCAAAACTTATGGCACTCAGGCATATATTGGCCACACATGACCAAAGACAGTCACAAATATTGTAACATCTGTCAGTTTTGCCATGAAGATCCCTTTAGTGCATTTGACTTTATATCAGGTGAATCTAGCACTAGAGTGTAGGAAAGCTTTAGTGATTATCTTTGAGATCACATATTTATTGAGGGTATTACTCCATCACAATAAAAGTTACTTGAAGAAGATACAAGCAGCTATGCATTGATAGGGAATAAATTGTGTAAGAGAGAAAATGATAATTTCCTAAGACTCTACATTTATGAGAGTGAGTATTTGCCAATTTTGGAGATGGCCCATGCAAGAACGTCAAGAAAACATTTCTCCCCTGAAAGAACTATAAAACCGATTCTCTTTGTATGGTTATGATGATCAACTCTCCACATGGATGCACGAAATTTTTTGGAGTGATGTAGCATATGTCAACAATTGAAATATCCTTTTAGAAAGGACCAAACACCACTATGACCGATGATGAGTGAGCATGCTTTTCCCAAGTGAGGAATTGACTTTTAGCACCCATTAGCTACCTAGAAAAAATCAAACTCCATTAGTAAGAGAAACCAATTAAGCAATGTTCTAGTGTTGGAGAGCTTTTTCACTAAGTAGAGAATAAATTGATGGTCCAAAAAAAAGGAAGTTATTTTTAAGAAAATAATTTCTAAACTTTTTACTAATAGAACATTCCTAAGCTCTCTCTTCGGTGGTCATGTAATTGCACTCCACACTATTTAGTTGTCTATTCACATAAACAATAGGGAAATCTAATTTTCCTTCATAAACTAGTTGTGCTAAGATGCAACCTATGGTAGCGTTGCACACATGAATGTGTAGATGGAAACTTCCATACCTAAGAAGTAGTGAAGTAGACCAGAATTTGTCATGGAATACTCAAGGTGAAGTTGTGTGATGATGAATTGGATGCGTTCTTCATCTAAGCCTCTGAAGATCAAGTCATCTACATAGAGGATGATGATGGCAACCAAGGACTCCTTCTGATAGATGTATAAGTTTGCATGGACACTACTTCTTTGAAATCCTTTATGTTCAAAGAACTTGTGAATCTTTTCATACCAAGCCCTAGGAGCTTGCTTTAAGTTTATAAATTGCTTTGTGAAGCTTGTGGACTTGAATTTCCTTTCCTTTGATCTTGAAACCTTCAAGTTGGCCAACATATACTTCTTCTTGAATATCTCCATTAAGGAAAGAACTTTTGACGTCAAGTTGGTAGATGGGCCACTTGAAATGTGTATTTAGTGCTAGAATGATTCCTTAGCTACAAGTCTTGCTTTATACTTGTCGAATGTGCCATCTGATTTATACTTAACTTTATAAAGCCACTTAGCTCCTATGACTTGATGATTTGTGGGCTTAGGAACAAGTGTCCTAGTGTTGTTCTTCTCTTGCATCCATTTCGACTTGCATAGCTTCTTCCCACTCAGGTTGTCCTTGAGCTTCTTTGTAGTTTGAAGGCTTTGGAATCTACTGGATTCGGTGCATCAATGCATAATTACATAATGACGTTGTTCTCGCTGCTTCTGTTCAATGAGCCTTTGTGATCTTCTTGGTTGATTTGAAATACTTGCCTTTGACATGTGTTTTGAAAAGACTATGTCCCCCTCTAAAGTGTAGATGGGTAGAATAAGACTTGTACTTGGATCTTTGGTTGAGTATGTTGAAGCTTCATTAAACATTACATATTTTGAAATTGTTATGGAGTGGTTTTCAAGACCATAAAATCTATATGCTTTTGATTGTTCACTATAGCCAATGAATATATGCTTCTTAGACTTGGACTCTAGTTTACTTCAATCTTCTTTTGGCACATGGACAAATGCTTCACTTCCAAATACTCAAAAGTAATTGACATTAGGATTTCTTCCATGGTAGGCTTCAAAGGGTGTCTTTTTGTTCAATGCACTAGTGAAGCCATGATTGCGTATATGCACTGCAATGTGTATTGCCTCTACCCAAAACTTGAAGGATAATTCTTTTTTGTGAAGCATGGTTCACACCATTTCATTACACTTTGCGGCTTTCTCTTAGCTACTCCATTCAGGCATGGAGTTTGAGGTTGAGTGACTAGTCTTTTTATCCCTTTTTGCTTTAAGAAATTGTTAAAGTCATGATTGATAAATTCACCACTGCCATCTAATTGAATAGTTTTGATTGTCTTAGATGATTCATTCTCAACTTGGGTGATCCATTCTCAAAACTTAGAGAAGGTATCTATCTTTGACTTCAAAAAATATACCCAAATGTATCTTGAGTGGACATCTACTAGAAGAAAGAAGTAGATTCATCCAATAAGGGAAGGGATATCCATAGGTCCACAAAGATCCATGTGGACTAGGGCTAAAGGGTTCCTGGCTCGTGTGGAAGCCTCCTTGGGAATGGGAGCTGTATGTTGCTTTGCCTTGGGTGAAAGCTTGGTAGACATCATTGACTTGCCCGATCTTGGGCAATCCTTTAACTATTTGTGATGCAGAAATCCTTGATAAATGTAAGGTGTGGCAATACCTTTGATGCCAAAGGTTGGAGAGTGACTCTTGGATAGAAAGCAAGATAATTTATATAGCCCTTTTTCTTCTATGCTTTGTGCAATGACTTCTTTGGTTTTAGGGTCAATCACCTTTACAAAAGTATTATCATTTGTTTATCGTAATCGGTGATGGTCTTAATTGATCGTGAATTCCTGCACGAGTTAAGGACAAATAATACATTTGATAATGATTTACATTCCCCCTCGATCTTTGGTGATTTTTACTTTGCCTTTCCCTTCAATGGGTAAACTCTTGTTATTTTCTAGGAAGACCACCAGTATGGTTTGTTCTTGAAAAGATGCTTGATCTTTGCACATGTGCAATGTTGCTCCACTATCAAAGATCCATTGTTGAGATGAACTTGATGTTACTCGGGCATTGTCTTTTGTTGAAATAAACAAGTCTTCACTAGAACAATGAGACCTGTGTTGAGAGGGTTTTGATGGATTCTTGGAGTTAGAGGGCTCCAAGGTGTGCTTCTTCTTGTAGCACAATTTCTTCAAGTGCCCTATTTTTCCACAAAAATTACAACTAAATTTCTTTGACAAAGTGTTGGATCCTTGCTTGGGTGCATTGCTAGTATTATCACTAGCATGTTTTCCCTTGTGGAATGGTGCCTTAGCCTTCATCATGGTTTCTTGTGAGGAAGTCAATTTTTCCCATGCATCGTGGAGGAGCAAGAGTCGATGAACCTCTTCCCAACTTAGAACTTGACCCCAATTGTAAAGGGTGGTTACAAATGTCTCATATGATCTAGGGAGCTTATTGAGAAGGCAGATGGCCATATCTTCACTAGAAACTTGGCAGCCACATAATATTAGTTTACATTGATAGTCCTCAAGTGTGGCGATAACTTTGGAAATAGGATCCTGAGGCCTAATGGAGAGGTTATGAAACTCAGCCTTTGGGGTGTAAATCTTTGAGGGAGTTTTGCCTTCATACGAATCTTGGAGGATCTTCCAAGCCTCATAGGAAGTTTTATAAGAGGTTATATGGCCTTTGGTTAACTCATTGCAAGCTAGAAGTAATTGGCATAAGGCTCACTTTTCCTTTACCTTCCATACATTCCAAGCTCCTAGATTGCTTTCCTTATCTGGATCTCATTGGGTTCCTTCAGCTACCTCGTACAAGCGTTATGTATAAAGGAAGGCCCTAATGGTGTCCTTCCAAAGATTTAATTTATGCCATTGAATCTCTCATCTTTCAACATGAAGATTTGCATAAAGGAGGGTAAATACAATTGATTTGAGGATGGTCCACGTATTTCTACATATACATTTGCTCATAGATGTAAATTAATAAGTGACCAAGAGAGATGTAGAAGAAGTTTCACTCGTCATCCCCTTTTTGGCTCATACATCCATTGAATAGTATACTACAATGCAAGATCCACAATATGACCACCATTAAGAGACACTACCAAAGTGTTTATAAACACTCGCAACACATGAGATCTATTAGAGACTCCACAAAGTGTCATCAAATGACCATATACTTGTCACACAGAAGGGTGGGAGGGTGGGAACAAGTGGTAGAAAAAGTTGGGTGGGAGGGCAAAAGGCATCCAAAATGCTTTCAAAGCATGACATAGATGATGAAACAAGTTCAGCACCAAATGAATGCCACCAAGAGCAACACCACCACCTCCAAAAGCACCACCAATAGAAGAACCACCAAGACGTCCACCTAATGCTCTGATACCATGTAAAGAGTACACTCTTCTTTTCATTTTTCTTCTGTGCATGTACTCTCTACATGGGCCACATATCTTGTAGTGGAATGGAAAATATTTCTTGCTATGGCTACTTACCTCTGTTATCTTTCTCTGATTTTTCATTTTATGACCATTGTCAATATGGAAAGCAAACTAAGAATGTGCATAAAATTCACATCGACTCTTCAATTCTGCCTTTAGATCTCGTTCATGTAGATGTGTGTGGTCCAATTCCCACAAGATCATTAGGTGGTTCCCTTTACTTTGTGACTTTCATAGATGATGCTACTAGAAAAGTCTGGCTATATCCTATCAAATCAAAGGATGAGGCATTCCCTACCTTCAAAAAATGGCTTGCTTTAGTTGAGATTGAAAAAGAAACTAAGCTCAAAGCTTTATGTTTAGACAATGGGGGTGAGTATACCTCACATGAATTCAGCCTTTTCTGCTAGTCTAGAGGAATTCGTAGAGATTTTATAGCTCCTTGTACCCTATTACAAAATGATGTAGCTGAAAGGATGAATAGAACTATTCAAGATATAGTAGTTTCTATGTAGCATCATGCAAACCTTTCACAAGGCTTTTGGGCAAAAGCAGTATTGATTGTAGTTGACATGATTAACCTTTCACTTAGTATTACCAAAAGTTTGAAAGTGGCATAACAGTTATGGATAGGAAAGGCCACCATATTATGATCATCTTCGAGTTTTTGGGTGTGAAGCATATGTTCATATACCCAAATATCTTAGACAAAAGTTGGACCATAAGACAAAATAATGCATTTTTCTTGGATATGGTTGAGAAGGACAATTTTAGTTCGAAAATTTGAATTGAACTACCCTATCGAGCTCTGCTAAATCTGTAGCAGACTTTGAGAAACTTGTACTAGTGGACCAAAACTTGCATATATGTTTGTCACAAAATTCTTGCATAAGCACTACGATAGTGTGTTTAGAGGCCGAAATGAGCCCATATCGCAATTTTGACACCACATAGCAAAGTTGTTTTGAATTTCTAATCGCCTTGAGTATGCTCACCAATTTTTGTATCATTCTGAGACATGATTGGAGGGGTGTTGAGTATGCCTTCGCTGATACCAATTGTTGGAGTTTGAGGTATGTGGAAGCACACAAACAACACAAGGAAGAAGAAGAAGCTTGGACACATACACAATATTGAATGTACTACCAAGTGAATATACAAAGACAAGTAATCCATTAGGGTTATAGGCATATATGCAACCCAAGGGAAAGAAACCTCTTCAAGAGGGGAAAAAATGTCCTGATGGTCCTATGTGTGTTCACACACATCACTACTAAAATATGTCAACAATCAATACATATAACATTTTTGAAGACAATGTGTCCCAAAATATTTCCTTGCTTGACCGTAAAGACACATTTTTAAGGACTTAGAGAAAATTTGTATTGTCTACACTTTGAAAAGATGTTCTCGAGTAGAAGGATGTGATCAGACCTTTGTGTAGAGTATGTACACAATTCATCCACTCATACTTATAAGAAGATCTATAGAAACTCTTTGAAGATTTAACAGAAAAATCTTTGAAGGATATTTGCTAAATGAAATGGAATTAATTTGAAAGCATAGATTCCCAACTTAGTAGCAAAGGTACTCTTGTCTTGTTATTGTGCAATGATAATAACTTGGTTAGAAGCATAAAAAACATCAAGGAAACAATAAAAATCCTTACTTGCTACTATTTTAAAGAGATGATCAATGATTGGTAATGGATAACTATTGTGTATGGTCAGAGCATTGGCCTTCTTTATATTGATACAAAATCTTAATTTTCCATTCTTCTTACGCATGACCACTACAAGGGACATCCATTCAATGTGCCCGGTTTGATAGATAAAATTTGCTTCTAATATTTTATCTATCCTCTCTTTGATTTTAGGTAGATATACATTATTGTAGGTATATGGCCTTTGTTCAATACAGATGGATGGGCAAGGGCAGGGTCATCGACAGTCGGGAGAAAGAAACGTGGGACATGACCAAACTCCACTTGGATCTGGTCGAATTCAAAGACTCGAATGGCTTTTCCTGGTCGAATCTCCAAGCGGGCGAGGATCTGAGGAAAGCTAGACTTGATAGATGCTACATCTCTCAGAGCTTTACTCATCTGTGGGGCCACCCTTCCATCACGCAACGTACTGACCTCACCATCTCTGATCACTACCCGATCGTTATCACTTTTCAACCTTCCAACAGGACCCACAAGGCTCCGTGGTTCCATGCCAACGCTTCCACCTTCTCTCTCCCCTCCGTCCATCAAGAGATTGCCGATGTGTGGAAGGTGGCGTTCGCCTCTGGCTTGGCCCCAGCCAAGTGCTGGAGAAGTGCGGTCGACAAGTCTCGCAAGATCATGATCAGAACTAAGAAGTTGCTCGAGACGGTGCGGCGGGCTCGTAGGGAAGCGCTTTACCACAGACTCTGGCGACTCGAGGAGGAAGTGAACAAAGGAAAACACCAAGCCCAGAAAGGTCTCCGAAAAATCAGAGCAGCGTTGAGATACGAGGAAGAAATACAAAGGAAAAACTTGCAAATCTTCTTCAAGGAGTGGTGGGCTGGAAAAGCCGACAAACCCACCAAAGAGATGTGCAGTATCCTTAAAAGAAAACACAACAGAGAGACGATTCCCCTACTGCTAGACCCACATGGCAATGTATGCAACTCGGAAGAAGATAATTTTGGCATCATCGAAGGGCACTTCACGAGATTCCTGGGAACCTCGAACCCCCTCTCCCATCATAGAAGGGACTGCATGGCTGCCATTTCTAGGGTTTCCCCCCGGAGAATACCACCCAACCTCCACTCCCTGCTTCATGCCCCGATCTCTGAATCAGAAATCATTGAGGTCATTGATGCCCTCCCTCTCGGTAAAAGCCCGGGACCCGACGGACTCACTAACGAGTTTTTTAAATCCTTCAAGCTGGTGGTTGCCACCCCTCTTCGGATGGTTTGGCAAGAAGCGCTAAAATATGGTGCTCTTCCTTCTTGTATAAATAATGGAATTATCAAGCTGATTCACAAGAAGGGGGAAAAAAACAAAATAGAGAACTGGCGGCCAATTACGATGCTCCAAACAGGATACAAGATCGTCGCCAAAGTCATTGCCAACAGACTTGCGTGCCACCTGAGATCTTGGCTTAGTGAAGACCAAAAAGGTTTCATCAAAGGCAGGTCCATCCTGGAAACCATTATGGATATTTGGGAAGGTATTCAATTTGCAAATGAGTCTAATCAAGATGTGGTCTTCCTCAAGATCGACTTTGACAAAGCCTACGATAGGCTAGAATGGGACTATATTCTGCAGTCGCTCCAAGACCTCGGATGTAGTCAGAAATTCACCAAGATGATCGCGACCCTTCTCGGCAACGCAACAACCCAAATTAACGTTAACGGCAAACTTTCGAAGGCGATCCATCTTAAAAGATCTATTCGACAAGGGTGCCCCCTTGCCCCCCTTCTCTTTGCCATCGCCACTGAGGGGCTGAGCAGACTTGTGGCTCATCATGTGGAGGCTGGCAATATCAAAGGCCTCCAGCTACCTCACGACCACAGTCAAATCATCATGAGACTTTTTGCCGACGACATGAACGCGTTCGTTCACAATGATAATACCAGCCTGGAGACTTTCTGGAGGTGTCTTGATACCTTTTGTGAGGCCTCTGGATCCAAAATCAACCACAATAAGACCGCCTTTAGGGCCATTGTGGGACATCAACCTGGCCTTCTCATTGATCATGGCTGTCAAATCATTCCGCAGGGCCAAATCTTTCGGCTGCTTGGAATCCCCTTGGGGTTTGGCGTCTCTATGGAGCAGCGATGGAACTGGGTGCTGGCCAAACTTGAAAACAAGCTCAATTACTGGAGAGGCATGCAAATCAATCTCGCTGGACGGGCGATGGTTATCAACACGTTCCTCCTCTCGTCTACCATCTATTTCCTTTCTTGCTGGAGACCGAATGAGCAAGGCCTGTCCAAACTGAATAGCATCTGCAGAAACTTTCTTTGGACGGGTGATCATAACAGAAGGGGGGTGCCTAAAATCAAATGGGCCATCTGCACCAGCCCTAGAGATAGCGGGGGGCTTGGCATCCTGGACATTGGGTGTATGGCTAATAAACTGGCAGCCAAATGGATGATTAAAGCTTGGTGCAATAGGGAGGCCTCGTGGGCCAAGCTGATCTTCAGAAACAAAAATGAGTTGGCCCTCACGGGGTCCCCGAACTGGAAGAACCTTGACATCATGACCCTGCTATTCTCCCCGATACCTGTCTTCCCGAAAGGCTCCAATCTCGTATGCTCTCTTTGGAAGGGCTGGAATAAAGTCAAAAGCTTCACAAGAATTAGTGAGGACTGGAAGTGGGTGGCCGGAATCAGACAAAACGACTCTATCTGGTTTTCGATACATGGCATCCGGAGTGTGGAGTCGTGGAACATTCAAAATGCCAAGAAGTTATGGAACAAAGGATTCAAAAAATGGAAACACCTCTGGAAACATGACACCAACAGTTGGATCAACTACGAGGATATCGACCCTCGCATAAACATCTCCTACGAAGAATGGAACACCTTGCAAAGCAGATGCCTCGCTTGGGATCGTCACAAAACTCGCCTTCTCATGGGACATGATGCCCCGAACGCGCGTGGTCTCAAATGGCACAATGGAAATAGCCTACTCAAAATCCCGAACATCAAAGAAACGACTGACCTCCAGATCAGCCTCAACAAGAAGTGGTGCCTGTCTTGGACGCGGCTTCGGTGGGACATGAAATTCATGGGTATCTGGCACCCACTTATAGAGATCAAGAAGTCTGTCCTCTTATGGCAAATTCTTCATCGAGGAATTTGGACTAACCATAAGGCAAGCAAAATTTGTGGGATCCCTCCGTGGTGCAAACGCTGCCACCGTGCAATCGAAGATGTCCCACACATCTTCCTTACTTGCCCCAACTCCTACAGCATCTGGCAGATGGTTGGACTGAAAATCAGAGTTCAGAAACAGCTTAGTTGGAAACAAGTCCTTTTGGGAGAAGCGATTGGATGCTCTGCGGCTCTCTGGAACGCAATCAGAGGGGAAGTCCTGTGGAAAATTTGGCGGGAGCGATGTGCTCTCAACTTCGGCGACCCCCCCAGGGAGTGGTCGATTGAAAAATCTCTATTCCTCCTTGGCAAAAGGATTGTCAACAGTAAGAAATCCCCCCCCTTCAGACACCATCAAGTCCTCCTTTTGATCAACAACAAGCTCAAACCCAAGTGGGTCCCGCATGAGGGCGACGAGAGGGTGATCAACCTTCTTTGTAATGCAACCTAGGAATCAACCAAGCTTCCCCTGCTTTGTGGGATTTGGGGGGTCCCGTGGGCACTAGTCCCCTTCTTTTGTACCTTTGTTTCTTAATTTAATTCAAGTCCGGGAGAGTAGGCGATTGCCGAACTTCCTTTATATTAAAAAATATACATTATCGTAGGTATATGGCCTTTGTTTGATTTTTTTTGCATCTAGAAACATAGGAAACATATGTGCAATGTGTGGGTTAATACCCAATCCTTATATGATCACCAAGCAAATGCACCTATGTATTGTTGAAAAATATGTGTTTCGATTGACTATGTTCATAGTCTAACACGTTACTGCCAATGTTAGGTGCATTTCTCCTCATCTTCCTCTATTATAACTACAAGTTCTTTTTTGTTTCTTATTTATCATATGCTTCTCCTTTTATTACCTCTCTATTCAAACTTTGAACTATAATCTTTTGGCTTTCAACCTTATATTTTGTGAAATGTTCACGTGGTTAAAAGTCGTTTGATCTTTTATTGTGTGAGATAATACTCCCCATTTCAATTAGCTTCTCCAATTTGCATAAAGGATACTGCAACAAACTTGATGATTACAACCACCATATGCTAGAGAGATGACTCTCCTCCCAACTTTAAGCCTCTATATATAGATCTCTCCAAGGTACTATCTACTAGGGTAGGTGGATACTAACCATCCAAGTGTTGGCCATGTAACTACATATGCGCCAAGTGTCCTAGTTAAGTGTAATTAACTCAAGTGGATTCGCTAGAAGGCTCTAGAGCTCTTTGGGAAGAACTCACTCCCCATGCTCCCCATGTGTGTTGAACCCAAGACCTCCTCCTTCACATCCTTGAGACTTAACCACTACGCTAAGTGGATCACTTGTTTACAAGAACACATGACCTTCTACGAAAGTCTAGTCTTGAGATCTTTGTTCATACACACGAGTGACCAAACGATGTCCAATTTTAGATCTGTCTAAATTGATCGGACCCTTAGAACATAGACTCTACTTTATTACATTATTTTCCCATTGGAAAAACATTTTCCTCCTCCAAAATAGAGCTATATAGACACTATAGGCGACCCTCGAGCCTCATGTTCTAAAACTAGAAGAGCATGTCTCATCTTTGTGCTAGGATCCTTGCCCAAATGATTCAAAAAACCATCTAGCTTTGCACTTTGATAAGATGATCAAAGTACAAAGTAGTGAATGAATAATAAGGGTGGACTTAAAAACATCCCTAACCAATTCTCTGTTTTACTATGTGCAATATGGGCATGAACATGTGAATGGGCATGACTGATGCATGGATGTAGTAACTAAGGCATGATCCCTTACAATCCTTTGAGAACTCTTGATTCATTTGAATTTTTTTAGAAAACTAAAATTCTAGTTGGCCTTAACATCGAATTGGGATGTTTTTACAATGGTTTACTCCCAACCAACATTTACATGATTTTTATTTCTAATGCAACGAACTTGATGATTACGACCATTGCGTGCTAGAGAGATGAATCTCCTCCCAAACATATACATTTATATATAGCTCTCTCCAAGGGCCTGCATACTAGGGAAGGTGCATAATAACCATCCAAGTGTCGGCCATCTAACTACATGTGCACCAAGTATCTTAGTTAACTATAGTTAACTTGTGATGCTTCTAGAAGGTTCTAGAGCTCTTTGAGTAAAACTCACTCCCCATACTCCCCATCAGGGTTGAACCCAAGACCTCCTCCTTCACACGCTTGAGACTTAACCACTAGGCTAAGTTGATCACTAGGCTAAGTCTACTCTCAAGATCTTTGGTCATATACTCGAGTGACCAAACGATGTCCGATTTGAGATTTGTCTGAATCGTCCAGACCCTTAGATAATAGAGGATTCATAAAAAAAAAAGGTCCAAAGTTTTTAATACTTGTATCCAACCATGTGGCTTGAATTTTTCATTAGATAACTTTTATGGAGTATATGCTAAATCTTGTATAGATATATCCTACACTGTGAGATTCATGAGATCTTTGTTAGCAGTAACACCGACAATGGTTATAGACATCGACACCGAGGAAGTATGTAAAAAGGAGATGCATGAAGATCGAGGGACCAGGTCCATTCTTTTTCAAAAAAGTTTGTTTCATTGTAATTTATTAAACTCTCAACAATGATTTTAATCACCCATCTAATGTGTAATACAGAAAACCCAATTTTGTCATGATCTACTCCATTTTGTGCAAGCCGAGGAGTCCTCAAGCTTGAAGAGCCTAGATAGATTGTTCTTACCAAGTTTCATATTTTTTAGACTTTGTTTGAACATCCAAATAAGTTGTAGAACCAATTTTTTAACTAGGTTGGAAACTAGGTTTGAAACCAATCAAAACTAGTCAAAAAACTATAAAGAGAGATAGAGAGCTCATTTTGAGAGGTTAGAAAGTTAGAAGCTAATTGGATTGATTGTAAAAGCTAATTGAGCAATAGAAGTGTGATTTATGCCTTCATTGTGTCTCCTCTTGCCTCTACCTTGTGTGTGTGCATTTGCTTGGTTCTTACCATCACCTTCGTGCATTCACTCATTCATGACCTTCATATCACCCTAGCTCTTCCATGGATTGACAATTAAGAAGGTAGAGCTTCTTGACTTGGTACTTGGCATTGTCTAGAACAACACCAAATTTGGAACCATTACCGAGGATGAGCTCTAGGACAAACATGTGATGGTAACGATGTTTGGAGATTAGCATTGGAAGGTAATTAATTAGAGTTTTGTTGTAGTTTTTGTGTTGTTTTCATCTTCTTTCACCTTCCCTACACTCATCCTTCATCTCCACATCTTCTTCATACATCGCGAAAATTCACCAAAATTCACCATATCCACCCTTCTCTTCTCATTTCCCTCATTTGTGAGAGAAGGACCGAGAGAGAGAGAGAGAGACCAAGCAAGCAAGAGAGAGTGTTTGCATGCTTTTGTGAGTTTTCTTTGTAGGATATTGCTTTAGTACGACATTACAACACTCTAGAAGTAAAATTTTTGAATTTTAGCCATCTTTGCCGAATGCCTCATACCATCGCGACAGTATGAGAAATTCATGTTTTTTTTAATACATCATATGGACGGTGTAGAGCATCTTAGTGCACTAAGGATACATTGCTGCATCCTAAAAATTTGCATTTTTTTGGATCATCATGATTAGCTCATGTCATCACGATGACACATCGCCATTGCGATTGGCCCAAGCCATCACGATGATACCATACCATCACGATTGGCTCATGCCATCACGACGATGTCTGACCATCACGATTGGGTCATGCCATCATGATGTCTCGTCATACCATCGTGACAACCACCCTGACCACACCATTGCGATTGGCTCACGCCATCGTGACGCCTTCCGACCATTGTGTCTATTGACCATCATGATTGGCTCATGTCGTCGTGACGACCATTGACCATAGCGATTGGTTCACACCATCACGATGAGAGATCACGCCATAACGATTGGCTCAAGCCATCACGATGATATATATATATATATATATATATATATATATATATATATATATATATATATATATATATATATATATATATATATATATATATATATATATATATATATATATATATATACACATACATACATACATATCATAATTCAAAAATCCTAATTTGAAAACACTAATTTTGATATTAGGGTTTTAAAACCCTAATTTAGAAACTCTAATTCAGCCTTTTAGCCATATGATTGAAGTATACGTACACATTGCATCTGTTCCTCCGACGTCCTACTAGAGAGATGTCTCTCCTCCCAACCTTATGCCTCTATATATAGCTACTCGAATCAACGAGGATCATAATATATATAAAGATATATACACATCATGTAGATACACATACATAAATATAAAATGGAGTAGATACAGTATGCATTGCACATACATGCCTAAATGCACACATAAATATATATACATGCATACATATTTACATGTACACATTTACACATAGACACATATACATATATACATGTACACATCACATATACATGCCTACATGCACACATGTATACTTATACATGTATACGCAATTATAAACACTTGCATATATTATATGAATATTTTACACAAATGCATATGCATATATACATGAATGCATACTAACACATGTATACATATATCACACACATGCACACACATACATATACATGAAACTTATATATATGCATACTAACATATGTATACATATAATACACATGAATACACACACATATGCATACATAGATGAGAAAAATTTGCTCCTTGAAGATAAAGCTATATATAAAATAATTAGGCATACCCCCGAGCTTCATGTTCTAACTTAAAAGAATACGATTTCATGTCTCTAGTAGGATTCATCGATATTCTAGTTAAATAAAGAAGAATCTATTATCTGATATCCATTCAGAAGCTTCAAGTTATTGATCGATAACTAGAGTAGAATTTACTATCTAATCTGCTCATATGTTTTCATTATTGCCATCATTTTGATAAGACATCAACATAGTCTCATCTTCATTATCCTTATTGATTTCATTTATTTCTTCTATTGTTAAATTTGTGTTCTTATGAGTCACATCATCTATTGATGGATTAATATCAATTTCTAGTAATTCCTTTTCATCATCAGTAGAATCAGCATGTCTTCGTATTATCCTCTTATAAAAAAGATTAGTATCATTATCATGTATAATGATTCTAATTTATCTTTTAGATGTTGATGTATCAGTATCTGATGGTGAATCATCAAGAGGACTTTCTTCGATCTCTCTAACAATAAATTGTTCAAACAATGACCTGTCTCTAGGTTGAACATGAATGACTTGCCACCAAGGGTGAGCATCTGGGTTTTTATTAAAAAAATGCTTGTTCAATATGCCTAGGAAGAATATATGGTTTTTTAGTAGATCGCATTACCTTGGAAGAATCAATTGCCCAAAACCGAGATAATTCATTTCTTAATGTGGAATTACTACCTTATACTCGGCTCGAAACCAGTCAACCTTCAAAATGACCTATCAAAATATATAAAAACAAAAACCCATTATTAGGTGCTTAATAAAATAAGTAACTCTATCATAAAAAATATAAACTTTTTTTCTACCTATTTGAATGTACAAAATGATATTTCGTAGATACCAACAACAGTTCCCACGTAACCAAGTTCACCATCTATAAGGTTCATGAATTTTGAGCTAGCACGTGATAGTTGCTTGAAAGAAGCAACAATACTAGAATCCTCTATTTTACATAAAGAATCAATGGCTTTGATTCTAATATGCTGTCCAAAAGCCCACATATTAGTGAACATCCAAGCCTGTAAAAGAAATTAAATTAGTAAATAGAAACTAACATATATATGAAAAAAAACAAAATATTATTAAAATACAATTACCTTTCATTCACAACCTATCATTAACTCTCTCTGGTCATCTGAGATTTCTTCATTATTTGCGTTGGTGCGTTGCAAACAACTATATAGCCAATCCGTGAAAGAAGATATATTTGTAATCTCATTATTATCGAGATTACATCTATATCTTTTGTTTCTTCGTGTTTTACTTTGGAGATTTTCAAGTTCTTATTCGTACTCGCTAAGGAATGCTTGCATGCATTTGCTATTATATGCTAAAAAAGTAGAAACATCATTTTTTTCTTGAAATGTAAATAAAAAATGGAACTCCCTTACTTGATAATACCTCATCGATTATTTTTGAAGAAGACTCGTTGGTCCATCCACGTGGAGCTTCTTCATGAAATCTTTCAAGGTACTCACTAACATAATACATGCACTCTTCAAGCATCCAACCCTTTGCCATGGATCCTTTTGGTTTCGCTCTTTGTCGCACATAACCTTTTAATATTCCCATAAATCGTTCAACCCAAAACATCCGTCGAGTGTTGACAACACCTACAATCTCTATTTCATCTACAAGATGGACTAATAAATGAACCATAATATCAAAAAATGAAGTAGGAATCTCTTTCTCCATCAAACACAGTAGCTCTTTGCATTCACATTTTTTTTGTGGGATCGAGTTTTTATCAATCTCTTTTGATATAATCCACCTATACATATCATAAAAAAATATAAAGAAGTTAATTCAAAAATAAAAGATATCAAATATTCATATATATTAAATATAAAAGTATCATGATTACCTTATAAGCGATCCAAGACGATAGATCACATCTCGTACTCATTTCGTTGTACATCCATCAATAACCAAATGTAAAATATGTTTCAAAAATTTATGCAAGTCATGGGTCTTTAACCCAGAGAAGCTCTTATCATCCATAATAAACATGTTTTGGAAAGATGCTTCATATCATGTAGGAGTCTGAATCAATTGAATCCTATTGTTGATAGTCTGTATCTCTTTTGTTGTAAGTACCCAAGGAGCAGGTGCATAAGTCATTTCCTATCGATGTCTGTAAAAAACTGGCCATAACTTTGGTTTTGAGTTTTGACCTTTCAAATCATTCCTTGATGCTATGGTATCTTTTAGTCCAAGAAGATGCTGCCATAGTGAATAACCAATATTCTTGAATATATGCATAGGATCAAGAAGATAACATACTTTTAACTCTTTCCAATACTCTAAAGAATACCATATTGATATCTTCTCTGCGAGTGCCAATTTTCCTTTACCTCTATTCACATACTCATTATCTTCATTGTCACTGAAGATTTCTGATTCTGGATCTATCAGAGCTCCATCTGTCCATTTTTTATACCAATCCATAGGTGTCATAGGTTTAGGACACTGACCTGTTTCAAGCTTTCCATTAAAATGTATCGCTTCTCTTTTAGATCTTAATGGATGATCATCAGGCAAGAATCATTGATATCGAAGATAAATATTTTTGTTGAGATTCTTACTATAGATTGATCTCAACCAATCACCACAATATGGACAAACTTTATAACACTTAGTAGATATTCCTCCATCATGAAAACGATAAAAATATAATTAGATTAAATCACATTTATTTGTATGCATATTGAATAAAAAAACTACATCAATACCTGAACAAACACCATAACCTGGAAAATCGTGAATAGTCCAAGCCACAATACCACAAACCGTAATATGTCTTTTATTGATGCTTTTCAATACATCAATGACATTGATACCTCTCCATAACTCTTGGAGATCATCAATGAGAGGAGCAAGATATATATTCATATCTTTAACTTGTCTTTTTCCTGGGATTAAAAGTGAAAGCATTAAATGTTCCTTTTTAATGCTAAGATATGGCTGAAGATTGTAGTTTATGACTACCACTAGCCATGTTGACCATTTACTGGATTTCATGGAGAATGGATTAACCCCATCTAATGCAACTCCTAACTTTAGATTCTGTGGATTTTGTGCGAATTCAGGCCATGTAGAATCAATATGTTGAAAAGCAACACTATCATGAGGAATTCTGATTATTCCATCAGTACTTTTATGATCATGTCCCCATGTCAAAAGCTTTGATAATTTGAGGCTTTGAAACATATATCTAATCCGTGGAGCCAATGGAAAATGTCTCAATACCTATTTTGCGATTTTACCTTCTTCATCCTTATATCAAGGAGATTGACATTTGGGACATGTCAAAGAGTCTGCATATTCACCTCTATATAAAATACAATCGTTAGGACATGCATGTATATATTGATAATCTATACCAAGATTGTTGATTATCTTCTTCATTTCATCATGTGAGATAGGAAGAATATTTATGACTTGGTAAAAATTTTTCAGATAATAACCTGTAAGTTCATAAAAAAAAGACACATTAATAAAAATAAATAAATAAACATACACACACACACACACACACACACATATATATATATATATATATATATATATATATATATATATATATATATATATATATATATATATATATATATATATATATATATATATATATATATATATGTGTGTGTGTGTGTGTGTGTGTGTGTGTGTATACTTATGTGTATGTGGATGTGGATGTCTATATGCATGTGCATGTGTATACGTATGCATATGTGTATATGTATGTATATATATGTATGTGTATGTGTATGCATATATGTATGTGTATGTGTGTATATATGTGTATTTATGTATGTATGTATGTATGTATGTATGTATGTATGTATGTATGTATGTATGTATGTATGTATGTATGTATGTATGTGTATGTATGTATGAATGTGTATGTATGTATGTATATGTATGTATGCATGTGTAGCTATGCATATTTGATTTTGTTTTTAATTTTTTTTTTGTATATTGTGGTTTGCAGGTTTCATATACTTACAGTATATAGTCCTTGCACGATTAGGAGACGGTGGTGGAGTTCCATCTGATTGATCGGAATCTACAAATAATGGCATTTGATATTAATAATCTGATTATTTCCATACATAAACATTCACATATACATATTTACACATACACACATATTCACATATACACATTTACACATACACACATATTCACATATATACAAATACACATTATTGTGGGATAAATGCATGTATTTTGTATGAATGAGTGTATATGCATGCATGTGTATGTGTGTACGTATATATGTGGATATGAATATGCGTGTTTATGTTATATGTATGCATATATGTATGTGTATATGTTTGCATGTATATGTGTATGTGTATGTGTGTGTATATATGTGTATGTATTCTGATTCTTTTTTTCTGTTTGAGATTAAACTAACAAGACATATTGTATGGTGGAAAAAAATAAGAGGCAACATAACATACCACCTGAGACGTGGCAATTTTTTTGTAGACAGCTATGTCTTCAAGAGCCATTTCCTCAGCAGAAGGTATACAAATTAATAGTTTATATTTATAATTTTTTATATATTTTAGTAACTTTTTACATCTAATTTATGTATTTCTTTTTTCTTTAAATAAACAGGCTGCTGCAAAGAAGAGAGTTGAGTCAGGCCACACATCGCACCTAGGCCAAATGGGCCATCATGGTTTTGTAGCTACATTTGTAAGTATATGTGTTATTGTGAGTATATTTTTTATTTTAGTTAAAATGCAAGAAACTAATCTTTTTTATTTGTTTCAATGCAGTGAAAGGATTATGGCCGATATCCTACAAAACATGAGATTGAGTACGCTACACATTTTGGATATCGGCGTTTGAGTGAGTATATGCGAGATCATCCAAATGCCTTTGTTAGTATTATTAAATTTTATATAATTATTTTATTTTTATGGATGTTTTAATTGTTTTACTTATTTATGTTTGTTATATGTAATACCGGAGTATTATGGAGAGGTAGATATGGATGAGGTGGAGATTCAGACACAGGAGGGACGATCTCGATCCTCACAGGGTGATCATGATAATGAGGATGAGGATGAGGATGATCATGATGCTGATGATGATGATGATGATTAGGATTCTTGATTATGACATTGGATATGTTTTTACATTGATATATATATATATATATATATATATATATATATATATATATATATATATATATATATATATATATATATATATATATATATATATATATATATATATATATATATATATATATATATATTTCATTTCAGTTATGTTTTGAATTGTGTTTATGGTATTAACTAATAAAAAGTTTTGTTCTATTGATTTTTATTATTGTTTATATTAAGCATGTGTTTTAGTACTTTAATTATATAATTAATCCATATGTGTGCACGTATGTGCATGTATATGTGTGTAATATGTGTGTGTACGTATGTGCATGTATATGTGTGTAATATGTGTGTGTATGTATGTGCATGTATATGTGTGTAATATGTGTGTGTATATGAATGTATGTACATATGTATATGTGTATATGCATGTATGTGCATGTGCATGTGTAAGTGTATATGTGTATGTATGTGTATGTGCATGTGCATGTGTAAGTGTATATGTGTGTATATGTGTATGTGCATGTGTATGTGTGTGTATATGTATGTGCATGTATATGTGTAAGTGTATGTGTATATGTGTGTATGTGCATGTATATGTGTATATGTATGTATGTGCATGTGTGTGTATGTGTATATGTGTGTGTACTTATGTGCATATATATATATGTATGTGTGTGTATATATACATATGTGCATATGTATGTGTATGTGTATAAACATATACAAGTGTATGTATATGCATGTGTATATGTATGAAACATGCATGTGCATGTGGATGCATTTCCATTTGCATCCATGTGCATGCACGTGAGTGTGCATGCATGTGGATGTGCATATTCATGTATTTAAGTATATGTTAATGTGTGTATGTGTATATATATATATATATATATATATATATATATATATATATATATATATATGCAATAATGCATGCATGCAAATCTTTTTATGTGGTTGTAAATGTTTGTGCATATGCATGTGTATGTGTAAGTGTATGTACACATGTATGTGTGTAGTATATATGTGTGTATGTGCATGTGTATATGTGTGAACGTGCATCTTCATCATGTATAAGTGTATATGTGCATATCAATAAGTGTGAGTATGCTAACTAATGAAAATAACACAATTCAAATGATATAGAAAGAATGGAAATTGTACTTAACACAATTCAAATGATATAGAAAGAATGGAAATTGTACTTACAATAGTTAGCCATATTTTTTGCTTCTTTAGCTTCTTGAATAACCTGCAATAAAGAGAGAGAGAGAGAGAGAGAGAGAATTCAAAGAGAGAAAGAGGTAGAAAGAGAGAAATAGATCTTCAAAAAGTTTTTTGTTTTGGCTAAAAATCTGTCAACATGTAAAATGAGCACCCTCCGCTCTGATCGAGGGGGGGAATATATGTCTTTTGACTTTAATGCATTTCTAGCTGAATGTGGGATAAAACATCAATGTATAGTGTCCTATACACCTCAACAGAATGGAGTCATTGAACGGAAGAACAGGTCAGTCATGGAAATGGTGAGATGTATGGTCAAGAGTCACACTTTACCACATAGTTTTTGGGCTTGCGGCTGTCATGTGTGCAGCATATGTACTTAATAGGTGTCCCACTAAAGCACTGCAATCTATCACTCCATATGAGACTTGGCATGGTCGCAAGTCATATGTTGCTCATCTGCATGTTTTTGGTTGTCTGGAATATGCATTAGTGCCTGAACAACATCGCATGAAATTGGATGATAAAGCAATAAAATGTATTTTTGTTGGGTACAGTTTTGAAAGCAAAGGTTATCGTCTATATCATCCACAGACTGAATGCATTTTGGTTAGTCGTGATGTCATTTTTGTGGAAGATGCTATTCAACCTTTACTGTCATGTAGGAAGGAGACATATGTTAGCTCCAAAGACATGTATGATACTTTGCTACCTCTTTTTAAAGGTGGATAGTCTAGTGCTAGTCCTAATGAGGGAACTTCTCAGCCATTGCAGGTTTGATGTGATGATGCAGATCATTCCATTTTTTATGCAGATTTGCATGATGCACTTGTTGACGAGAGAGTTGATATTGAGGAGGCAAAAATTATGCCAAAATGGCTAGTGCATACTTTGCGTGATAACAAATTAGATGCAGCTTTGTCATATCATACTCGGTCAGGCTATGATAGTGCCTCTTTTGCATCAGATTTCTATGCTATGGCTGCATCTCGTCTCTCTGATGAGAATGAGCCTGTTTCATTTGATGAAGCACAAAATTTAGAAAATTGGATGGCTACAATGCAATCTGAATATGATGTTATAATCAAGAATGGTACCTTGTCTTTATGTGGCTTGCCTCCAAGCAAGACGGCCATTCGAACTAAGTGGGTTTATAAGCTGAAGCGTAAACCTGATGGAATAGTTGACACGTATAAAGCTAGGCTTGTTGCAAAGGGTTATGCGCAAGAAAGAGGCATTGACTTTGATGAAACCTTTGCATCTACATGCCGTATGACTATTGTTTGTAGCATCTGTGCACTTGTAGCCCATCATGGTTGGAATGTACATCAGTTGGACATTAAAACTTCATTTCTGAATGGTGACATGCATGAAGAAGTGTATGTTTTTCAGCCCCGTGGCTTTGTGCAGAAAGGGCATGAGAACCAAGTGTGCAGGTTAAAGAAGGTATTATATGGTTTGAAGCAAGCACCACGTGCTTGGTATGAAAAGATACATGCCTATGTGATTGCACATGGTTTTGAGAACAGTCCAACTAAAAGCACCCTATATGTTAAGCATGTTAATGATGTGCTTATGATCATTGTGGTGTACGTGGATGACATGTTACTCACTGGTCCTTAGGAGAAGCTAAATATATTGCCACTCTTATGGAGACAGGTTTACGCTTGAGCCTTCATGATGCTAGAGATGCATTTGATGTTGTTCTCTATCAGCAAGGTGTTGCTCGCTTGATTTACTTATGCATTAATTGGCTAGATAATCAGTTTGCTATCTCACAAATAAGTAGGTTTATGCATTGCCCAAGTGTCAAGAATTGGCAGCCGGTTAAGTGCATCTTTCGCTACTTGAGTGGTACCCGACTACTTGGGTTGTTTTATCCCACGAGGGGATCACTACTGCCAGATTTACATGCTTTTTCTGACTCTCACTGGGCTGGTTGTTAGGACACTCATGTGTCCACTAGTGGTTTTTGATTCATGCTTGGTATCTCGTGCATATCTTGGTTAAGCAAGTAGTAGCCTACTGTGGCCACTTCTAGTTGTGAGGTTGAGTATAGGGCAGCTTTCACAACGACTGTTGAGTGTGTGTGGCTTAGATGCCTTATGGCTGATTTGAGTGTTGGTCAATCTTCTACCACCACCATCTTCACTGACAGTCAGAGCGCATTGGCAGTTGTGGGGAACCCTGTATTCAATGCTCGCACTAAGCACATTGAGGTGCATTATCATTATGTCAGGGAGAGGTTCTCTACTAGAGAGATCAACTTGGCATATGTGCCCACATAGGAGAACATTGCAGACCTTTTCACAAAGGCTCTACCTAGGGAGAAGTTTGAAGCTTTCTGCAAAGCTTTGGGCTTACTTCCTTTTGTGGATTGATTCCACATAGCTTGGCACTTCCTTATACATGAGTGCCAGCTCCTTGTTCACCGCATCACTCCCAGGGGGGATTTGTTGATATATTTAGGTAATGATGTGTGTGAACACTCTAGGATCGTCGAGGGACTTTTTTCCCTCTTTAGGAGGTTTTTTCCCCGGATTTTATATACACCTATTGCCCTAATGGGCTACTTATCTTTGTACATTCTAGTGGTAATACATTCAATATTGTGTGTTGTGCTCCAAGCTTCTTCTTCTTCCTTGTGTTGTTCGTGTGCTTCCGCAGACGTCTAACTCAAACCCTCATGAATAAGGAAGTGCCAAGCTATGTGGAAATAGATCAATCCATAAAAGGAATTAAGCCCAAAGCTTTGCAAAAATCTTCAAACTTCTCCATAGGTAGAACCTTTGTGAAAAGCTCTGCAACATTATCTTATGTGGGCACGTAAGCCAAACTGATATGTCCAACAAAGAACCTCTCCCTCACATAATGATAGTGCACCTGAGTGTGCTTTGTGCGAGCATGGAACATAGGGTTTCTTACAAGTATCAATGCATTCTGACTGTCACTCAAAATGGTGATGGCAAAAAGACTGACTACACCCGAATCGTCAAAAAGGCATCTGAGCCACACACACTCAATAGTCGCTATGAAAGCAACCCTATACTCTGCCTCACAACTAGGTGGCCATAGTAAGCTATGTCTTACTCAACCAAGATATGCATAAGCTACCAAGCATGAAGCAAAAACCACTGGTGGACACACATATAGCAACCAGCCTAGTGTGATTTAGAGAAATCATGTAAATATAGTGGTAATGATCCCCCTTGGGATAAAACAAATCAAAGTAGTTGGGTACCACTCAAGTAGCAAAAGATGCACTTAACCACCTCCAATGCTTCATGCTTTGACAATACATAAGCCTACTCATTTGAGAGACAACAAATTGAATATCAATCCAAGTTATGCATAAGTAAATCAAGCATGCAAAAGCTTTCTAATAGAGAACAACATCAAATGCATCTCTAGCATCATGAACACTCAACTTAAACCTGTTTCCATAGAAGTGGCAATTGATTTGCAATCTTCAAGGCCAAAACACTGCAATTATGTATCGATATATTTTGTTTGACACAAAGCTATTAGCCCCATCAACTTGCATAAACTGAATGTGCAAATAATGATGCAAACTCCCCAAATTTGACATCTCAAAAGAGGCATGCGAATTAGGCTTAAAATAAGTAATATGATTCTCATTAGGACCAATGAGCAACATGTCATCAAACATATAAAATGATGATCGGAAGTACATCATTTTCATTTTAAACATATGAGGTGCTTTTAGTTGGATTGTTTTCAAAACCATGTGCAATCAAGTAGGCATGTATCTTTTCATACCAAGCATGTGGTGCTTACTTCTAGCCATATAATGCCTTCTTCAACCTACACACTTTGTTCTCATATCCTTTTTACAAAAAAACATGGGGCAGAAATATATACCCTTCTTCGTGTAAGTCATCATTTAGAAATGTAGTTTCATGTCCAACTGATGTACATTCCAAGCATGATGAGTTGCAAACACACAGGTGTTAGGAACAGTGGTCATTTGGCATGTGGGAGAAAATGTCTCATCAAAATGAATGCCTTTCTCTTGAGCATAACCTTTTCTAACAAGCCTCACCTTATACATGTCAACTACTCCATTAGGTTCACATTTCAGCTTGCATACCCATTTAGTGGCAATGGCCTTTTTGCCTAGAAGAAACTCACATAAATACCAAGTACCATTCTTCATAATAACATCATATTATGATTGCATAGTAGCCATCCAATTTTTTGAATTTTGTGCTTCATCAAAATAAAGAGGTTCATTCTTATCACAAAGACTAAAGGCAACCATTACATAGCAATCTAATGCAAAAGAAGCATTGTGAGAACTTGAACAAGTACAATATAATAGAGGTCCATCTAATTTGCTATCTCTCAAAGTATTCACCAGCCATTTAGGCATAGTTTTAGCCTCTTCTATGTTAGCCCTCTCATCAACAAGTGCATCATGTAAATCTGCATCAGAAATGGAATGATCTGCATCATCATGTGAAACCTGAAAAGGCTGAGAATTGTGTCATGTTGATCAATACTTGATTGTAACCACGCAAAATACATATCATTGCTTTATCATCCAATCTCCTACATTGCTGTGCAAGCACAAATGCATATGACAGACAACCAAAGACACAAATGAGTAACAAATGGCTTGGGGCCATGCCAAGCTTCATATGGAGTGATCGATTGCGGTGCTTTGGTGGGACACCTGTTAAGTACATATGTTGCACACATAACAACCTCAAGTCAAAAGCTATGTGGTAAAGCCTGACTTTGACCATACACCTCATCATGTCCATGAGAGACATGTTCTTTTTTTCAGCAACTCCATTGTTTTGAAATGTATATGCTTCTGGAAACTGATGTTTTATCCCACCCTCTACGAGAAATGCATTAAAGGTAGAAGACATGTATTGCTCCCTCGATCAGAACGAAGGGTGCCCAAATTACATGTTGAAAATTTCCAGCCATAACCTGAAATTTTTTGAAGATTATAAACACTTCGGAATTTGCTTTACATGCTTGAAAAAATCATCAATAAAATTCACAAAGTAAAGGTCGTTCCCAAAAGAATATGCCTACATAGGACCATAGATCACTATGAACGGACTGTAATTTATGAGTAGCTCAAATTGAACCATCTTTTGGGAAGGAGGAATGCTGCATTTTTTCCAAAATACAACCTTCATAGGCATGGTTACAAGGTTCCTCGACCTTGGGCAGGGAGGGCACCATTTTGGATTAGTAAAATTGAGATGAACAAAGAGTGCATGCCAAATCTTTGCATATGAGATAGCCTAAGAATCTTGAATTACACACTGTGAATCATTCATATTAGAATGCTAGAAGCAATAATAACATTGCCATTTGAGAGATCATGAACTGTACATTTTTCATGAACAAATTTGAAGTTATTGTTTGCTAATGTTGAAACTGACATTAATTTTTTCTTGATCCTTGGCACATACAAATAATCTTACAATGTGAAAGAACTAACATTTGTAGTAGTCAAAATTATCTTACTAACTCCCATTATTGATGGAGAGTGTTAATCTCCAAAAGAATAAGCTATCCTTGATGTTAGAACACTTCTATATCAAGAATAACTCAAAACCTTTACCAATTTGGAGGATCAATATCAGATTATCAAAATCTTGAACTAACTATGAGGAGAGTCACTACTCAGAAAAGTCTACTGCATATAACTCACTCATTGATTGACCAATGAGTAAAGTTTTTTTAAAAACTTTGCACAAGGTGTCGCCTAAATATTGCGCACCTTCTCCAAGTTGGATCTTCTCAAAAGATTCAGTAGATCTTGAGAAATGATCCAAACAATCTACCTATGTTTGAAACTGTCTTCTTGTAGAATAGGTTTTGACACCTGCAACTTCTAATGCACAGTTCTCCCAAAGTAGAAATTGTTTAAGCAAATGCTTTTAGCCATAGATGGCTTACCTTCTAACTTAGATTTTGACTCCTCATTTGTGCAAAACTTTACACTGTGCACTGAGAACTGATCAATTCTTTGACCATCGAGATTGCGCATGTTTCATAAGACACTCAACACTTCTTCACATACAAATGTTCCGACACATAATTCTCTCAGCTTGTTTACAATTAGGCTCTAGAACTTTAACCATAGAAGCATTAACTATGGAATTAGACATCTACAAATGGATTCTTGAATAAATCAAACATAAAAGGAGAACACAGCAAAATATCAGTTGCAACTTTTTCTTCTATTGAAAAAACTTTACATTTGAATGATGAGAGAGTTCTTCCTAACTTCTCAAGTGTCTAATAACTTTTACAACATCTAATTCTTCTCATCTCATGCTCTCTCATACTTGCCCTGAATTTTTACTTGTATATATGGGCATATATGTACAAGCTCATGACACACAAAAGGTATAAGTGAGCTAATTACAAATTAATGTACATATGTATACAAGTCTTCATTTCCTGAACATACTCTATCTTCAATCTTCAATTGTTTGATCTTTTCTTCATCCTTTGACTTCAAGTCTTTATCTAAAACATCAATTGGTGATTGACTTGCACCAACAGCTCCACCTCAATCATCAATTGAGGTTTTCTCTATCTTCTTTATACCTGTCATGTCTTTAAATCTTTGTAGCTTTGGTCCATCCAAGCTTTTAGTTAGCATATTTGCAATCTGATCTCTTGTTGAAGTATGTATGACTTCAATCTCCTTATGAATCACCTTCTCTTTTAAGAAGTGATACTGAATCTAAATGTGTTTAGTCTTGGCATGAAAAACAAGGTTAGCATCTAGATACAATGAACTCATATTATCTCCATGAATAGTCAGTGTACTCTGAATAATGTCAAAACTCTTCATGAGAGTTTTCAACCATATGACCTCCTTTGCAGCTTCAACCATTCCTTTGTACTCTACCTCTGTAGATGATAAAGCAACTATGTGTTGCTTCTTAGAACACCAAGAGATTAACTTATCTCCCACATAACACAAGTATCCATAAGTTGATCTCCTACCATCAGGATTACTTGCCCAATCTTTATCACTATATATCTTGATGTTTGTATCTGATGTAAAACCATAATACAAACTTTCCTTGAGTGTACCCTTAATGTATCTCAACACTCTTTGTCCTGCAACCCAATGTTCTTTCCCAGGACAATGCATGAATTGAGACAACACTCCAATTACATATGACAAATCAGATTTAGTTAATGTAGCATAGATTAGAATACCAACCAGGCTTTGATAGAGTTTCATATCCTTGAATTCTTCTCCTCCATATCTGCTCAATTTGTGATTCACCTCCATTGGAGTAGGTGCCACCCTACAATCTTCCATTTTAAACTTGATCAACAAGTTCTTCAAATACCTTTCCTGAGTAACATACACTCCATATTCATTATATGAGATCTCCATGCCCAAGAAATATGACAAGTCTCCCAAGTCACTAATTTTGAACTCTTTCTCCATTTGCTTCTTGAGGCTTTGTATGCCCTTCTCATCTGTACCTGTAAGAATTATGTCATCAACATATATGCACATGTAAATGAACCCATCATCACTTGATTTGACAAGCAAGCTACTATTTGCTTTAGATACTTGGAAACCACGTTCCTTCAAGAACTTTACAAGTCTATAATTACATGCCCTTGGGGCCTGCTTCAAACCATACAAAGCTCTCTTGCACTTACATACATATTCTGAATACCTTTTATTTTTGAACCCTTGTGGTTGCTCCATGAAAACATCATCTGAAATATAACCATTTAGAAAAGCATTTTTCACATCTAATTGACATAGTCTCCAACCTTTACATGAAGCAATGGTTATGAGTGTCCTGATGGTTTTCATTTTTGCCACAGGACTATAGGTCTCATCATAATCTATACCATATGTTTGAGCATACCCTTTCACAACAAGTCTAGCTTTATACCTACACACACTTCCATCTGCATACCTCTTTGTCTTATAGACCCATTTGCATCCAATGATCTTCTGACTATTTGGTTTAGGAACCAAATCCCATGTCTCATTCTCCATCAATGCATCATACTCTTCGTGCATAGCTTTCTCCCAATTTTCCTTACCTTTTGCCTCTTCATATGTAGAAGGGTCTTCATCTGCTTTCACCATGTAAGCATAGTCTTTAGTAATCAAAAAAGAAGTGTCATAGCTATACCTTGTAGGTTGCCATTTGTGTCTTGATGACCTTATGAGTTCTCCACTTCTTGAAGTTTCTGGTTCATCACATTCTGGATCAAACCTTGGCACTTCTTCAACTTCAACTTGTACTTCATTGTTCTCTTCTTCATCAAATATTTGAACCTTTGATTTACCTTTCTTCTCATTCAAAACTTCTTCATCACCTACACGATTATTGATTGTACCTGCATATCAAGTACCTTGCTCATCAAATGTAACATCCTTTGATACAAAAAATTGCTTTGTGGATGGACTCCACAACCTATAACCCATCTGCGTATCATCATATCCAATAAACACATACTTTTCAGCTTTAGGTTCCAATTTATGCCTCAACTTAGATGGCACATATGCATAAGCCAAACATCCAAATACTTTCCAATGATCTAAGGTAGGTCTCTTACCCCACCAAGCTTCATATGGTGTTATACCCTACAAAGCTTTGCATGGTAACCTATTGACCAAATATGTAGTTGTATTTACAGCCTCAGCCCACAAATAATTTGGAAAATTTTTCTCCTTCATCATTGATCTTGCAAACTCAACAAGAGTTCTATTTCTCCTTTCTGCTACACCATTTTGTTGAGGAGAGTAACTTCCCTTTTTATACCTACCTTCCATAAGTAATCACTGAACTCATTTGAGAAATAGTCTCCCCCTCCATCTGACCTTATTCTCTTCAACTTTTGACTTGTGATTCTTTCTGCATACACATGATAAGGTTTAATTGAATACCTCTTATTTATCTTTGATCACATATATAGTGATCCACTTGGTAGCATCATCAACATAAATCACATAATATCTTGAACCATTAATACTGAAATCCTTTGATGGTCCCCACACACATGTGTGTACCAATTCAAGCTTTTCTGAATACATGAAACCATGCTTAGAATATGATTGCTTATGAGCCTTACCTAATTGACATGCCTCACATCTGTATGTCATATGTTGACCTGCAACATTAGGCAATCCAAGCACTAAGCCATTGTTAACCATATCCTTAATACCTCTTTCATTGAAATGTCCAAGCCTTTTGTGCCAAAGATCTAACTCAGAGATCTTATGTCCTCCATAAGTGAACAAGGCATGACCAACATTACCTTGAATCTTCAATGTGAAGAGTCTTCCTTCTTTCTTCCCTGAAACAATTTGTTTATACCCATTGCTAGGGTCTTACACAAAAACTCCATCATTAGTGAACCTTACTTCATAACTTTTTTCAACAATTTGCACTACACTTATCAGATTCTTTGGCTTCCATCCTTACTCATAAGAGTACTTCCATCCTTGGCTTTCACTGATCCAATTGACTTCACATTGTGCTTTGTATTATCACCTATTTGAAGTACATGATTAGTTACCTTATTTTCCAAATCAGTCATCAAGTCTATATTACCACTCGGGTGATTGCTACACCCTGAGTCAATGTAGAATACTCTTTGGCCTTCACTTTGTCTTTCACAAGTTGCATTCATGATTAAGGTTGAATCTTCTTTCTGATCTGAAGCATAATTGTAGTAGGTATTGTTGTAGGATTGACTTTGAAATTCTCTACCTGCATTTCTTCCAAAGTAACCTCTGCTACCTCTACCTATGAAATTACCTCTTTGGTTTTTGCCACCTCTTCCTCTTGAATTAAAATTTCTGATGATATCCTCTATTATTCTGATTATTATGCCAACAATCATGAGCTAAATGATTTGTCTTACCACAAATCTAGCAAGCTTTGGCTCCATCTTTATTGCTTCTGCCTCTTCCTCTACCTTTGTCATCTCCTCTTCCTTTTAGGAAGTTGTCTTGGCTAGTTGTACCTTCTTCTTCATTTAATTGTTGCTTTCTTTTTCTATTCTTCTTCTTATCCTTTGAATACATTGCTTGACCTGCACTCTTATCACCATCACCTTTGATATCATGCTAAAAAGTTAGCATATGTCCTAGCAACTGATTTAAATCATGAGTGAAATGATCTAGTGACAATTCAGTAGACAAAATGAATGGCTCCATTTCTCATCTCCTCTCAAACCTATGAGAATTCGCCTTACCAATTTATCCTCCTCAATATCTTCATCAACTTCTCCTAATGCATATGCAATGTCCTTCATCCTTGTTACATAATCAGAAATAGATTGAGAGGCCTTCTTCTTGAATGTAGTAAACTCTACCCATAAGGATGCCTTTCTTGACTTTGTAGTCTTTTGGAAATGCTCCTCCAAAACATTCCATATATCACTTGCACTTTCAACACCTCTAATATGAGGTAGCAAGTAGTCATTGACTCCCATGTAGATAATGTTGGAGTTAGACGTCTGCGGAAGCACACAAACAACACAAGGAAGAAGAAGAAGAATCTTGGAGCACAACACACAATACTGAATATATTACTAGATAATGTACAAAGATAAGTAGCCCATTAGGGAAATAGGCATATATACAAGCCGGGGGAAAAAAACCTCCTAAAGAGAGAAAAAAGTGCCCCGGCGGTCCTAGAGTGTTCACACACATCACTATCTAAATATATCAACAAATCCCCCTTGTGAGTGATGTGGTGAACAAGTAGCTGGCACTCATGTATAAGGAAGTGCCAAGCTATGTGGAAATCACTCCACAAAAGGAAGTAAGCCCAAAGCTTTGCAGAAAGCTTCAAACTTCTCCCTAGGCAGAGCCTTCGGGAAAGTTCTGCAATGTTCTCCTGCGTGGGCACATATGCCAAGCTGATCTCCCCAGCAGAGAACCTCTCCCTGACATAGTGATAATGCACCTCAATGTGCTTGGTGCAAGCATGGAACACAGGGGTCCTCGCAACTGCCAATGCGCTCTGGCTGTTAATGAAGATGGTGGTGGCAGAAGTCTGACCAACACCCAAATCAGCCATAAGGCATCTGAGCCACACACACTCAACAGTCGTTGTAAAAGCTGCCCTATACTCAACCTCACAACTGGAAGTGGCCATAGTAGGCTGCTTCTTGCTCAACCAAGATATACATGAGCTACAAAGCATGAAGCAAAAGCCACTAGTGGACACACGAGTGTCATAGCAACCAGCCCAATCAGAGTCAGAAAAAGCATGCAAATCTGGCGGTAGTGATCCCCCCTTGGGATAAAACAACCCAAGTAGCCGAGTACCACTCAAGTAGCGAAAGATACTCTTAACCGCCTGCCAATGCTTGACTCCTGGGCAATGCATAAACCTGCTCATCTGTGAGGCAACAAACTGAATATCTGGCCAAGTAATGCATAAGTAAATCAAGCATCCAACAGCATGCTGATAGAGAACAACATCAAATGCATCTCCAGCATCATGAAGACTCAATCGTAAACCTGTCTCCATAGGAGTGGCAATAGGCTTACAGTCTTCAAGGCCAAAATGCTGCAATAACGTGTCAATATATATTGTTTGACACAAAGCCATTCCACCATCACGGCATAAACTGAATGCCCAAATAATGATGCAAATGCCCCAAATCAGACATCTCAAATGAGGCATGCAAATCAGCCTTAAAATCAGCAATATGCTTCTTAATAGGACTAGTGAGCAACATGTCATCAACATAGACAACAATGATCAGAGGCACATAATTAGCACGCTTCACATATAAGGTGCTTTCAGTTGGATTGTTCTCAAAACCATGTGCAATCAGATAGGCATGTATCTTCTCATACCAAGCACGTGGTGCTTGCTTTAAACCATATAATGCCTTCTTTAACCTGCACACCTGGTTTTCATGCCCTTTTTGCACAAAGCTACGGGGCTGAAAAACATACACTTCTTCATGCAAGTCACCATTCAAAAATGTTGTTTTAATGTCCAATTGATGTACATTCCAACCATGATGGGTTGCAAGTGCACAGATGCTCTGAACAGTAGTCATACAACATGTAGGTGCAAAGGTCTCATCAAAATCAATGCCTCTTTCCTATGCATAACCCTTTGCAACAAGCCTAGCCTTATACCTGTCAACTGTACCATCAGGTTTGTGCTTCAGCTTGTATACCCACTTAGTGCTAATGGTCTTTTTGCCAGGAGGCAAGCCATATAAAGACCAAGTACCCTTCTTCATTATTGCATCATATTCAAATTGCATAGCAGCCATCCAATTTTCTGAATTTTGTGCTTCATCAAATGAAACATGCTCATTCTCATCACAGAGACTAGATGCAGCCATAGCATAGCAATCTAATGGACAAGAGGCACTATGAGAGCCTGAACGAGTATGATATGACAGAGGTGCATCTAATTTGCTATCACGCAAAGTCTACACCAGCCATTTTGGCATAGTTTTTGCCTGCTCAATATCAGCTCTCTCATCAACTAGTGCATCATGTAAATTTGCATCAGAAATGGAATGATCTGCATCATCACATGAAACCTGCAAAGGCTGAGAAGTTGCCTCATTGGGACCAACACCAGATTGTCCACCTGTAAAAAGAGGCAGCAAAGTATCATACATGTCCTTGGAGCTAACAGATGTCTCCTTAGTACATGAAAGCAATGGCTGAATAGCATCCTCAACAAAAACAACATCACGGCTAACCAGAATGCATTTAGTCATTGGATGATACAGACGATAGCCTTTACTTTCAGAAGTGTACCCAACCAAAATACATTTTACTGCTTTATCATCCAATTTTCTGCGATGTTGTTCAGGCACTAATGCATATGCCAAACAACAAAAAACACGCAGATGAGCAACAAATGGCTTGCGGTCATGCCAAGCCTCATATGGAGTGATAGACTATAGCGCTTTAGTGGGACACCTGTTCAGTACATATGTTGCACACATGACAGCCTCAAGCCAAAAACTATGTGGTAAAGCCTGACTCTTGACCATATACCTCGCCATCTCCATCAGTGACATGTTCTTTTGTTCAGCAACTCCATTCTGTTGAGGTGTATACGGCATTGTACACTCATGCTTTATCCCACATTCAGCCAGAAAAGCATTAAAATCAGAAGACATATATTCCCCCCATCGATCAAAACGGAGGGTGCCCATTTTACATGCTGATAGATTTTCAGCCAAAACTAAAAACTGTTTGAAGCACATGAACACTTCAGACTTTGCCTTCAATGGATATACCCATGCATGCCTCGAAAAATCATCGATGAAAGTCACGAAGTAAAGATAATTCCCAAAAGAAAGTGTCTGCATAGGACCACAAACATCACGATGTACAAGCTTCAATTTCTGAGTAGCCCGAATTGAACCATCTTTTGGAAAGGATGAACGCTACATTTTGTCCAAAATACAGCCTTCACAAACATGTTTTCCAAGTGCCTCATGTTTGGGCAAAGATGACACCATTTCAGATTTCTGTAGGCATAGCAAACTACCAAAATTCAGATGACCAAAGCGTGCATGCCAAAGCTTTGCATCTGACATAGCCTGAGAATCATTTACTGCACATGCCAAATCATTTACTGATATTTCATAGTCTATGAGCTTATACAGCCCACGACATAAAATGCCAGAAGCAATAATCACATTGCCATTTGACAGATCATGAACTGTACACCTGTCATCAACAAATTTCACAACCAAGCCAATCTTGGCTAATGCAAAAACTGATAATAGGTTCTTCTTGATCCTTGGCACAAATAAAGCATCTGACAAAGTGAAAGAACTACCATCAGCAGTAGTCAAAATGATCTTACCAACTCCCATAATAGGATAAGAGGAGTTGTTGTCACATGTAACAGTATTCCCTGTAGAGGCAGGCTCGAGTGAAGAGAAGAAACTGCACTACGAGGTAATATGTTTGGTCGCCCCACTATCAAAATACCAAACATCTGAGTCTACTACAGACATGCACTCCTCATGAGAAGATGGTTCAAAACTATAGACAGTAGTAAACGCCCATTCTTCTTCCTGCACAAGATTAGCAGACTTTGTTTTTGGTGTAGGGGCCTCCACAACAACCATTCCAGCCTCTTTCTTCTTTGCCTCTTTAGCAGCCACTTTTGGACAATTCTTTATGATATGATCATTCCCTTTACAGTACTTACAAAACAATTTCTCTTTTTCTGATTTCTTCTCATATTTATCTTCCTTCTTCGAATATGCAGAATTAGCAGATTTTTGCTTACTAGTTGAAGAGATCCATTTTCATTTGCCCTTCTGACTAACCAGGAAAGCTTGATCTACAACTCACATAATGGACTTGTTTTGCCTGGATTGATATTCCTGCAACAAAACAGAGTCTAACTCCTCAAATGATAAGGCATTCGGATTGCCTTTCATCATCAACCGAAGAGTAGAAGCAAAACTCTGATATGAATCAGGAAGGCCATTTAGAACGGTCTGCACAAGTGAGCTATCTGGTATAACCTCATGAGTAGAAATCAACTGTTCCTTCCAATCTTTGATCTTCGTTAAGAAACTGTCCATAGAATCACCTTCATTCATGTGCTCACTCTCCAACTGTTTCCGGAGGTAAGCAACATGAGCCTCATTCCTAGCTTGGTACAATGTGGTAAGTGTATCCCAAGCATCCTTAGCTGTTTTGCAAGAGCGAATGTGAGGAATAATGGCACGTTTGACAGATAAAGCTATCAACGCATGTGCCTGGGCATCTCTGCCATCCCAGCGAATCTGCTATGCAATAGATGCAATAGAAATTGGAGCACAAACAGAAATATGCAGAATACCATCATCTTCGACACCTTCTGCATCAGCTTCAGTACCTGCAGTTATAACAGTTGCAGGTGTGATAGGACGTTTTTTGACACCCTACACAATGTTCCACAGTCCTTTTGCAACCAACACATGTGGCATCATATAAGCCCATAATGGGTAGTTAATACCATCCAACTTATCCTCAACATCCAACATACGGAATACATCACTGCTTTCATCCATGGCCGGTGACTAAAATACCTTGATGCAGAAAATTGATTGTATCTCAAAAAGTTGAACAAAACTGCTCATATGAATTCCACTAGACATGTAGCAGACTTTGAGATGCTTATACAGGCGAACAGAAACTAGTATATACCTTTGGCACAAAAAGACAAAATAGCCTACACAAGCGCTACGATAGTGCGTTCGGAGGCCGAAACGAGCTCAGATCGTGATTTCGGCACCACGTAGCAAAGCTGTTTTGATCTGGAAAACACGCTGAGTATGCTCACCAAAATTTGTGCGATTCTGAGACTGCAAACAGAGGAGTGTCGACGGTGCCCTAGATGAAACGACGACCTTCTCTAATACCAATTGTTGGAGTTAGACGTCTGCGGAAGCACGCAAACAACACAAGGAAGAAGAAGAAGCTTGGAGCACAACACATAATACTGAATGTATTACTAGAGAATGTACAAAGATAAGTAGCCCAGTAGGGCAATAGGCTTATATACAAGCCGGGGGAAAAAAACCTCCTAAAGAGGAAAAAAAGTGCCCCGACGGTCCTAGTGTGTTCACACACATCACTACCTAAATATATCAACACAATCTTCAATTGTTTGATCTTTTCTACATCCTTTGACTTCAAATCTTTATCTAAGACATCAATTGGTGATTGACTCGCACCAACAATTATAGGATGAGAGGAGTTGTTAGCACATGTGATAGTATTTTCTACAGGGATAGGCTCAAGTGAACTGAAGAAACATCTGAGTACCGAACAACTGAGTCTATTGTAGACATACACTACTCATGAGAGGATGTTCATAGTTGCAAACAGTAGTAAACACCCATTCTTCATTCTGCACAAGATTAGTAGACTCTACTTTAGGTGTAGAGGCCTCTGCAACAACCATTCCGACCTCTTTCCTTTTTGCTTCTTTTGTAGCGAGTTTTGAACAACTCTTTATGACATGATCGTTTCCCTTAAAATACTTGCAAAATTGTTTTTGCTTTTCTATTTTCTTCTCATCTTTGTCTACCTTCTTCGACTGTGTAGTACTAGCATATTTTTTCTTACCAGTAGATGATCTTCATTTTACTTTGCCCTTTTCACTAGATAAAAAATCTTCATTTGCAACACACATAATTAACATGTTCTACCTGGACTGATCTTCCTGCAACGAGTAGAGACTAACTCCTTAAATTTTAATATATTTGCATTGCCTTTCATCATCAACTGAAGAGTATAAGCAAAACTTTGATATGAATCGAGAAGACTGTTAAGAAGAGTCTGCACAAGTGAACTATTTGGTAAGCCTTCATCAACAAAAATCAATTGTTGCTTCAAATCTTTGATTTTTGTCAAAAATTTTCCATAGAATCAATCTCCTTTTTTCATATGCTCACTCTTCAACTGTTTTCAAATATTAGTAATACGAGCTTCATTTCTTGTCTGGTATAAAGTTGTAAGTGTATCTCAAGCATCCTTTGTTGTTTTGCAGGGGTGCATGTGAGGGATAATGGCACATTTGATAGACAAAGCTATCAATGCATGTGCTTGAGAATCCCTACCATCCCAACAAAGTTGCTCTACAGTAGGTGCAACAAGAACCATAACACAAAAAAAAAAACATAATCATCTTCAACACCATTTGCATCACCTTCAATAATTATATTTACAGGTGTAAAGGACAACTCTCAACACCATGCATAATATTCCACAACCATTTTACCAATACATGATGCATCATATATGCCCATAACGGGTAATTAGTACCATCCAACTTAGCCTCAACAATCAACATATGAAAAACATCATTGCTTTCATTTATGGCTAGTGACTAAATGCCCTTATGCAAAAAATTGATTGTATCTCAAAAGGTCGAAGAGAAACACCCTATCGAGCTCTGTTAAACTTGTAGTACACTTTGAGTCACTCGTACTAACGAGCCAAAACCTATATATATGTTTTGCATAAAAGGACAAAATTGCTTGTGCAGATGCTATGATAGTATATTTGAAGGCCAAAATGAGCTAAGATCATAATTTTGATGCCACAAAATGAAGTTTTTTTGAACTCCTAATCACCCCAAGTATGCTAAACAATTTTTATGTGATTCTAAGACTATGATTAAAGGGGTATCGACCTCACTCTAGATGAAGTAGCGACTTGCTCTAATACCAATTGTTGGAGTTTGAGATCAGCGGAAACACACAAACAACATAAGGAAGCAGAAGAAGCTTGAATCACAACACAATATAGAAAATGTATTACCAAGTAAATGTACAAAGATAAGTGATCCCTCAGGGTTGGAGGCATATATACAACTTGAGGGAAAAAACCTCTTGAGGGAAAAAAGTGATGCCACCATCCTAAGGGTTTTCACACACATCACTAATGAAATATATTGATAAAAGTATCCATTGAATCTCTTCATTGATATGCTCACTCTCCAAATGTTTTCTAAGGTAACCAACACGAGCCTCATGTCTTGGTTGGTATAGTGTTCTAAGAGTATCCCAAGCATCTTTTGTTATTTTGCAAGAGTTAATGTGAGGGACAATTGTTTATATTTTGGTAGTGATATGTGTGAACACAATAGGACCGTCGAGGCAGTTTTTCCCTCTTTAGGAGGTTTTTTCCCTTGGCTTGTATTTGTGCCTATAACAATTATGGGTTACTTATCTTTCTACATTCTCTTGGTAATACATTTATTATTGTGTGGTGTGCTCCAAGGTTTTTCTACTTCCTTGTGTTGTTTGTGTGCTTTCATAGACCTCAAACTCCAACAATTGGTATCAGAGCAGGTTGGAGCTTCATCTAGGATGTCGTCGACACCCCTCCATTCACAGTCTTAGAATCACACAAAAATTGGTGAGCATACTCAAAGCGATTAGGAGCTCAAAACAGCTTCATTCTATCGTGTCAAAATCGTGATATGAGCTTGTTTTGACCTCTAACCACACTATCGCAATGCCTATGCATGCAATTTGGTCTTTTTGTGCCAAACGTATATACAAGTTTTAGTTTGCAAGTATAAGCAACTTGAAGTCTGCTACAAGTTTAGCAGAACTTGATAGAGTAGTTATGTTCAACTTTTTGAGATATAATCATTTTTCTGCATTAGGGTATTTTAGTGAGTGGCCATAATTGAAAGCAGTGATGTATTCCATATCTTGATTGTTGAGGATAAGTTGGATGATACCAATTTCCCATTATGGGCATATATAATGTGTCATGTATTGATCACAAAAGAACTAGAATATTGTGTAGGGTGATGAAAAACGTCCTGCTACACCTGCAAATATAGTTATTGAAGGTGATCTAGATGGTGTTGAAGATGATTATCTTTAGGCTCCCTTTCGTGTTGTAGTTCATATTGCACCTACTGTAGAGCAAATTTGTTGGGATGGCATAGATGCTCAGGCCCATGCATTGATAGCCTTGTCTGTCAAATGTGCCATTATTTCTCACATTTACTCCTGCAAAATTGCAAAGGATGCTTGGGATACACTTGTCATTTTATATCAAGCAAGGAATGAGGCTCATCTTACTTACCTCCAAATACAATTGGAGAGTGAGCACATGAATGAAGGAGATTATGTGGATAGTTTTTTTACAAAGATCAAAGATTTGAAGGAGTAGTTGAGTTCTGTTGATGAAATCTTGCCAAAAATTTCACGTGTGTAGACTATTTTGAATGATCTTCTAGATTCATATCAGAGTTTTGCTTCTACTCTTCGATTGGTGATGAAAGGCAATCCCAATGCCTTAACATCTGAGGAGTTAGTCCCTTTACTCTTGCAAGAAGATCGGTCTAGGTAGAAAAAGTCCATTTTGCTTGTTGCATATCAAGCTTTCTTGGCTGGTCGGAAGGACAAAGGTAAATGGAGCTCATCTATTAGTAAGCAAAAATATGTTAATTCTACGCAAGCAAAGAAGGATGACAAAGATGAGAGAAAATAGAAAAGCATAAATTAATTTGCAAATATTGTAAAGAAAATGATCATGTGATAAAGAGTTGTCCAAAACTAGCTACAAATAGCAATTTCTTATTGTTTGTAGTTATGAACAATCTTGTCATGAACAGTGTATGTGTGTAGTACACTCAGATGTTTAGTACTTTGATAGTGGGGAAACCAAACATATTACCTCGTAGTGCAATTTCTTCACTTCACTTGAGCATGTCCCTATAAGGAATACTGTCACATGCACTAATAACTCCTCTTATCTTGTCATGGAAGTTGGTAAGGCCATTATGAATATTGTTGATGGTAGTTCTTTTACATTGTTGGATGCTTTATTTGTGCCAGGGATCAAGAAAAATATGTTATCAATTTGAGCATTAGCCAAGATCAGCTTGGTTGTGAAAATTGTTGACGATAGATGTACAATTCATGATCTGTCAAACGGCTACATCATTATTACTTCTAGCATTTTATATCATGGGCTATATAAGCTCATAGATTATGCAAAATCTTTGAATGATTCCGCATGTTCAGTTCAAGATACTCAGGCTATGTCAGATGCAAAGCTTTGGCATGATTTGGTAATTTAAATTTTGCTAGTTTGCTACACATACAAAAATCTAAAATGGTTTCCACTCTTCCCAAACATGAGGCACTTGGTAAACTTGTTTATGAAGGCTATATTTTGGGCAAAATGCAGCATTCAGTATTCCCAAAAGATGGTTCAGTAGGAGCTACTCAACAACTTGTTCACAATGATATTTGTGGTCCTATGCAAACACCTTCTTTTGGGAAATACCTTTACTTAATGACTTTCATTGATGATTTTTCTAGCCATGCATGGGTATATCCATTGAAAGAAAAGTTTGAAGTGTTTATGTGCTCCAAATAGTTTATGGTTTTGGTGGAAAAATCTATCAGCATGTAAAATGGGCACCCTCCATTCTCATCGAGGGGGGGAATATATTTCTTCTAATTTTAATGCATTTCTGGTTGAATGTGGGATAAAACATCAGTTTATAGTGTCATATACACCTCACTAGAATGGAGTTGTTGAAAGGAAGAACAAGTCACTTATGGAGATGGCGAGGTGTATGGTCAAGAGTTAGGCTTTACCATATAGCTTCTGGCTTGAGGTTGTTATGTGTGCAGCGTATGTACTTAACAAGTGTCCCACTAAAGCATTGCCTCTATCACTCCATATGAGGCTTGGCATGGTTGCAAGCCATTTATTGCTCATCTACGTGTCTTTGGTTGTCTGGCATATGCATTATTGATTGAACAACAATGCAATAAATTGGATGATAAAGCCCTGGTAAAATGTATTTTTGTTGGGTACAATTCTGAAAGCAAAGGCTATCTTTTGTATCATCCACAAACTAAACACATTTTGTTTAGTTGTGATGTTGTTTTTGTGGAAAATGCAATTCAACCATTAGTTTCATGTACTAAGGAGACATCAATTAGCTCCAAAGATATGTATGACACTTTGCTACCTCTTTTTTAGGTGGATAGTCTAGTCTTGGTCCAAATGAGGCAATTTCTTAGCTTTTGCAGGTTCCACATGATGATGCACATCATTCCATTTCTGACGCAGATTTACATGATGCAATTGTTGATGACAGGTCTGATATAGAGGAGGCAAAGACTATGCCTAAATGCCTGTTGCAGACTTTGCGAGATAGCAAATAAGATGGGCCTTTATCATATTTTACTGGTTCATGCTCTCATAGTGCTTCTTTTGCATCAGATTTTTATGCTATGGTGCCTCTAGTCTTTGTGATGAGAATGAGCCTGATTAATTTGATGAAGCACAAAATCTAGAAAATTGGATGGTTGTTATGCAATTAGAATATGATGCTATTATGAAGAATGGTACCTGGTCTTTATGTGACTTTCCTCTTGGCAAGAAGGCCATTGTGTAAGCCTAATGGAACACTTGACATGTATAAGGCTAGGCTTGTTGCAAAAGGTTATGCTCAAGAAAGAGGCATTGATTTTGATGAGAACTTTGCTCCTACATGTCGAATGACTATTGTTCGTAGAATATGTGCACTTCCAGGTCATCATGGTTGGAATGTACATAAGTTGGACATTAAAACTACATTTTTGAATGGCGAGTTGGATGAAGGAGCGTATGTTTTTCATCCCCATGGTTTTGTCTAGAAAGGGCATCAAAACAAAGTGTGCAGGTTGAAAAAGGTATCATGCGGTTTGAAGCAGGGACCACGTGCTTGATATGAAAAGATACATGCAAAGTTGCTTGCACATGGTGTTGAGAATAGTCCAACTAAGATCACCTTATATGTTAAGCATGCAAATGATGTGCTTCTTATCATTGTTGTCTATGTTAATGACATGTTGCTCGCTAGTCATAATGAGAAGCATATTGTTGATTTTAAGGCTGATTTGCATGAAACAAAATATATTGAAACATTATTACAACATTTTGGCCTTGAAGACAAACCTATTGCCACTCCTATGGAAACATGTTTATGGTTGAGTCTTCATGATGTTGGAGATGCATTTGATGTTGTTCTCTATTAGTCGGCTATTGGATGCTTGATTTACTTATGCATTACTCGGCCAGATATTTAGTTTGTTGTCTCACACATGAGCAAGTTTATGCATTGCCCCAATGTCAAGCATTGGAAGGCAGTTAAGTGCATCTTTCACTACTTGAGTGGTACTTGGCTACTTGTATTGTTTTATCCCAAGGGGGATCCCTACCACCAGATTTACATGCTTTTTCTAACTCTAATTGTGATAGTTGCAATGACACTCATGTGTCCACCAATGGTTTTTTATTCATGCTTGGTAGCTCATGCATATCTTGGTTGAGCAAGAAGTAGCCTATTGTGGCCACTTCTGTTGTGAGGTTGAGTATAGGGAAGCTTTCATATCGAGTGTTGAAGGTGTGTGGCTCAGATGCTTTATGGTTGATTTGGGTGTTGTTCAATCTTCTTCCACCACCATCTTTATTGAAAACCAGAGTGCATTGGCAATTGCGAGGAACCATGTGTTCCATTCTCACACTAAGCACATTGAGGTTCACTATCACTATTTTAGGGAGAGGTTCTCTGCTAGAGAGATTAGTTTGGCATATGTGCCCACACAGGAGAACATTGTGGACCTTTTCACAAAGGCACAAAGGCTCTACATAGGGAGAAGTTTGAAGCCTTGTTCACCGCATCACTTCCAAGGGGGATTTCTTGATATCTTTCGGTAGTGGTGTGTGAGCACACTAGAACTATCGAGGCACTTTTTTCCCTCTTTAACATGTTTTTTCCCATGTCTTGTATATATGCCTATAACCCTAACAAGTTACTTATATTTGTACATTCTCTTGGTAATACATTCAGTATTGCATGTTGTGCGTCAAGCTTCTTCTACTTCTTTGTGTTGTTTGTGTGATTCCATAGACCTCAAACTCAAACAATAATGGCACATTTGATAGACACAACTATCAATGGGTGTGCATATGCATCTCTAATATTCCAACAAAGTTTCTCTATAGTTGGTGCAACAAGAACCATAATAGGGCAAGGAAATTGAAGATCATCATCTTCAATACCATCTACATCACCTTCAATCACTGTATTTGCAGGTGTAGGAGGATGTTTTCACATCTTGCATAATATTCCACACCTTTTTCTACCAATACATAACACATCATGTATGCCCACAATAGGTAACTAGAACCATCCAACTTATCCTCTTCAACTAACATACAAAATGTTGGAGCAAGTCTATGACAAGCCTAAGTATTGGCTTGAGTCTCACAAAGTCTTAGAAGAAGCTTTAAAAAGAAGACTATGTAAAGTTCACTTGTGAACTACCTCTTGTAACTTTTGAAGAGTTTACTTAATGTAAAAGTAAGAGAATCTTAAGTGGTTGAGTCCACTTGATCAAGAATGGAAAGAGGAGCCACGAATTCGTGATTTGTGGTAGGTAGAGAATCAAATCAATCATTGATTGATTGGAGAGTGATTGAGGGAAGTTAGCCTCCCAAACTCAACTATAAATAGATGGCAGTTTTAGTCGTGGTTAGAGAGACCTATGTGAAGACCTCCAAGAGCTGAGCTTTATGCCATATCAAGGTGTGATTACAAGACACACATATGTATCAGTAAGTCATTGTATTGTACAAGCAATATACTTTCATTTTCATGATTATTTGAGTTCATCTTTCCATGTTCTTGTGAAGTGTACTACTCACTGTTATTACTCTCAGTTTTCTCAGTCAGCTTGCAGAGATGTTTTCTCTAAGCTTGGTGCATCATTTTTAGTGATTTAACTTGGTAAAGTTAGCTCTATAAGTCTACTATATGCTCACAAATTTTCATGTCATTTGGATGTTGCAATCTTCAGTTATGTTCATTTGAAGTCAATAGGGTCTGTTCATCTTCACTTCTCTGTCAGGTACCCGACTTTTTCACTCATCTTGTCAGAGCCGTTTCTCAGTGGTTAATTATCCAAATTCAGTGATTTAAAGCTTGTTGGATTCAGCTGACTGTCTAGTATAAACATACAAATTTACATAATCATTGGATTTCTACATTTTGAGTTATGTTGATTTTTCTACTCACTGGTCTATTTCTGTAGCAGCCCGTGAAAATCGGGATGATGTCATCACTTGTTAAAACTCATTCTCAGTGTGTGGTTCATTATTTTTTATGAGATTACTCTTGAAAGTTAGCTCTTTAAGTTTCCTAGACTTCTCCAAGAGGAATTGAGCTAATTGCTGCTGTGCTCAGAGAATTATGTAAAACACTGTACAGGTGTATGAACCAAGAATAGCAAGTTTTCACCTCTGAGCTAACTCCAACTTATCTGTTTTGATCTATCTTTTTGAGAGTGATCTTCCAAGGTACATAGGGTGTCTAATACATCCAATGGCAAGCTAAAAGGGCCCACCATATACTCCTGGAGTTCATTTGGCTGGTGTAGATCAAGGATTTTGCAACACCTCTTCATCTTCAAGCACATACCTATCCATCTCTTCACACAAAATACATCATTCCTTTCAACCACGGCCAATGAATAAATACCATGATGCAAAAAATTGATTGTATCTCAAAATGTTGAGCAAAAATACCAGTTGAGCTAGATTTGTAGAAGATTTTGAGTTGCTTGTACTTGGGAATGAAAAATTGTATATATGTTTGGCACAAAGGGACAAAATTGGTTGCATAATCTCTATGATAGTGCATTCGGGGTCGAAATGAGCTCAAATGAAAATTTTTATGCCACACAACAAAGCTATTTTGAGCTCTTAATGGGCTTGAGTATGCTAAACATTTTTTGTGTGATTTTGAGATTTCGACCAAAAGGGCGTTAACAATGCCTTAGAGAAAGCTGCAATATGTTTTGATACCAATTGTTTAGAGTTCAAGGATAGCGAAAGCACATGTAGAGCACAAGGAAGAAGAAGAAGCTTGGAGTACAACACGAAATTGACTATATTATCAATTGAATGTACAAAGGCAACTCATCTATTAGGGTTAGAGGTATATATACAAGCCTCGTGGAAGGCAACTCATCTATTAGGGTTAGAGGTATATATACAAGCCTCGTGGAAAAAACTTCCTAAAGAAGGAAAAAAGTGCCGCAATAGTCCAAAGTGTGTTCACACACCACTATCAAAATGTATAAACACTTCTTATTCTCCTTATCATATACCTTTATACACTTTGGTATGATATGATCATGTGCCTTAGAATACTTAAGAAGATACTTGGGACTCTTTGCTCCTTTTTTTTTAACAATAAGGTATTCAATTTTACTATGATAATGCATTAAAATTCATCGCTATAAAAAAAATGGTGAAACCCTTGACAAAAATTTTGTAGCCTATTGAGAATGACTTTCATGGGTAAATCTCTAAGTAAGTTTCCATTTATACTAGCTAATCCATCATATAATTTACATTTTTTTTAGAAATTCTTCATAAAATCACTAATACGCATGTGCTCATTCTCCACGAAATTTTTAATATAAGGAAGATGAACCCCATCCATTCTATATTGCAATATGGCGAACATATCCCAAACATACTTCCATTGTTGCATGAATGAACATGAGGGGAAATAGATTTGTTAACGAATAAAGAGGTCAAGTAATGTTACACATGAGTGTGGTGTTGTGGTAAGCCTTGAACACTATGGGGCATCGCTTCAAGTCCCACTCACTCGACATGTTCAGCCTTTAGCCAACATATGTTCAGGCTTTAGGTGTAGCCAACATATGGGTGCCTCTACCTCATGAAGTTGGGTGTATGCATATTTCTAATTCATTGTACCTAAAAAAAAAAAAGAAATTTTATATAGCATATGTCCCCATCGAAGTAGAAGCTTCTAGTACACTAATGAATTTTAAGTTTAAATTCATTGTCCCATCGAAGTAGAAGCTTCTAGTACACTAATGAATTTTAAGTTTAAATTTGAAACTTATATCATTAACAACATCATATGTTCTTAGAGATTTTAGAGTTGAAGGTGTAATAATAAAGTGAATATGACTATTTTACATGACATTCTATAAAACATCTACTAGAAGAACATGATGCCACGGAGACCCATAACGAATGGTTATAAGGTCATTATTTTTCATCAATAGATAGTTTACTAAACACTTCATGGTTTTAAAAAACAACTATATATTTATGACACTATAAACAATTTAAAAAGAAATGGTACACATAAAGTATGTAACACACAACTATAAATTCCACTAATGCCTTGAAGGTTGATAATTCTAGAAGAGAAAATAACTTCTTATGTATTGTTGTTACAAATTGTAAAGGAAATCGAAAGGAACTTGTGTTGTAAAGTGATCGATAGGAGATAGTTTAACCATGCCCTAAGAGAGAGGATTAGGAAGCAATCCTCAACCATGGTTTTCGGAGCAAGTGGTTAGCCCATCGGGCTCCTAATCGAGAGGTCATGAGTTCAAATCCCCTTGGGCAACACTGGTATCAGCGCCTAGGAAGTAGGCTTGGGCAAGGTGGATGGAAGGCAGGGCCTTAATAAATTTATCCAACGAAGAAGGGAGTGTGTTTCCCAATCTGTAAGTTGGATTGAGATGTATAAGGTATCATTGGAACACTCTCAAAGCAAACTTCCCTTGAGTATCACTTGATTGATGGTCCAAGATACTGAGAATGGATGAGAATGAGGTTCAATATACTGAAGTTGAGAACAAGGGGTTCAAGATACCAAGGTTGCGATCAAAAGGTTCAAGAAATTGTGCAAGGGAGAGGACATCAATTCAAGAGCCCTAATGAGTCCAGGAGCCACTCATTGAAGACAATGATCAACCAAGGGGGGAAGAATGTTGTAATGTGACTAGTAGGAGATGGTTGAATCACACCCTAAGACGAAAGATTAGGAAGTAATCCTCAACCATGGCTTTTGGGGCAAGTGATTATCCCATTAGACTCCTAATCGAGAGGTCACAAGTTCAAATCCCCTTAGATACAAAAACTTGATTTTGATTTTTGAAGGTACCAATAAGTCTTATGGCTTCTTCTCACACAACATTTTAGAATTTGTTTTTAATTCAAATGGATTTCATGGATTGCTTTCGTTCTTGAAGAATTTTTAAATAAGACCTCTCATGGTTTTTTTAACTAAGAAGAGTGAGAAGAAATTTAACCAAAAATATTAATAATTACTCCAACAAGCTTGATAGGAACTTAAATCATGTTGAGGTACAATTTTGGAATAGAAAAAGGTGTAATAAAAGGGAAAAAATCTAGTTTTGAATTTTTGAGCATGACTAAGATTACAACTTGATTGGTAGACTTTTTAGCCATCAAGTCTATCCACATATCTAGAAATGACATGATATCCAAAAATACATATGCTTTATGGGGTTAAAAAGACTTAGGAGTACTATCCTTGATATATCAGCCTCAATACACAACATTCTAGTATAATGTTTCATATTTATTTACTTTATGGTTAATGGTATCTATGGAATATTTGATTAATAATGTAAACATCCTACATAGATATTCATTTTGTACCCCATTGATATAGCCTACCTAAGAGTGATGAAACACTTACTTTGCAAGCTCACTTATTATTTCTATTATTTTTCTTTTTTTTTTTTACTCTTCTTTACATATCGAATTATCTTGTTATGTTGCAGTATATTCTTTTACACTATATTTTTGTAGAAAAAGAAAAGGATGGATATTGTTATTGCCTTCATCTTTGTGTGTTCCTTCCTTTATATGTGTGAGCTTATGCGCTTATAAGGTCTCTATCTATGTTCTCTTATCCCCTTCTTGAGAAGGTACTATAGTTTGATTGTGTCTCGAGAGAATAGATGGAATTTATTGAGAACAAAAATGCATCGTCTCCCTTTTTAGTATAATAATCTTGCATTCACTCAACACGGTTTGAGAGAAGTCAAAAATGGTATCCATTTGAGGCGATTTTAATGCTAGAGGAATTATCATTAGATTAAAAGATAGTGCTTAATATTTGAATTTCTATTCAATATTTCAATAGAAACGCTTTTGGGTTCTATTCTTTACCCGAAGTACAAACATGTTCAAGTATGCACATTTTTTAGCTCCCAAAAAACTTCATTTTAGGCAAAAAAAAAGGATCTTCTCTTGTAGAAATAATTTCTATTGTTTTGTAAAAGTGTGATAGGAGATATTGAGTGTTGATATGTGCATTTTGCTCGCATTATGTTATAGATTTAGGATAGAAGATACCAATTTTGTTCTTAAAAAATAAGTGATTTCTACAAAAAAATGAAGAATGTTGATGGGATGTCCAAAATAGTGAGAAGGTTAATAATAACATGAGCCCCAGATCACACACTAGGGATTCATCATTAGTTTTTAATTTGCAAAATTATGTATTGAAATATAATGCTCTAGGTGTTTTCACGGTAGTTTTAGGTAATGTTGTAAAGCTTCCAAGCTTTGACGATAATCGCCACCTTGTGAGAGTGACAATAGGTATCCTCCCTTCCAAGTATACCCATATAAATACCTCTAGCCCAAGGGGTCTAGGCTTCTCATGATTCCAAGTCACATGGTTTCCTAAGAAGGGTTCTTCACGTGGGTTTCTAAGTCAACCAATCACATGGGCTCACATGGAATCACATTGGATCACTTGAAGATCACATGGTTTCACTTGAAGATCACTTGAAGATCACATGGGATCACTTGAAGTTCATTTGAAGATCACATGGAATCACATGGAATCACATGGGATCACTTGAAGATCACTTGAAGATCACATGGTGAGGAGCTCTAGACTTGTATGTACACCCTCAAGGGTTCTTAAATTATTCAAATAATAAAGGTCATCACCTTAGAAAAGAAAATCACAAGGTTCAAACCATCAAACTGAACTACAATCCCCAAGGTTTCATCAATAAAGCCCTTGAAATGTTTCTCAAGGGCTTTTCTAGGAAATCCACGGGTCTTGAACCTTTGAACCCATGTAAATAGCCCCTAATTATACAACATTCTTCCCCCTCTAATATTTTGTCCCTAAAAAATGTGTTTCGATATAATATGAGGAGTATTCCCTCATACACCATGATCAATCTCATTGATAATGGACTCATTCTCAAAGATTTGCCTTGTTTTCTAACTTAAAGTTGGAAAAGAAAGAAATTTTTATTGATGGAACTTAGTTGTTCCGAAGTGGTGCTTTCTTTTGTCCCATTCTTTTCATTTAACTAAGCACTCTTTATATAAATGATTCCTTGTCTTTTTATCTCAAGTGCATAGTTTTTTCTCTCGATAGTGAGGGATGTTCTAAAGTGATATAAGTTAGACTATTGTATCCAGGGATCCAAGATTGTCTTGTTCAATCGATCTTCTTTTCAATCAATGAACAAGAAATACTGGGTGGAGTAGATAATCATTGGGAAGCTTTAATTCATAAGCCAAAGCCCCAGACTTTCTGAGAATATCGAAAGGGTCACAATATCTTGAAAGATAATTTAGTACATGGTCCCATTTTCAAAGTTTAAGATCTCTCAGGAACTTTCAAATATACTTGTTATCCAACCTGGGAGGAAATGTCTTGCTTCTTAGGGTTGCTATATACTTTGGCTCTATCATGGGCTTTCCTAATGTTTTGTTTACCTAATTTCAACTTAAATTTCATATCTTCCAAGAAATCTTTGGTTGCTTGCACTTTCTCATTTTGCAAATGGACTGCAGATACAGACCTTGGTGGGAACACATACATTAGCATGAAGGGATTATATTAAATTGTTGAATGCTTAGAATTATTGTAAGCAAACTCAACTAGAGGCAAATAATCTCCCCATTCAGTTTGGTTTTGAAGATACATAATCTCAGAGCATATCGTAAAGTATTCAATTGACCCTTTCTATTTGCCTATCCCTCTATGGATGTTTGTCTATGCTCATATTTAGCTTTATTCTAACCTACTAAAAACAGTTCTCCAAACATTATTAGTGAGTTTTCTATCTCTATCAAACACATCTTGTGGTAGACTAAAGTTGATAGAGATGTTCCATAAACATCTTAGCTAATTTCTAAATTTTAATTGGAGTTCACGTAGGAATGAAATGAACCATTTTGTTGAAACAATCGGCTATAACCCAAATTGCATCATGTCCTTTTTGGGTTCAAGGCAAGATTGTAATAAAGTCCATGGAAGTACTTTCCCTTTTACCATTGGGAATTTCCAAAGGATTTAATGAGCCTCCTATCTTAAACTTCTTTGCTTTATTTACTTGATATTTTGTACAATTAAGTACAAAGTCCTATACATCTTTATGTACACTTGAGCAATGACACTATCTTTTGACCAATTTGTAAGTTTTGCTAATTTTTGGATCACCAACACTTGGGGAGTCATGGCACTCAAAAAAAAATTTCCTTTTAAGTTCTTGATCACAAGGTACACATACCTTTCCTTTGTATAATAGATATCAACTCGAATACTATAATGTTTAAACTTATCTTTGGATGATAAGTTTGTACCATAGTTGAGAGACTTCTTCCAAGCTTCTTTAAAACTTGTATCTTCTTAATACTTACCTTTCATTATGTCTACTAAGTCATTGGAGATTTTATGAAGCTCAGAGAATTCAACATATGCATATGACTTAAAGCATCTACAACTACATTGAATTTCCCTCTTTAATATCTAAGTTCATAGTCAAACTCCTAGACTATCTCGGTCCATCTAGTCTTTCCACTAGTTAAATCAAATTGGTTTTCAAACCAATTGATACTTGCTTAATAAAAAACCATAGTGACTTTTGATGCCAACAATGTAATGTCTCCATTTCTTTAGAGCATGCATAATGGCATTAACATCTTTCTCATAGGTAGGACAATTGTGTTGACCTGAGTTTAGCTTTTGAGTGTCAAAAGCAATTGGTCAATCATTCTGATTCAACATAGCTTTGATTGCTAATTCACTTGCATTCAACCACAAAGGGTTCATCTGGATCTACTGTCTATAGAATGGGGGATGATGCTAAGGTTTTCTTAAGCCATTTTGTACTTTCTAAATGTTCCTTATCCCAAGTAAGCCTTTTAGACTTTACCTCTAACTCTTCAAATAAAGGGATTGGGATCTTGGTAAATGTAATAAAGTGATAGGTTGGAGATGGTTGAACCACACACTTGATAGGTAGGAGATGGTTGAACTACACCCTAATAGGGAGGATTAGGAAGTAATCCTCAACCATGGCTTTTGGGGCAAGTGGTTAGCCCATCACATTCCTAACCAAGAGGTTGTGAGTTCAATTCCTTACATTGGTATCAGAGCCTAGGAAGTAGGCTTGGGCAAGGTGGAATGATCCAATGGCCTCTCAAAAAGACGCTTGGGCATCCTCTATATGAAAGGGTACAAAGTAATGCACGTCGCTTTCACATGTTAGTCCAACAAAGATTGGGGTGTATCTCTCAATCTGTAGGTTAGATTGAGGCATGTGAGATACTGTTGGAAAGCTCTAGGAACAAACTTTCCAAATCTACTAAGCTAGCTTGGAAGTGTGAAGTCCTTGGGAGACCTTTGGTGGAACTTGATTGAGGGTTCAAGATACCAAACATGGGTGAGAACAAGGTTCAAGACTGAGGTTGAGAACAAGGGCTCAAGACACCAAGGTTGCGAACAAGAAGGTTCAAGACACCAAGGTTGAGAGCAAGGGTTCAAGAGACCAAGGTTGTGAACAAGGTTCAAGAAACTGTGCGAGGTTGAGGACATCAATTCAAGGGTACCTAGGGAGTTCAAGGGGTTCATCACCAAGGCTAGAGGGATACAGGAGTAGATCATTGAGGACAATGATTGAGCAAGGGGGGAAGAATGTAATAAAGTAAATAAGAGAGGATTGAACCACACCCTGGACAGATAGGAGATGGTTGAACTACACCCTGAGAGAGAGGATTAGGAAGTAATCATCAACCATGGCTTTTCGGGCAAGTGGTTAGCCCATCACATTCCTAACCAAGAGGTTCTGAGTTCAATTCCTTACATTGATATAATTAGGTCGACCCAAAGTAAATGAAAAACTTTCTCCTACAGTTTACATAGGATTTTTCAAGCCCTTAGGACAAAGTAGTCCTCAATTTGGGTGAAGAAAATCCTGTAACTATTAGTTGAGAGTTGACCATTGTACAAACATCCAAGTCAGATGTGTGGATCAACCAAAACTTTAAGTTTTCCAAATCAAATTCAAGTGAATCAAGAGTTCTCAAAGTCCTGATTGGGATACAAATCCCATCCCAGTTACTAAAGTCCATGCACCAGTCATGCACAGACATGGATTAGTAATTGGAATTCATCCATTTCATATGTTTGTGCCTAGATCACACATTTGAGAAACAATGAAGTGGCTAGGGATGTTTTTAGATCCACCCTTATTATTCATTCACTACTTTGTACTTTGACCAATTTATCAAAGTGCAAAGCTAGACGGTGTTTTGAATCATTTGGGCAGGGATCCCACCACAGAGATGAGACATCTTCTAGTTTTAGAACATGACCATGTTCTTCCAGTTTAAGAACATGAGGCTTGGGGATTGCCTATGGTTATATATATATGGCTTTACTTTCGAGGACAAAAATCTTTCCCAAGGGAGCATGAATGTAAAAAGTAAGTTTATGGTCTAGGGATCCGACTGCTTCAGACAAATCTAAAATCGGATACCGTTTCATCACTCGTCTGTAGGACCAAAGATCTCAAGAATAGACTCAAGCATAAGTTCATGTGCTCAACATATTCACGTAATCCACTTGGCCTAGTGGTTAAGTCTCATGGTTGTGAAGGAGGAGGTCTTGGGTTCAATCCCCATGGGGAGCATGGGGAGAGAGTTTTGCCCAAGAAGCTCTAGAGCCTTCTAACTCAAGTTAAGATGCGTTAACTTGAGTCTTGAGAGACTTAACTCGAGTGGCGAGTACAACCACCACTAGTGGACTCTAGTGGAAGGTACTAAAGCAGTGGACAAGATCACTCCAGCCACTAGTAGACTCTAGTGGAAGGTATGAAAGGAGTGGAGGAGATTGCACATGCACTTGTGGACTCTGGTTACATTTGTGGTCCTCGTTGATTCAAGCAGCTATATATTTAGGCATAAGGCTGCGAGGAGAGTCATTCATTCAAGAGCATTTCCTGTGGCTACGCTATTACATTGGTATCAGAGCTTAGGAAGTAGGCTTGGGAAAGGTGGATTGACCTAACGGCCTCAAAAAAAGGTGCTTGGGCATCCTCTATATGAAAGGGTACAAAGAAGCGCACGTCGCTTTCACAAGTTAGCCTAACAAAGATTGAAGTGTATCTCTCAATCCATAGGTCGGAGGCATGCAATATACCGTTGGAAAGCTCTCAAAATGAACTTTTCAAATTTGATGAGATAGCTAGAAAGTGTGAATCCCTTGGGAAACCATGGGTGGCACTTGATCGAGGGTTCAAGATACCAAGCATGGGTGAGAACAAGGTTCAAGACTGAGGTTGAGAACAAGGGCTCGAGACACCAAGGTTGCGAACAAGAAGGTTGAAGACACCAAGGTTGAGAGCAAGGGTTCATTAAGAGACCAAGGTTGTGAATAAGATTCAAGAAACTGTGCGAGTTGAGGACATCAATTCAAGGGTGCCTAGGGAGTTCAAGGGGCTGATCATCGAGGCTAGAGGGATACAAGAGAAGATCATTGAGGAAAATGATTGACCAAGGGGGGAAGAATGTAATAAAGTGATAGGTTGGAGTGGTTGAACCACACACTTGATAGGTAGGAGATGGTTGAACTACACCCTAAGAGGGAGGAAGTAATCCTCAACCATGGCTTTTCGGGCAAGTGGTTAGCCCATCACATTCCTAACCAAGAGGTTGTGAGTTCAATTCCTTATAGTAAACTTGGTACAAACTTTTTGTAGTATGCTGAAAACACTAAAAAACTTTGAAGTTCTATAATAGTTTTAGGGCATGTTTTTTTTTTTTTTTTTTTTTTTTTTTTTTTTTTTAAAGGAAGTTCGGCAATAGCCTACTCTCCCGGACTTGAATTAATTAAGAAACAAAGGTACAATAGAAGGGGACTAGTGCCCACGGGACCCCCCAAATCCCACAAAGCAGGGGAAGCTTGGTTGATTCCTAGATTGCATTACAAAGAAGGTTGATCACCCTCTCGTCGCCCTCATGCGGGACCCACTTGGGTTTGAGCTTGTTGTTGATCAAAAGGAGGACTTGATGGTGCCTGAAGGGGGGGGATTTCTTACTGTTGACAATCCTTTTGCCAAGGAGGAATAGAGATTTTTCAATCGACCACTCCCTGGGGGAGTCGCCGAAGTTGAGAGCACACCGCTCCCGCCAAATTTTCCACAGGACTTCCCCTCTGATTGCGTTCCAGAGAACCGCAGAGCACCCAATCGCTTCACCCAAAAGGACTTGTTTCCAACTAAGCTGTTTCTGAACTCTGATTTTCAGTCCAACCATATGCCAGATTCTGTAGGAGTTGGGGCAAGTAAGGAAGATGTGTGGGACATCTTCGATAGCGCGGTGGCAGCGCTTGCACCACGGAGGGATCCCACAAATTTTGCTTGCCTTGTGGTTAGTCCAAATTCCACGATGAAGAATTTGCCATAAGAGGACCGACTTCTTAATCTCTATAAGTGGGTGCCAGATACCCATGAATTTCATGTCCCACCGAAGCCGCGTCCAAGACAGGCACCACTTCTTGTTGAGGCTGATCTGGAGGTCAGTCGTTTCATTGATGTTCGGGATTTTGAGTAGGGTGTTTCCATTGTGCCATTTGAGACCACGCGCGTTCGGAGCATCGTGTCCCATGAGAAGGCGAGTTTTGTGACGATCCCAAGCGAGGCATCTGCTTTGCAAGGTGTTCCATTCTTCGTAGGAGATGTTTATGCGAGGGTCGATATCCTCGTAGTTGATCCAACTGTTGGTGTCATGTTTCCAGAGGTGTTTCCATTTTTTGAATCCTTTGTTCCATAACTTCTTGGCATTTTGAATGTTCCACGGCTCCACACTCCGGATGCCATGAATCGGAAACCAGATAGAGTCGTTTTGTCTGATTCCGGCCGCCCACTTCCAGTCCTCACTAATTCTTGTGAAGCTTTTGACTTTATTCCAGCCCTTCCAAAGAGAGCATACGAGATTGGAGCCTTTCGGGAAGACAGGTATCGGGGAGAATAGCAGGGTCATGATGTCAAGGTTCTTCCAGTTCGGGGATCCCGTGAGGGCCAACTCATTTTTGTTTCTGAAGATCAGTTTGGCCCACGAGGCCTCCCTATTGCACCAAGCTTTAATCATCCATTTGGCTGCCAGTTTGTTAGCCATGCACCCAATGTCCAGGATGCCAAGCCCCCCGCTATCTCTAGGGCTGGTGCAGATGGCCCATTTGATTTTAGGCACCCCCCTTCTGTTATGATCACCCGTCCAAAGAAAGTTTCTGCAGATGCTATTCAGTTTGGACAGGCCTTGCTCATTCGGTCTCCAGCAAGAAAGGAAATAGATGGTAGACGAGAGGAGGAACGTGTTGATAACCATCGCCCGTCCAGCGAGATTGATTTGCATGCCTCTCCAGTAATTGAGCTTGTTTTCAAGTTTGGCCAGCACCCAGTTCCATCGCTGCTCCATAGAGACGCCAAATCCCAAGGGGATTCCGAGCAGCCGAAAGATTTGACCCTGCGGAATGATTTGACAGCCATGATCAATGAGAAGGCCAGGTTGATGTCCCACAATGGCCCTAAAGGCGGTCTTGTTGTGGTTGATTTTGGATCCAGAGGCCTCACAAAAGGTATCAAGACACCTCCAGAAAGTCTCCAGGCTGGTATTATCATTGTGAACGAACGCGTTCATATCGTCGGCAAAAAGTCTCATGATGATTTGACTGTGGTCGTGAGGTAGCTGGAGGCCTTTGATATTGCCAGCCTCCACATGATGAGCCACAAGTCTGCTCAGCCCTTCAGTGGCGATGGCAAAGAGAAGGGGGGCAAGAGGGCATCCTTGTCTAATAGATCTTTTAAGATGGATCGCCTTCGAAAGTTTGCCGTTAACATTAATTTGGGTCGTTGCATTGCCGAGAAGGGTCGCGATCATCTTGGTGAATTTCTGACTACATCCGAGGTCTTGGAGTGACTGCAGGATATAGTCCCATTCTAGCCTATCGTAGGCTTTGTCAAAGTCGATCTTGAGGAAGACCACGTCTTGATTAGACTCATTTGCAAATTGAATACCTTCCCAAATATCCAAAATGGTTTCCAGGATGGACCTGCCTTTGATGAAACCTTTTTGGTCCTCACTAAGCCAAGATCTCAGGTGGCACGCGAGTCTGTTGGCAATGGCTTTGGCGATGATCTTGTATCCTGTTTGGAGCATCGTAATTGGTCGCCAGTTCTCGATTCTGTTTTTTTCCCCCTTCTTGTGAATCAGCTTGATAATTCCATTATTTATACAGGAAGGGAGAGCACCAAATTTTAGCGCTTCTTGCCAAACCATCCGAAGAGGGGTGGCAACCACCAGCTTGAAGGATTTAAAAAACTCGTTAGTGAGTCCGTCAGGTCCCGGGCTTTTACCGAGAGGGAGGGCATCAATGACCGCAATGATTTCTGATTCAGAGATCGGGGCATGAAGCAGGGAGTGGAGGTTGGGTGGTATTCTCCGGGGGGAAACTCTAGAAATGGCAGCCATGCAGTCCCTTCTATGGCGGGAGAGTGGGTTCGAGGTTCCCAAGAGTCTCGTGAAGTGCTCTTCGATGATGCCAGCATTATCTTCTTCCGAGTTGCATACATTGCCATGAGTGTCTAGTAGTGGGGGAATCGTCTCTCTGTTGTGTTTCCTTTTAAGGATACTGCACATCTCTTTGGTGGGTTTGTCGGCTTTTCCAGCCCACCACACCTTGAAGAAGATTTGCAAGTTATTCCTTTGAAGATGCTCGAGACAGTGCGGCGGGCTCGTAGGGAAGCGCTCTACCACAGACTCTGGCGACTCGAGGAGGAAGTAAACAAAGGAAAACACCAAGCCCAGAAAGGTCTCCGAAAAATCAGAGCAGCGTTGAGTTTTAGGGCATGTTGAGTTGAGAAAACTTGGACCTCTTCAAGTTCTACTTGAATTCCTTTCTAAGATATAATGTGCCAAAGATATCTTTTTTTTTTTTTTTTTAAAGAACTCACACTTATCTTCTTTGCCATACAACTTTTTCTCTCTCAAAACTTGAAAAATATTTTCCAAATGCTCCAAATGGGGAGCTATATCTTGACTATAGAAAAGAGAGTGTTCAAGGAAATCAACTACAAATTTTCCTAAGTAAGATCTTCGAATTGTGGTCATCACAGTCATGAGCATGATGGGGCATTCATTAGTCCAAAATGCACGAGTAAGAATTCAAAATGCCAGTACTTAGTTCTAAATTTTGTCTTGGTGACATCTTTAGATTTGATCCTAATCTGATGACATCATTGATGAAGATCAAACTTTGAGAATATATTCGCTCCCTTCAATTGATTAAACAAATCATCTATTTAAGCCATTGGATATTTGTTCTTTATCATAACTTTTTTCAAAGCTCGATAATCGATAAACAATCTCATTGGCCCATTCTTTTTCTTAATCAAGAGGATATGTCTTGCCCAATCAAGCAACAAATACCATTTCTTTCAAACTCAAAAGTATTTGGAAGATAAATTCTCTTTTTTGACCTTCCTAAAGCCTACCTCCATTCCCTACCCAAAACCACATCGATTCTCTCCATATGCATGATATGGAAATTAAGTTTATCTTTGTATCCCTAAGACTAGATTTCTAGATCACAAATCATAGTGTCTTATACTTTCTTATCTTCTTAAATAATAAAAACCACATATTGATGTGAAGACTTTTGTTGGGGAAACCTTAATCTCTTCACCAGTGAGTAATTGAGGAAGTTATGGGTGCCTGAATCATCTACCATGACTCTGGCCCTTCCCATTCTTATGCATGCATGGAGTTTGACTAAGTCATGCGATCAAAACTGATTTTGGACTCAGATAGAATAAGAAAAACAACATTGGTACATGCAATCTTTGTGCATAACTTCCACTTTTTTCCAAACTTTACTATTTTCAATGTTTAAAGTTTAGAACAACTTCCTTATCTTTCTCGTTTAAAGTTTAGAACAACTTCCTTATCTTTCTCGTTTTGCTCATGGGTGGATTTTTGTTGCACCTAGTAGCACAACTTTTTATTATGTGTCCTAGATTTAAACATTTCAAGCAAAGGTTTTCATTATTTATCTTCTCCTCAACTTCATGGTCAATTCTTGGCCATGAAATTTGAGGAGTCTTGAAATTCCCTCTTGAAAGTGCTAAATTTCCATTCATTTAGTTTAAGGATTTTATTCTCCTCGCTTGGATGAAGTGGATGTGCCATAGTCTTAGCATGATCTTTGTAGATATATGCTAACTTTATTGTGTCGTCAAGACTCTTAAGGGTACTTCTCTTCCCTTTATGTTTAATTGTCTCATTGAGGCCACAAACTTACTTTATGGAAATCATCGAAGTTTTGGAGCTTGAGAACTATTTCTCTATCACGAGAAATGTATAAGGAGAGGGGACATCCTTGTTGAAGGTCCTCGTCCCACTCTTCCCAACTATGTTCTTCCTCATTCTCGTAAGAAATCTTTTTCTTTTTAGAGCTCTTCAAATTGGTTCCAAGTCTAAGGAATCATCTAAGTTTTTTTGAAGCTCATCCATCACTTGTAGGCCTTTGGCCCAAGGTGCAATCTAGTTTCTAAGACTTGGTAGGACTTAGGAGTATTTTTAAGTTGATGCAAGTCTTTTCGTTTCTCTAGAAAATTTAGGACTTCATCCTTGTTTTTGTCTTTGTCCTCTCTTGAGAAATGAGGTGGATTTAAGTCTTCCATGAAAGAAAGACTCCTAGATCTTAAGGAAGTAGTATGTTGAGGAATCGTGATCAAATCCTTAGCTTTATTTATAAGTGATATATTAGCCTAGATGGGTAACAGAGAACCCAGTCCTTTACTCATTGATGGGTTCCTTGGTGGAATCAACAAGGATTCCATTTGTGTCAGAAGAGGTTGAGTTGGGCAAAGGAGATTTAATATTTGTTCCATTTTCCATTCCACTTCATTTATAGAAGGCATAGGGTTCCTTCTTAGTTTGGATTTTGTTAACATGAACATATCCACTTGGATGTCGTTCATTTTTATGTCCAAACTATTTAGCTCTTGGTATATATTAATCTCATGTTTTTCTTGTTTACCCTTCTCTTCAAGCCCCGATGTGTATTCCATTACTCTATCCCCTTTGTTCATTGCATAATCTACCTCATGCCTAGTGCATCAATTAACATGTTACTAGTATTAAATGAATCCCCATCCATGAATACTTTGGAGCAAGTTGGCATGAAGGTAGAAGACCTTGACCTCTGTTTTGAGCCCACAACATGGGGCCCACAAAAAAACCAAGATAGTTTGCAAAACTCTAACTTGCATTATGTCAGGAAACACTCAAATATCCTAGACCCATAATTTCATGGAAATTTCATGTATTATTGATACACGAAAACTCTGTAATTTTTAGGTCAAACTATCACGTCACAATGTGATAATATTCAAGTAGAGGTACTACTTCTAATGTTTTTGTAATGTCTCGAATTGTTAAAAAAATGGCAAGTGCTGATGGAATGAGTCAGCTTATGAGTGATAAGATGCACAAGAATAACTTCCATGCTTGGAGATTCAGAATGATGAATTTCCTGATGGGAAAAGACTACTAGAAGTACATCAAAGGAGAGAATGAGAATGCTCTCGAGAGAAGAATCGAACAACAGACTAGTTAAGAGCATATGAAGAATGGAATCAAGGGGCACAAAAGCTAATGTATTGGTTATCTTTTAGCATACATGATAGCATGATTGGGCACATACATGATGCCAGAACATCAAAAGAGGCTTGGAACAATTTAGTCATATTGTATGAGACCAATACAAAGGAAAAAAAATTTCAACTCAAGAACAAGCTACATACATTGGAGAAAAAGGGCATGTCTGGAAGTGACTACATCCTGAAAATCAAAAGCATACACGAGTCTCTCACATCTATTGGCATGAATGCAGATGACGATGATAAGGTGGAAGTGTACCTTCATGGTTTAGGTGCTGCATATAAGCAGTTCATAATGTCTATTCAAACCGGGGGAAATATTTTGAGTTTTGTTGATCCAATATCCATGTTGATAATTGAAGAAAAGAATCTTGGTGAGGACTCAAAATCCCAAGGAAAACCTACTCTTGAGTAGGTATTCTACTTTGGTAGAGAAAGAGGCAGAGGTAGAGGCTTCAAAAGTGGAAGAGGACAAAGTAATCAAGACGCAGGTCAACAACAAAATCATGTAGGAGGTAGAGGACAATTTCGAGGTAAGGGGAGCCAAAGAGGCTGCAAAAATTTCCAAAGAAATGATTCAGGTAACGATAGTATATTCTTTATGAAAGATATGGAAGTCCATCCCTTACACCATTGTCTTTCTTACAAGATTCTTTTTATACGTGAATTGTTTTCCCGTACCTAAGAGTGCTGTTTTTCTAAATTCTTTTGAGCATCATTCTTTTTCCTTAGATTTTGGGCTTTCAATACTACAAGTGTCAAGTTTTGTCCACTTTGAACATTTTGCATTTGGAGCCACACCTCCTTTTGCTTGCATCACATTGCTAGGATCATGAAACACTAATTTAGGAGATACTATTTGAATGAAAAACTTCACAAAAAACCATTCACAAAAAAACACCAACTTGCTCACTAATTCAATTTTGCATTCATGTCATATTTGGAGCTTTGTACAGTTTGATGATTATACTCGAGCTCATTTTGGTATACCATTTTTCATTTATGTCATGAAAGATCTCGTTACGCATAAATACTACTAATTTTGGGGAAAGCACTCTAGCATTTTTCACATAATAGTCTTGAATTTTTGTAGAGATGGTTGAAAAACTGCTCAAAAACACATAATTTTACTCGCGAGGTTTCAATATGAATCTCGAATGGTTTCCTACCATCAGACGAGCATGGATTCTGAAAGCTTTGTCCTTCCATTGAAACGCTTCTCCAAACGAACTTCGCCATAATCTAAATCACTTTGTTATGTTAAAAAAAAAAGCACTCCGTTTCGCTCCAATCATCAATGCTGAACTGAGGGCTGGTACGCAGTATGCAGAGCAGTGGTGATTCGGGGCACAAAGCCTAGAAACATAGTTCATTACAGTTTGTTATGGGTGAAGAAGAGCTTCTGAAGTGGGCAGTCTTGAATGGCATAACCGATGCAAGTGGCTCCACAACGTCTCGTATCGTGCACTCGCTCATCATCGCTACTTTTCCTCAATCCGGCGGGTATGCTGTCTTTTCATGCTTCTCTCCTAGAATCGTAGAATCTGTAGCTCATGTCCTTCTTCATGTTTCGATGCAAGCAGAAGAGGTCTTGCAGCTGCCCGGGACCTCAAGGAAGGGGAATTGATACTAGTGGTTCCGGAGTCTTCTTTACTTAATGTGGGCAGTTTCAAGGGGGATGAACATATCTCAAGGCTTCTCAAAACATTCTCGCACTTGTCCGATTTTCAGGTGGGTTCTCATGCCCCCAGAGTCTATATTCTGATTATATAAGTTTCCAGGAATCAAGAGACACAAACTGTATGCTGTGGGCGTTCATTATGAACAAGTGTTCCTTTATGTACATTGCAGCTTCCAGGGACAAGTCCTCTGTTATAACTGTAATGAACATGGATACCTAGAAGTTGAACCTTTTGAATATTCCTGGCGAGAAGCTTATAATTTCAGCTTTATTGATTCTTCTTTCACAAGGATTTACTCTTTTGTATGAGTCGTTTCTCTCAAACAAGAGGAAGCAGACTGGGAAGGAAATGAAACTCACAAGAACTATTTTGTATTATTCTCATCAGGGTATGCTTTGATGGTATTGTTGTCTCTCAGAATTTTCAACTTTAATGCTTACTGTATGATTTCAAATAAGGTCTTATGGTGTAAAGAACCCCTAATTATGAGATATCTTTTGACAAAGGGAGCAATGATTTGTTTATTGATAATTTTTATTCCAAGTTCTTTTTTTTTAGGATCTAGAGCTAGATTATATCTCAGCTTTCAGTGCTGCAGTTTCTTTGCCGTAAATAAATGTATTTTGCAACTTTGCTGCAATTCAAATTACATCTATAGAGCTCACATAGAAGAAACTATTTGTTATTCAAGCCTTGAACAAATCAACTTCATAATTATGCATGGGTTTTTGTTAAAAGCAAAGTTAGAAGTTTTTGCTACCTTCAAAAAGTTGGTTGCTATGGTTGAAAATGAAAATCAAGCTAAAATTTAGATTTTAAGAAGTGATAGAGGTGGAGAGTATATATCAAATGACTCTAAGTCATATCTTGAAGACAAAAGTATCTCTCATCAACTCACTATTGCTCATACCCTAAAATAGAATAGTGTTGGAGAGAGAAAGAATAGAGCATTTGTTGAAAATTGATATGGAACATAGCATGATGTTTTCAAAGAAGCTTTCACCTAAGTTTTGATACGGTGCTACAAAATTAGTCACATACTAAATAGGTCTTTCATAAAAGCTTTAAAGATTATTACACCTTGTGAAGCATATTATAATAAGAAATCCAATGTGAAGTATTTCAAAGTTTTTGGCTCTCTCTCTTAATAGCTTCAAGAGTAGTAATAAAGGCAATACTATACTCTGTTTCACTTGAAGATGTAGCTCTGTAGGCTGTTTCTTATTAAGCCAAACAATAAGGCATTCTCTAATAAAGAAAATACCCACTAGTAGACCTTCTTGAGTCTTTGTCACCTGGCCAATCAGTATCTATAATTCTCTAAGTAAATAATGTGGTGACTTAGAGAAAACCATAGCAATTTGCTTAACTGCTTTCCAACAAATCTAAATCTCAAGAGGTTTGTGCATGAACTTCTGATACTTGAGAAACACCAAACTGAATGTGGACATCCTCATGAAGATCACCATGAAGAAATGTTGTCTTAATAACTAATTGATATGCTTTTCAACCAAAGAATGTAACTAAAGAAAGTACAATTTTGATTATAGGCATTTTAGAAGTAAGAGCAAAAGTTCCAGCATAGTCTATACCTTTCTTTTATGCCACAACCTTTGAAAACTAACCTTGCTTTCAATCTATTAATAGTACTTACTTTTGTTTTGATATTGAATATCCATTGAACACCAATTGCATTTTTTCCTTCGGTGACTCACAAAGCATTCATGTTTGATTCTTATGAATAGAATCAATCTAGTCTTGCATTGCTTTCTTCCACATAGGATTACATAATGCATTTTGAACACTATAAGGTTCATTTTCAATTGAAGTAAAAACAAGAATCTTATGAATTTCAAAAACTTTAGTATAATTTACTCGATGTGTGAGATGTTTCTGCTTTCTTGTCTTTTCGTTGAATGTATGCATGCCACTTTCTTGCAAGGTTTGCAAGCACCACCTTGGAATCTTCTTAAAGACTGGTGCAATGTTTTCTCTTAACTTCTAGAAGACTTTATAATTTCTTGAATTGGTTCCTTTTCTATAGGTTGAGAAGGAATGGGAGATGGTGGTTCTGGTGATGATATATAAAATTCAATACTTGAGGTAGTTACAACTTTCTCCTTTCTTTTATCTTTATATACGATAGTAAGGGTAGCTATCACGATCCTTCTTTTCAATGTGAACATAAGAGGGGGAACCTAAAACCTTGAAGTAATTCACATTTGATTCTTACCAAGATATGCTTCTTCAGATGTAATCATCTTAAAGCTTTAGTTGAATATTAAGAATGTGATCAGCTCTATAAATATCATCAAACGAAAACTTTGGTGAAAGCTTCTTAGAAGATAACATACTATGTTCCATTTTAATAAGTATACAATTCTTTCTCTTTGTAATACCATTATGTCCTGGACTATAAGCAATAGTGAGATTATAAGAAATGCCTTTTTCTTCCAAAAATGACTTGAAGTCATTAGACTATAAGCAATAGTGAGATGATAAGAAATGGCTTTTTCTTCCAAAAATGACTTGAAGTTATTAGACATGTATTCTCTTCCTCTATCACTTCTTAAAATTTGAATGTTAGAGTGATTTTCATTTTTAATCATAGCTTGAAAAAAGCAAAAACTTTGAATTTCATTTGCAAACCAAATACCCGAGAATATCTTGTAAAATCATCTATAAAAGTGACGAAATACTTGAGACCATGTAAAGAGTCTCCTCCCATAGGTACATTCATATCATAATGAACAATATGCAACTTTCTAGTAGCTTTAATGAATCCATGCTTCTTGAATAGTAGTTCATGTAACTTGTTGGTTTTTAGGGCCACAATCAATATTGAGACAGAGAGAAAACAGAGACAAAATGGAGAATAGACAATAGAAGAGGGATGGAGCAAAGCTCCAGATATATTTCATACATTCCAAATATGATGTACATGAAATTACGAAGAAGCATAATGATAAGCGTAATGAAGTGCGATTACTGTTGCTACTTGATAAAGTGCTTGTTAGACTCGAGAAATGGAAGGAAGGAGATGGTTGAACCACACTCTATGAGGGAGGATTAGGAAGTAATCCTCAACCATGGCTTTTGGGGCAAGTGGTTAGTCCATCGTATTCCTAACTTGTAGGTCATGAGTTGAACTCCCACAATTGGTATCAAAGCCTAGGAAGTAGGCTTGGGCAAGGTAGATGGAAGGCACGCGCAGTGCTTTGAGAAATTTGTCCAATAAAGATGAGAGAGTACCTCCAAATTCGTAGTTCAGATTTAAAAAGGATATCTTGGAAAGCTCTTGGAACGAAATCTAGTGAAAGCGCTAGATTGAGGATCCAAGATATCTAGGATGGGTAAGAACCAAGATCAAGACACCAAGGCTGCTAACAAGAAGGTTCCAAATACCAAGGTTGAGAGCAAGCATTCAAGAAATCAAGGTTGAGAACAAGAAGGTTCAAGAGACTCTACAAGGTTTAGGACATCAATTCAAGGGGAGATTAGGGGTTGATCATTGATTTCAATGATCTCTAGAAGGGAAATAGAATGTTATACTCAAGAAATGGAAGGAAGGAGATGGTTGAATCACACCCTAAGAGGGAGGATTAGGATTTTGGGGCAAGTGGTTAGCCCATCGTACTCCTAGCCGGTACGTCATGAGTTCAATTCCCAGAGTTGGTATCAGAGCTTGGTCTTGGTGGATAGAAGGTGCACAGGACACTTTGAGAAATTCGCCCAATAAAGATTAGAGTATATCTCCCAATCCATAGGTCGGATTTAGATATATAAGATACCATTGGAAAAGCTCTCAAAACAAACTTTCTAATGAAAGCACTAGATTCAAGGTCCAAACTTTCTAATGAAAGCACTAGATTCAAGGTCCAAGATACCTAGCATGGGTGAGAAAAAGACTAAAGACTCCAAAGTTATGAACAAGAAGGTTGAAGACACCAAGGTTGAGAGCAAGGGTTCAAGAGAACAAGGTTGAGAACAAGGACGTTCAAGATGTTGGGAGTGATGGTTGGATGCACTCAGAAGATCAAGTTGGTGCTGCTAGACCTGCTTCACACCTGCCCTTCTTTCACTTCAGATATGCTTAGTAGACTCCTTGAGCTTCCAAATGATACCAAGAAACCATATATGTGCTTTGCAAATGTTATGAGTAATGATCAAATCAAGACAGACTACTTGTGACTTCAAAATCCTGAAAAACTTGCTATTTTGTTATAAACACCTGCTCAGTGTTATGCTCAGTGTGTCCAGTGTAGTTACAATTAGCAAAATTCCTTCTAGAGATATTCTATTAGCTTAGTAAGCTTTCATTTGCAAGTGGAATGAATGGAAATGATAAACTACAGTCAGAGAAATCACTTTAGCAAAGTAAGGTGTACCCCCGATTTTTTAGGAGACTTACAGTCACAGGCCAGTGAGCACCCCGACTGAGATTTCTCTGTGATGGTAGATCCAATGGCCTTGAAACTTTGTAGGTGTATAGTAGACTTTGAGCTGAATCCAATGCACTTTGAATCATCCAATTTGGTTCAGTAGATCTTGAGATATGCCTTGTTGAAGTTGACAGAGTTGAAGGTAGTCACTCAGAGAAAACAGAGATTATGAATGTAAGTATATTGATTAAATCTAATGATTGTACATTCCCATTGGCATAGAATGTGATGCTCAATGGTACTCAGAGGTGTAGGCTATGGTGTAGCTCTCACACACTCAAAGATTGACTCAGAATTGCCTCGGGAAGAGTGTCACACACCCACGACTTTTCTTCATGGTTTTTATAAGTGTTGATTGGTCATTTGAATTTGAAATTCAAATTGAAGCTCCCTAGAATCTCTCCACTAAACTTAGGGAGATATTCTCTCCATTACAACTTTCAATTTTCCACGACTTTCTCAAGTAGGTGTGATTACAAGATATTCTCAAGTCACAATGACTTTTACAAATGAGTAAAATGGTAATAACATATAGGAATAGGTTCCTATGGTTCTTTCTTCATGTAGAGACTTTCTCCAAGGGTTTCAAGCCCATCTTCCAAAGTTCCAAAGTTCCAAGCCAATGTGTGTAGGCTTGTCTTGCACCAACAGCTCCCCCTCAAGCCAAACACTTTGGCTCAAGTCTTCATCTCTAGTCTTCAATTATTTCCTGCAATCCAATCATGGATTTAAATCTGCATAGCTTGCTTCCATCTAGAGCTTTAGTAAGCAAATCTGCACATTGCATATTAGTAGACACATATGACAATTGAATATCTTTGCTGAGTAATTTCTCCCTCACATAGTGGTAATGAACCTCTATGTGTTTTGTCCTAGCATGATAAATTGGATTTGCTGCAAGGTGAAGAGAACTTGTGTTATCCCCAAATATGATTGGTGGCCTTGTGTATAGGCCCAATTCTGAATATAAAAGCTTCAACCATATAGCTTCTTGAGTGGCATTGGCTAGCCCTCTATACTCTGCCTCAGTAGATGACAAAGCTACTGTAGGTTGTTTCTTGGATGACCAAGAAATGGGTTTATCACCTGCAAAACATATGTAACCAGATGTGCTTCTCCTTTCATCCTTGCAACCTGCCCAATCTGCATCTGAATATACCTTAATATCAATGTCTGATGAATATGGAAAGTACAAACCATGATTTTGTGTTCCCTTTAGATACTTTACTATCTTCTTGGCTGCCTCCAAATGAGGTACTCTTGGTTTGTGCATAAATTGACTAAGTACACTAACACCATATGATATATCAATCGTGGTTAAGGTAGCATAATTGAGACTACCTACCATACTTTGGTAACCTGTAATATCTTGGAGTTCTTCCCCTTCATGAGCATTGAGTTTGTGGTTGACCTCCATAGGAGTGTTTGAGATTTTAGCTTCCTGCAAATTAAACTTCTTGACCATGTCCTGAATGTACTTCTTCTGAGTAATAAAGATACCTGAATTTGTATACACCAATTCAAGTCCTAGGAAGTACTTTAATAATCCAAGATCATTGATCTTGAATTCCTTCATCATCTGTCCTTTGATGTGTCTTATTCCCTGAACATCATTTCCTGTAATAATGATGTCATCAACATAGACACACAAATATATTACCTCTGAATTGTTCCTTTTGATAAACAATGAAGTATCTGCTTTACTCATTATGAATCCTTGGTCTAGGAGGTAGGTTGTCAACCTGTAATTCCATGCTCTAGGTGCCTGCTTCAATCCATACAGAGCCTTCTTCAATTTACAAACATGATTTACCTTCTTCGGATCTTCATAGCCAGGTGGTTGTGACATGTAGACTTCTTCAGATATCCATCCATTCAAGAATGCATTCTTCACATCCAATTGGTACATGTTCAAATTCTTGGATGCAGCTACACTCACCATAACTCTGATAGTTGGCATCTTGGCCACAGGAGAAAATGTCTCCTCATAATCAATGCCTTGAGTTTGTGCAAAACCCTTGGCTACCAACCTAGCTTTATACCTGTTTATTGTACCATCTGAGTTCCTCTTGAGTTTGTAGATCCATCTGGATCCTATCACCTTCATGGAGTCCTTCTTGGGTACCAAGTCCCAAGTATCACTCTCCTTGAGAGCCTCCATTTCTTCATCCATTGCTTCCTTCCATTCTGGTTTAGTAATTGCTTCTTCAAATGTACCTGGTTCTTCATTCAAGAGATCCTTTGCAAGATATACAGAGTGCAAGGTTACAAGTGAAGTATCATACCCATACCTAATAGGTTTTTTCTTTTCTCTTTGAGATCTCCTCATAGCTTGAGTTGAGGATTCTGGATTATCTTCTAGTTGCTTCATCTTCATCTTCCCTTTGGATTTCCAAGCCTTGAACTCTTCAATGTTGATGGTGTTTTCATCATCTGAGCTTGTGTCTTCTTTCTGAATTGGTTCTTGCCTGATAAGTTTGGGAAAATCTTCTTCCATGTCATAAGGTAGACTAACCTTCCTGCATTCATTTTCATACCATGAGTCATTCTCATCAAAGATGACATCTCTGCTTACCTTGAAGCCTTTGTTTGAGGGGTTGTAAAATCTGTATCCTTTCTGATTCAAATCATAACCAATGAAGATACATTTTTCAGCTTTAGGGTCTAGCTTTCCCCTTACCTGTGAGGGAATATGCACATATGCAACACATCCAAAGATTTTGCAATGATCCAGAGATGGTCTCTTACCATGCCAAGCCTCATAGGGTGTCATTCCATCAAGTGTCTTTGATGGCAACCTGGTAATTAAATATGTGGCAATAGATACACTCTCTGCCCAAAGATAGTTTGGCAATTTCTTTTCATTTAGCATAGACCTAGCTGTCTCTACAATGAGTCTATTCCTCCTTTCAGCTACCCCATTTTGTTCAGGTGAGTACCTTGTAGTAATCTCCCTCTTGATGCCTCTTTCCTGCAAGAAATCTTCAAAGTCATTGGAGAAGTATTCTCCACCACCATCTGACCTTAGTTTCTTCAAATGTCTACCTGTTTGATTTTCAACTAATGCAAGATACCTTTTGAAACAATTAAATACTTCATCTTTATGTTTCATGAAGTATAAGACAGTCCACCTGCTATAGTCATCAATGAAGGACACATAGTACCTTGATCCAGATATGGATGGCTCCTTGCTAGGTCCCCAAACATCTGTATGCACCAATTCCAGATAGTCTTCATGCATAAAACCTTTCTTGTTATAGGGCAACCTGTGTGACTTACCAAATTGACAAGCCCCACACTTGTATATCATGTGTTGCTTGGATACATTAGGTATCCCAAGCACACATTGATCCCTACTCATTTGCTTTAAGGTCCTCTCTCCAATGTGACCTAATCTTTTGTGCCAAATCTCCAATTCTGATAGGGTTTGATCTTTATAGTTGTACAAAGCAATACTCTTAGTGTCTTCAAGTTCAAAGGTAAACAATCTACCTGATTTTTCTCCCTTGGCTATCCTTCTGAATCCATGTCTTGGATCCTCCACATATGCACCATGTTGAGTGAACCTTACCTGTAGACCTTTTTCCACAATCTGACCTACACTCATCAGATTCTTGGTGATTGTTGGAACATACAACACTCTGCTCAATAGATTCTGATTACCATCACTAGTTTTGACATTGCCTACTTTAACAACTGAATGTTTAGTGTCATCACCTGTCTGCACTTGGTGCTTGCCTTTGGGTTCTTCCAAATCAGAGAGTAAGGCAACATTTCCAGCTACATGGTTAGAGCAACCTGAATCAATATAGAACAAATGATCATCATTGATACCTGACTTAGATGTCATGTTCATGATCAACAAGGAATCATCTTGCTCCTCTGCATAATTGTTGTAGTCTTTCCTATTTCTGTATCCACCTTGATAGTTGCCATTATGATTGTAGCTGTTGTTGTAATTATTGTTGTAGCCATGGTAGCCTTGAGATTGGTTGAATCTGCCTCTGCCTTGAGAGTATCCTCCTCTTTGGTGACCTCTTCCTCTTTGGTTCTTGTAGTTTTTGTAGCATTCATCTGTGGTATGGTTAGACAAGCCACAAATATTGCATGGAGATTGGTTGTAGGGTCTCCCCCTACCTGACTTACCTCCTCTGCCCCTACCTCTAGATGATCTACCTCTCCCTGCATAGTTTGCTTGGGAGGTAGATCCTTCTTCATCAACCTTCTTGCTTTTACCTTTATCTTTTACCTTCTTATCAGTATAAAGGGCAGAGGGATTGTTACCTTTTGATTGCTCTCCATTCTTTGTGATCTTTGCTTCATGTGTAAAGAGTTGTCCAATCAGAGTGGTTAGATCAGGTGCTTGGATGTCCATGTATAAGTCCATTGCTGTGGTAAAGCTCTCCCACTTGTCATCTGCCTTTAGTCCATTGATCACTTGTCTGACTATTTGCTCTTCCTCAATCTCTTCTCCAACAATTGCAAGTTGGTCTGCAATGTCCTTGACTTTGGTGACAAAATCTGAGACTGATTGTTTTGATTGCTTCCTAAGAGTTGTAAACTCAATCCATAGCTGATTCTTTCTGGCTCTTGTGCTTGATGAAAAATAAGTTGACAAGGTTTCCCAAGTCTCTTGGGAAGTCTTACAATTCCTTACATGAGGTAAAAGAAAGTCAGATATAGAGTTTAAGAGATATGACCTTGCCAAGGCATCTTTTGCACACCATTGATTGAGCCTCTCATGTTCATCCTTTGTTGGTAGGCCTCTAGTCTTGAATGAGGGCAATTCCTCATCTCCTGATATGTATCCAAATAAGCTTCTCCCTTGTAGATAGGTCTTCATTCTCAATGACCAAGCTTGGTAGTTGTTCCTGTCTAATTTGTCAATGAAGGAAGGGAAACCATCACCCATGATTACCTTATATGCTCTGATACCACTGTTGGGAGTGATGGTTGGATGCACTCAGAAGATCAAGTTGGTGCTGCTAGACCTGCTTCACACCTGCCCTTCTTTCACTTCAGATATGCTTAGTAGACTCCTTGAGCTTCCAAATGATACCAAGAAACCATATATGTGCTTTGCAAATGTTATGAGTAATGATCAAATCAAGACAGACTACTTGTGAGTTCAAAATCCTGAAAAACTTGCTATTTTGGTATAGACACCTGCTCAGTGTTATGCTCAGTGTGTCCAGTGTAGTTACAATTAGCAAAATTCCTTCTAGAGATATTCTATTAGCTTAGTAAGCTTTCATTTGCAAGTGGAATGAATGGAAATGATAAACTACAGTCAGAGAAATCACTTTAGCAAAGTAAGGTGTACCCCCGATTTTTTAGGAGACTTACAGTCACAGATCAGTGAGCACCCCGACTGAGATTTCTCTGTGATGGTAGATCCAATGGCCTTGAAACTTTGTAGGTGTATAGTAGACTTTGAGCTGAATCCAATGCACTTTGAATCATCCAATTTGGTTCAGTAGATCTTGAGATATGCCTTGTTGAAGTTGACAGAGTTGAAGGTAGTCACTCAGAGAAAACAAAGATTATGAATGTAAGTATATTGATTAAATCTAATGATTGTACATTCCCATTGGCATAGAATGTGATGCTCAATGGTACTCAGAGGTGTAGGCTATGGTGTAGCTCTCACACACTCAAAGATTGACTCAGAATTGCCTCGGGAAGAGTGTCACACACCCGCGACTTTTCTTCATGGTTTTTATAAGTGTTGATTGGTCATTTGAATTTGAAATTCAAATTGAAGCTCCCTAGAATCTCTCCACTAAACTTAGGGAGATATTCTCTCCATTACAACTTTCAATTTTCCACGACTTTCTCAAGTAGGTGTGATTACAAGATATTCTCAAGTCACAATGACTTTTACAAATGAGTAAAATGGTAATAACATATAGGAATAGGTTCCTATGGTTCTTTCTTCATGTAGAGACTTTCTCCAAGGGTTTCAAGCCCATCTTCCAAAGTTCCAAAGTTCCAAGCCAATGTGTGTAGGCTTGTCTTGCACCAACACAAGAGACCAAGGTTGAGAACAAGAAGGTTCAAGAGACTGTGCAAGGGTTAGGACATCAATTCAAGGGGAGATAGTTGTTGATCATTGAGGACAATGATCTCTAGAAGTGGAAGAGAGTGTTAGACTCAAGAGATGGTAAGAAGGAGATGGTAGAAGCACACCCTAGGGGGGAGGATGAGGAAGTAATCCTCAACCATGGTTTTTGGGGCAAGTGGTTAGTCCATCATACTCCTAGCCAGTAGGACATAACAGTCTTCATAAGTTAAAGATGATTCCCTCCAAGTAAAAATAAACTTCAAGCTTCTTCCTGTAAGAAAATAACAGCAGAGCGGAACCTGTAGACAGAGTTGAGAGAAAAAACGCAGACAAAGATAGACGAAGACTGAGAGATAGAGAACTCCAATTCTCAAATTGCTGAGCGTAATGCAATTACAATGATGGTGCTGTCCACCCGTGCGCTCCCAATGTGGAGCTTAGATGGCGATCTAGATAGACTCTAGATAAAGGGCTTACTAGTGCGCAATGCTCTGTAAAGCTCAACCTGGGCCGTGATTATATAGCTTTTACAAGGCGGCTCGATATAGATAAACGTAGTCGGGAGATACAAAATAGTCGGTAAAATATAGGATCCGACAATATCTCCACGACTAGAAGTCCTACCGTCTCGGCCCTACGGGCCGGGGGGATAGGATAATCCCTTCCTAACTTGACACAAAGGGCATATGCCAGATAGATATTTTATTAGTTGACAAATTTTTGTTGGTGTAAGTGTCATTATACTTTTTATTTTGAGATGCCATGTGGTGTCATGCAAGTGTCCACCAGCGCGCGCGCACAGACACACACACACACACACACACAAGGACCTTGTACATGACGAGTCCTCCTCCAACACACATCACAAAGAGAACTCACTCATCCTTACTCTTTTCAATTAATTACTTATTGGAAGGATAGAGACAAACATATCATATGCCAATACTATCATTTAAGAAACGCCAATAGATAGTGTGTAGACTTAAACATACTTCCTCAATTCTCAAGGTTGGCTAGGCCTATTAAGAATCAGTCATATGCCCTCATCTAAACCTATCAAACAGACACACAAATAAATACAAGAAGGAAATATTGTCTATCGTAAGGTCTTGAATATAGATATGCTTACCCTCTTTGCTCACATAAGCCTTCCTCATGACCACTAAGTTGAACATGCCATCTTCCAACCAGAGTACTAGAAGGTTGACCAATGGTTTCAACATTACTCCTTTTGCATATGAAGCAATGCTCCGCAATGCTCTCTAGTCTTGCAAATAGTCTTGCATTCTCTGCATACCATCTGCAACATATCCATAACTGACATGTCTAATGTATCTCTTGTTGATTGTGTCTGCAATCACCATGGACTGATGTGACCCCTATTGGAGTGATTTCCCTTGGTTCATATATTTAGCAAGTACATGACGACTTCCTTGTTGCTTCCACATTTTGATTAATGACGGAGCTTAGTTTGTCTTCCATATTGCTTTTATTTTTCTACATGTTGCACTATTCTCAATGTGCACTATTTTCACATGCTCTAATACCAATTGTTGGTTTTTAGGCTCACAATCAATATTGAGACAAAGAGAAAATAGAGACAAGATGGAGAATAGACAAGAAGAGATGGAGCAAAGCTCCACATATATTCCATACATTCCAAACATGAAGTACATGAAATTATGAAGAAGCATGAGGATAAGCATAATGAAGTGCTGCTTTTGCTATTGCCACTTCTTATCTTCATAACTTCAATTTCCATATGTTGAAGATGATCTCCTCTAAGTATAGATAAGCTTCAAAGCTTCTGCCCTCCTTGTTGAAAACACACAACTCTAGCGGTTGCCCTCCTTGTTGAAGTTGAAGAAGAGAACTCCACTTCTCCAAGGTGAGGAAGGCCTTCTCCTACCAAGCTCTTTAAGAGCTCTCCATTAGATGATGACTAAGAGCATCTATCCTTGTTTATTTATAACCAAGCTTGGGTGCTGAATTCTTGCGAAAAAGCAAAGTTGCATATCGTTCTTTTATGGGGAAAGCTATTTGTGGCTTTTCAAATTTTTACGAAAACGTTTAGTTATGATTGTCACCTAGCTTTTTGTTGATTGACTTATAGCTATGGGATGCTAATAACTAGAACTTACAATGTGTCACATTAAAAATTGACTTTATTGACTTGTTATTATCTTTGATCAGAGATTAATGTTAGGGTTTTGACCCAAAAAAGTTGATCCAAATGTTATGTGTCATATACCATTAGATTGCTCTTGAAGAGTACTATTCAGATATGTGATTACTTTGACTTGTCAATTTTGACAATTTTGTTGATATGGTTTGATCAAAGTTGGCTTTGCATATTTTTGAGAATTCTTGAAGAATGTGCAATCCCCTTGTAAGTTGTGGAAGTATGCTATTTTTAACAAAAGACATTCTTCACAAGAATCTACATCATGTGGTGAATCAAAAGTTAGCAAACTTTCAACCACACCTTTGTTGTTCATATGTTTGAGAGCTAGATAATTGATGTGACCCAATGTTGTATGCCACTTCTATTTTCACCATGTAATAGACAATGTTCTTCATTAGGTTCAAGATGCACGAAGGGAGGATTTGGAAAGGTAAAAATAGGCCCAAGCATCTTCATATACCCCTCTCTGAGGTTATGGAGAAAAATTTAGTATTTTCTTGATGGAAGAATGCTTTTGGGCATCCCAAAATTCACATTTTCACACTTTTTCCAGCCCCTCCAACAGTCCACTAGTTTTACATGTCCCACTTGGAATGGCCATATCTTGGGCTAGGAAACTCCAAATTGGACGTGCTACGGCTCGTTTCGAAGAGCACAAGGTCTACTTTTAGTTTATGAGAAAAAATTTTGGAAAGTAAAAATTTTTGCAGGTCTGAACAGGTCTGCAAAGTCTGAACAGTTTTTGGCGACTACCTTCCGGGAGCCATATTTTTCAAACCGGGAAGGCGATTTGAGTAATTTCACTTAGACCTATTTGCACATGCTTTATATTTCAGTTTATGAAAATTTGCAGGTCCTAAAGTGGTTTTTGCAGGTCTAAAGAAGGATTACTAATGCATTTTTGAGCTAAATTTGCATTATTTTTGTAATCACCTGACCATGCTTTATGTTTTGAGGAGTGCTCCGATATTTTCGGACACTTCAAAGTGTATGTTAGGACCTGAGGAGGAAGGTGCAGAGGTCTCGAAGCTTGTCGAGAGCGATTGGATGCATGCAATTCCAAAATCAGACTACTCAGGGACGTATATTTTATGCTTTCTGGCATTTTATTTATGTTATGGCATGTTCTGTATCTACATGCATGAATGGGATTGCATACATCAAGTGTTGATCATTGTTTAAGCTCTTAAAGTATGGATCAACATGCAGGAAATATACTTTTTGATTGTTTGCAGGAAAGAAGATTACAGAAACCATATGGCTATGCAACACCGGGAATGGTTGCTAGCAAATACTTTTGTGTTTTTGCAGGTCATGGAATCCATATATAAGTTTATGGCGTGCATGCCATGGGCCTGTCAAGCCCTATGTTTTTGGGTGGCCTGAGTGCCACTGAGCTATGGTTTAAATTTTTTTTGGAATTCCATTTCCTGGGGAAATGTTGTCGAATTTTTTCCTACCGCATGGCGTTATATACGCACTTGCCTTTAGGCAAGAAGGTTATGGCATGGTAACATGCCTTTCTGCAAACATCAATAAGTTTTAGGCATGCTTATAAACATGTATTTGATGGACTTAGGACCATCAGAGTATTTTATATAAGACAACTTCGGTAGTAGCAGGATCCCTACACATAATCCTTATGGATTTAGACCATAGGATTGCTAACGGAAGGAGCTACACCTTCACCATTAGTAATGTGCACAAGCAATCCTATAGGTTCAGGAAGTTGCATACAGGCACGAGACATGCATTTTTGATAATCTCCAAGCTAGTGAAGAATAATTTATCTTCACAAGAGTCTCACATGATGATTAGGAGACTATGGGGTATCATGATGAATACCCAAAGAGTGACTAGCTTCGCTCATATACATCACTTGAGCAAGTAGTGAAGCACTTTTGCTACACTACTAAGGAAACCAAATAGACGGGATCATAGAGATGGGTTTCATGAGACAACATCGATGGGTGTTTATGTGATTCGAGTGATGGTTAGGAAGGCCATAGGTATGGCACGAGCTCTATCTTATAGAGCATAGATCCCTTAGTAAGGAATAATTGGGGTACCCAATACATATATGTATCTTAGGATCTACAGAGAGGTACTCAGACCTAGTCTTGGTACCTAGGAACAAGTTGGTTTGGAACAGAAAGGGATATCCATTGTCACTTATTGACTAGAACCAAACTAACTAGTTCAAGGACATGGGACTCATTTGAGTCCACTCATATGATTTTAGGATATGGGATTCATTAGAGTCCACCTGTATATTCCATTACATATGTATGGAATATATATTTGGTTTAGTGTAGCTATGACACCCTGAATTGGAAGAAGTTTTCACTGGTATGGGACGGTGGAAATGACTTCCCTTTGAGCACTCTTCTTCTATGGCCAGGGAGAAAAGGACTCATCATTCATGGCATCATGTCTCACTAGATCGAAGGAGAGCTCTTAGTAGACATCTCCTTAGGATTGGGAGTTATCCTTCATAGTTTAGGGAAGACCTATTCTTCTAGTAGAGAATGTGATAGGTGATTTTATCACCATTGGTATCACATACTCATTTTCAGGTTTTTAGCAAGGATAATTCCATGAGTTTTATGGGATCGTATAGATCCATGCACAGAGTATGGTTGGCAGAGATAGTTCCTTATGATGGATACACATGTGTTTACGGTATCATGTCACATCATCGCTGACCATTTTTAGTAGAGGGCTTTGACCCTTCTTAGGAATTTATTTTCTCCACTCTTCACTACATACACCTTCATTAGTTAGGGGAGATCTGTTTTCCATTTTCATAAGAATAAGTGTAATGAGGGATTATGCATTAGTTACGGAAGAGAGGACTAAATAAATTCATGAGTTTCTCTTTTAAGGAAAGGAGAAAGTGGGAATCAGCTCAGAGATCGATGATAGATCTCACTTTAGTTCAGTGGTCTCACTTCAGCTCCTATTCTTTGAGAGAGGAAAAAGGAAAGGAAAACATGATTTCTTCATAGGAGAAGAATAGAGTATGTTTTCCTTTACAGAGAAGAGGTGTTTGGGAAACATCTCTTAGTCTATATTTCAGAAGGATTTCATTTCCTCTACTTTTCAATGTAATTTTCCTTCACATGGGAGTCTGATTCTCCACTATTTTGGAAGGAAAAAACATGGAGAACTTATATGCATATTCTCAGTTATGGATAAGTAGAGCAAATGGATTCAACAGAATCTCTTTCAAAGGGAAAGGGAAAGTGGAATAGATTCCACTACCAGACCTCTTTTCCTTAGAGGAGATTTCAGAGAGAGACATGGAGAGAGTTTCACTTTCTCATTTAGATTGTCTAGATAGGAGTGGCACTCTTCTATCAAAGACAAGAGGGAGATCAGGTAATCATACTGGTTAGATTGAGTCTCACATGGAGACCCTAGAGAGGAGTAATTATGTTACTCCAGTGATGGTCTTTGACTAGATGCGATGATCTAGTTATTGACATTACTTAGATTGGGAGTAGACCTATGACTCTTCTCTTTAGGGTTTATAAGAGATAGAGGTATATCTAACCTATTATGGTACCAAACTCTTAGTTGGTGTTACATCATGAGTATGATGAGTAAACATCAGTTAGGAGGATGGGTACTTAGGGATTATCTGAATCGCAAAGGGAATGCTTTTTGCATTCATATGGCAAACTATAGGGAAGAGAAATATTAGACTTTGCACAAGTGCCAATAGATGCTCTTCCAATAGAACTTAGTCCACAGGTAATGGATGGAAAACCACAGACTTCTTGCTTGGTGAAATGTAGAGATTGCATTTTACCACCATGAGCTCGATGATGGAATTGCATGGTTCACATGATAGTTTAGATTAAACTATTACTTGTGATTACACTCAAGGTTAGGAAGACCTAGAGTGGTATGAGGGCAATCTATCATTTAGTCTTAGATGGGTTTGATGTCACTTGATATGGGACTTTGTTCTATACTTCAGAGGATTCTATGGTTTATTATCTCCATTATGGTATGGTCAAGCTTATGAGCTTGGCACTTTGCACTTGCTTTTCATACTATTACTCCATAGAGGATACATCATGTGGACTTAGGTCATTTGGATGATGTTGTATGTCATGGGAGTGATAGTTTGAAAGTTGAGTGTATACGGGAGATAGTAGGCACTACTCAGACGGTTTCCCACCTTTGAGATGATCTCATATGGGACTTCTTAAGGGGAAGGATACGGGGAAACAACACACAAAGATGACCATGTACATAGAGTACATGGGGTTCAGGGGAGTCCGAGCACTTTATTCTACCATTACGGACATTTCATTTACATTTTTGAGGACGAAAATGTTTTCAAGGGGAAGGAAATGTCATGTTATGGGTGTTGCATGGGAACACCACTAAGATGAGGTGGCAAGTTTTGCCACATGGCATCAGATAGATGCATTGTTATTATACTAGAGAAAGCTTATGAGAGACTTCGGATGAGTAAGTATCAGAATAGAGGATGGCTCGGCGGTTGGGCGGAAATGAAAAGTAAGAATCTCTGTGTGATCGGCCGTTTTGGGCGTACGCAAGCTGAAGCAAAGTGTATAGCAAAAGAGACTTTATGATAATTACTTTTCATGCAAATGTCAAAAATTAGGATCTGACTTTGGCTTCCCAAATATGGTCAAAGTTCGAAGTGCTATATAGATAGCTCTTGAGTAGCACATTTCCTTATTTGAAATAATTTGTTTTTTGCAAAATTTTTGTTGGAAACAATGTCAGAATAGCACAGAACCCTAGTTTCCAGCACCCCTAATTTTTGGGTACCTAGCAAAATTTTGGTCATAGAAGATAAAAAATTTTTACTAGCTCATTAGATAGTACTTGAGGAGAGCTTTCAATTGATATATAACATTAAATCATCAGAGGTCCAGATTGGGAGAAAACCCTAACCCTAATTCCTGTCAGAAAATGGATTTTTACCTAATCTTAACCCTCATGGCATGAGTAGCTAGGAAAGCACTCTCATTTCATCATTTGATGGCAGATAAAGAAGATCACAGCCAAAACGTATGTGAAAAGCATATTTTTGCGATTAAATAACTTCTTCGTAATTTTTTTGTATGCTTTTTGAGCTACGAAAATCATATCATATGCTTTATTGGTTTTTGCGCATGCTTTTCATAAACTTCATCGTGGGGATGCTCTAAATCTATAAAAAGAAGACAACGCTCATTGTTTAGCATTGTTCATCATCATCCATCGTTGGACATCAACTCAAGGAGTACTCAAGCATACAGTAGCTTGGAGGAGTCTTGTACACTTGTAGGAGGTGTGCTGTATCTTTGGTGCATATTTGGAGGAGATTTTGGCAGCCAACCATCAGCATATTGCTGAGCCTTGTGAGTAGCAAGTCTAAGTTCAGTTTTCCACTTGCTATATCAGCAAGATCTGATTTAGGGTTTCTGAAACCCTAATTTCAGAATTAGGGTTTGCTGTAAAACAGTTCTAAACTGTTCATATTCACTCTATTCTCACACACACACACACTTTCTTCATACCTCTCAAGCACTTTACACACAAACTCTTATATCTAGTTCTTGAAATTCTGCTTAGATTTAGACTTTGTATCTATATTCAGCACATATTCAGTTTGTAACCATATTCACACATTGTAATTTGACATTCAATATAAGATAGTGTAGGTAGGCAATTTGCTTACCGTTACACTTTGAAAACTTGTCTATATTCTCTCTATCTCTCACTCATCTATTTTTGAGTCTTAAGGTGTGTATACTAAGTAAGGTTCAGGTGTTGGAAGATCTTGTAAACTTGTGTATAATATTATTAGGGCCCACCTCACTTCCAATATTTGGTATTAGAGCATAATTGAGCATCACTCATTGAGCACTATACATCCTTCAAAAGATGAGTGATTATAGACTTGAGAATGAAGATAAGCTTGAAGGAATGTCTAACTATCCAATGTGGAGTTTTATGATGATGAATTTGTTAGTATCTAAAGACTTGTGGAATATTGTCAATGGCAAGTACCCAAGACCAAGACAAACAAGAGAAGATGTTGCCTTATCTTCTAGAAGACCTGTTGCCCCAATTTTTGCTCAACAGGAGGTTATTGAAGAAGAAGAAGAAACTCTTTCATCATCTTGAGTCCGTGATACTACCATATTACTTTCTATAACAAATGTTTCATCATAGTCAGTACCTTTCTTTTGTGCATAACCTATAACTACAAGTTTTGCTTTACACTTGTTAATGGTACCATCTGCATTCCTTTTGATCTTGAAGATCCATTTGACACCAATTGCTTTCTTTCCTTTTGGTAACTCAAAAAGCTTCTAGGTTTGATTCTTATGTATAGAGTCAATTTACTCTTGCATTGCTTCCAACAAGACGTTGTAATGCATCTTTGAAATTAGCAAGTTCATCTTCAACTTGAGTTATTGATCTCAAAATATTCAACATAATTTATATGATCGGTATGATCTTTTTGACTATTGATTCCTCCTTTAAATGAATGAATTTTAATATTTTTTTGAAGTTCACTTATCGTCTTAGAAGTTTTTGAGGGACTAGTGAAAGCTCTTGTTCTTCTTCAACTCTTTCTTCATGTGCTTGTGAGGTTTCTCCAACTTCATAAGTTGGTACATGAAGAAGTGGTGATGGAATAGGTGGAAGTTGGAGATGTAGATAGTGGTGGTGGAGCAACAGCTTTCTCTTTAGCTTTATGAGCTGAAATCTTTGGGATTTGAGAAGGTTGATCATAAGATTGAATGTAATCATCCAAATTTGACGTGAAAAATGCATAATCATCTTCCTTTATAAAGTTTATAATATCTACATGTTTATTATAAATTTGACTTTTTGCAATATAAACATTGTGGGAGAGTAGGATATCACGTGTTTGTTAAACAATGTCAGAATAGCACAAAACCCTAATTTCCAACAACCTTAACTTTTGGGTATTTAGCCAAATTTTGGTCACAGAAAGTAAAAAATTATTCTGAGCTCATTAGATAGAGCTTGAAGAGAGCTTTCATTTGGTATATTACATTTAGTCATCAGAGGTCTAGATTAGGAGAAAACCCTAACCCTTATTTCTGCTCAAAATGGGATTTTTACATATCTGGATACTGGTCAGCATGACTCATGAGGATTATGAAATGCTAGTTTTCATCTCTATCTCATGATGAAATTAAGAGTTCACAGCCCCTTCCTACATGAAAAGCAAAATTAGGTGATAAATTAAAAGAGATTGCAAATTTTAGTGATTGGCTTTTTTATGCTTTTGGCGCATGCTTTTTTGCTTTTGGAGAATTCCATCGTTGGGGGCAGCAAATTACTATATAATAAGAGGAGATATTGAAGGACCAGAAGAGATTTCACCACTTTTCAAGAATATGCCGAGGTGGTTATATCATACTTGGAAGGATAGTCGTATAAAGAACTTCATAGGACGAACCCGAATTAAGACAAGGAGAGAACAAGCAGGTCAGGTAAATTATGTAGAACATTTTGAGATTCATAACATTTTAGCACCAACTTCAATTGAGAATGAACCAGCTAATATTAAAGATGCACAACAAAGTCCTATATGCATAGTACAATAAAATCGTCGATTTTTAAATAAAAATCGTTAAAACATTTTTAACGATTTTTTACGATTTTTTTAGATGTTTTTTTTTCTTGGACAGTGGCATATATGATCATTGATATTACACACATCACTACCATGGATGATGGACATTATATTTTGATGTTTGTTTACTTTTATCTACATGTTTGTTTTGTATGATCACTGATCATTGACATTGTTGACAAATGTATTATGTATAGCATGATTCATTGACTTGAGTCATTGACTGATTGGTAGTTGATTATGTCCATTGTTCCATTGTTCACTTTCATGTATGATGTATACAATATCATGAATGTTCATTCTTTACATTTTTGTCTTGACTCTTGACTAATTTAAAATGCATGTCATGTGATTTTATATGTTTTTCATGTCAGGTATATCAAAAAGGTGTTAAATATGCATCGGTACATAGTTTTATGTTTCAAAATATAAAGATCTCTCAAAGTGAATAAAAACCTTGATTTTTATTTTGGATTTTATAAACCTCTACGATTGAAACCTCGATTTAAATCTCGTTTTTGAACCTCTTCTTGTACTATGTGTGTATGGAAGAAAGCTATGCAAGAAGAGATTGGTTCTATTCATAAGAATCAAACATGGAAGCTTCATGAGTTACCAAAAGGTAAAAAGGCGATTGGTGTTAAGTGGATCTTCACAATTAAAAGAAAAGAAGATGGTATTATTGATAGGTATTAAGCAAGATTAGTTGCCAAAGGTTATGCACAAAAGAAAGGAATTGACTATGATGAGACTTTTGCACCTACTTTTAGGAAGACAATAGTCAGAACAATACTTTCTCTTGTTGCATTCTTTGGTTGGAATGTATACCAGTTAGATATCAAAATTGCCTTTTGTAATGGTGATCTTCATGAAGATGTCTACATTCAGCAGCCTGAAGGTTTTGAAGAGATAGGTAAAGAGCATTTAGTATGCAAGCTTATCAAAGCTTTGTATGGTTTAAAACAAGCACCAAGAGCTTGGTATGAGAAGATACATCTTTATCTTCTATCTATTGGTATTATATTTGACTTTCTTTGATCAAAATTTGGCTAAGTACCAAAAATTAGGGTTGCTGGAAATTAGGGTTTTATGCTGTTTTGACATTGTTTCCGACAAATGTCAATATACAATGTCTGTGTGATACAAAATCTAAATATAGGCTGAATATAAGGGTTCTAGTTATAAAAAATAATGTGTGAGTGTCTAGGAGATATTATGTGTGAGTATGTGCAAAAAGAAGGATATAAACTGTCCAAAACAGTTATTACAGCAAGCCCGAATTTGAGATTTGGTCTTCTCTGATGAAGTAGTACGTAATCACTTCATACAGCACCAGCACGCGAAGAAACCCTAAAGTAGAAGCCACATCTCTTCCAAATCAGCATGCACACTAGGGAGTGTGAAGAAGAAGGTAAACTGTCAAGATCTCCTCTAAATCTGCATATACACCTCCAAGATTCCTCTTAGCTCTAGCTCTTAACCCTAGATCTCAAGCTTGTATAGCTTTAAAAATTGATGTTTTATGAGGCTTGAATGCGTTTCTTTATATCGGTTTTGGATTACCCACGAAAATAAGCATGAAAAGCTGCAAAAAATCTAATGAAAAGCAAGTTTTGCGTGAAAAGTAATTTGAAAAGCAGAATTAGGGTTTTAATTTTGAGGTCATATTGATATCAGATGGTGAAGTAGAAAGCTCTCAATGAGTACTTTCCAATGGTGTAATAATTTTTTTAACCACAAATTTTGACCAAGTAGCAAAATTAGGGTTGCTGGAATTTTTGGCAATTTTGGACATTCTGACATTGTTTTCCAACAATAACTAGGCAAAATCCCAAAAACGTGTTAGGCATCAATTTACATCGATCTCCAACAGAATGGATCCACCCTTTTTTTTTGGGTTGATTTGATATGTTGCTTTAGCCCTAGGTCAATCTCTTATCCTGCATTTTTAGTGTCCTTGTTAACACTGTTCATGGACACAAGTGATATGGGGGAGCTTTTTTAAAAGCAACAGTTCAAAGGTTGCAGGTTATATTGGACAATGTTACAGAAAAGTGTACTTCTTGTAGGATTTGAACTTTATAAATGGGAGGCGTTAAGAATATTTCTTTGCTAGTGGGTGTGTTAAGTTCCTAAATAGCTGCATTGATGAAGCATCTGAACCTGGCTCCTGGCTGTCTTTGATACAGCTATTGGTTACAATTTTATTAAGAGAGGTTGCTAGGGGTGAATCATCAAAATGGTTCGTATACTTGCAGACACTTCCACGGTCTTACCATACTTTTTCTCAATTTCAACCATTTGAGATTCAGGCTTTGCAGGTAGAATATTTGATCGTCTATTCAACTTGAACATCTAGTTGACTGTTTCGTAAATGCCATCATATTTGTTTACTAACAGGTTCAGGATGCAGTGTCCACAGCTAAATATGCAGCTGCTGAAGCACATAAGCAGTGGATGGAGGCTAAGCCCTTCCTCGAGGATCTGGGCTTGAAGGGTCGTTTTGTCACATGGAGGGCTTGGCAATGGGCACATGCAACCGTGAGTGAGTACTCTGTATTACTTGCGTTACTTTTTAAGAATAGGGAAACTGGTCCTTGTGATTCAGCTGCTGTATTTGTATGCATGTTCTTTCTATTAAAAGGCATACTATTCTTTTTTTAATGGTTTTGTAAGAGGTGTGTTTAGTGCCTAATCAGGCTAGCTTCTGGTTTTTTGAATCTATAACATTAGTGATAAAAAAGTCATAGAAATGTCCGAGTATGTGAAAAAATTGTTTTAGTCATGATTTTTTTTCTGGATAAAATGGGCCAAGCAGGTCTCTTCACGTACTTTACATGTGCCATGGAGCAATGCTGGAACACTCTGTCCTGTGGGGGACTTGTTCAACTATGCACCTCCGGGGGCTTATCAAGCAGAGGCCATACAAAAAACCAGTTGCTGTAGTATCTCTGATTTACATGCAGAAGATATTTCTCCATTAGAGAAAAATTTAAGTGCACATGAAGTATGTGAACTTGATGCCTGCAACACTGGCGGAAATCTCTACTTCACGGATAGGCTGACAGATGGAGGCTATGATATGAACTTAAAATCTTATTGTTTTTATGCCCGAGAGAATTACAAAAAGGGGGATGAGGTAATCAGCTGTCTTTCAACTCTTGAATGTTCTTAGGATCTGATTTAAATTACTGATATCTTTAGCCTGCATAATTTACAGGTCCTTCTGTGTTATGGTCTTCATACAAATCTTGAACTTCTAGAACACTATGGGTTTCTCCTTCCTTTTAACCCCAACGACAAGGTCTATCTAGGACTAGACGAATTTTATGGCTTTGCATGTGACAAGCCTCAACATGGTAGCATGCATATAGAGGTTGATGGCAGGCCTTCTTTTCAGCTTCTAGCAGCGTTACGCCTGTGCTTTGTGTCAAAAGCAGTTCGTCAGCAGAAAGGTCATCTTGCTTTGTGTGGGCAGCAACTCTCCATAGAAAATGATGTGCTTGTTTATCAACGCCTCAAAGAGAGGTGCCTAGCTTTGTTACATGAATTTCCTTCAACATTGCATATGGATTCTGTGCTAGAGCATATTTTAAGCCTCTGCAGCACATTTGATGGTCTGATAGGCTTACTTGAATTATGTGGAAATATAAAATCACTTAGTGCAGAGAGCCAGAAGTTGTTAGTGGGTTCCGTTTGTGGATGGACTGCGTTGCATCTGCAGGAAAGAGAATTCATACTGCATGAATTGCACAATTTCTCACAGCATGACAGCCGTGGAAGTGGTAAGAGCGCTTCAATTGAAGACCTTGGCTTGAAGATGGAAAGGTGGTGGCTCTCCATCAGATGGAGATTTTGCCACAAAAGGATCCTCCATAGATGTGTCAATCATTGTGCTCGACAGCTTCTGCTCCTTGAATGAAGTAGGAAATGATGCAGAAAAATGTCATTTCTCCTTTCTTCTCCAGCCAGTTCTGTGGAAAGTGATCTATGTATGTGGTAGAGAGGGCAATGTGGGACCTGGGTGTAAATTTTAGATCATTTCATCCTGGTCCTCTTTGTTCACATGACTATCTTGTGAATTTGCACACATGGGCTTGGTCAAGCAGATTATTTGTTGCTATTTGTATCCATCATCCTCCATACCATCCTTCGAAGTAGGATAGTCATATGGAAAAGAACTGATACATGTCCTTCCTGAATCAATCGAAATTCACATCGCAAACGAAGTCAGTTTCTATGCTGATGCTTTCTAGGAGCAGTGATTGATTATGATTGCAACAGATTTTATGATTCTAATCTGTTGTCTTTTATATCTACTTGATCACTTCATTGATTCTTAAGATAAAGTTTTCAGTTGAACTACTGTTTTCTGAATTGATTCTTACTTTGCTTCAACATTTTTCCTTGAAGGTATTGAAGCTTATGATGAAGCAACAACCGTCATCTATTATCCTCATCTATGCACTAAAATTCATTTATATGAAAGATGCCTCGAAACATTTTATTGAAACAAGTACTAGATTACAGAGTTTGAAGAGTACAAATATGTTGAACAGGATTAAAAAAATATTTCCTTTTCGAATTATGAAGTTAAAACCTATCAGATATCTTTTCAGTTACATGTTTTTTTAAATTCATAAACATATTTCTGCAAGAGCTTGAACAAAATGTGTTACCTCTTATCTCAAAATGGTTTTATCCTATATCCTCCTTAACTTTGTGTACATTATTTCTCTTTTCACAACTGTCAGCAAGTGCAAGTTGTGGTTATTATTTCCTTAAAATGGTGTTTATAAAGTGTCAGAAATTCTTGATGAATCTATTGTGTATTCATTGCTTATTGAGTGGAGCCAACTTTGGGTCGAAAACATTGAGTTTTGGTTTTCTTTCATCTTTTCTACATGCATGTCATGCAGGCAATTAGTTTTATAGAATTTATCTTAGCAATTTTATTTTTTCTTTTGGGCTTGATGATAATGCATTGGTCATTATTTCCTTCAAACAACATTACTGAAGAGGCCTGAAAGTAATGGTGGCGAGAGCTTCTTCAAGAGTGTTTAGAAGTGTTTGAGCCCTTGATGGGGTGTGTGCTCATGGTTATCCTCTCTCTATTGATGAGCAACTTCAGCTCTAATTTAAGGGTGGGGGGATGGTATTAGTAATGGGGCCTTTTCTCATTGCTCGAGGGCTCCCTACCAATGGTTCCCCTTGGGAAGAGGTCAAGAGTTTCAAAATATGTAGGATGATGTCTCATTGCTCAATGTTTGGAGCTGAGATCCTCCATCAAAGTGTCGTGCTCATCGCTCAAGAGAGTGGTTCTCTTAGGACATTTGGTTAAAAAGTGCCAATTCATCTTAAAAAAAGCACATTCTTTCAATTTTTGAAGAAAACAACATGGTCTCTCAAGCATCTCAGTTAAGGATTTAGCGAATTCTAAGAAGCACTAGGCATTTGAGACTGACCAAAACCTCTTTGGATTGAACTACCAAACCTCCCTTGCTATCTTTACTAGTCCATTAATGAAATGCAGTCTGAGTGAGTCATCTTGTGACAATCAAAGCAAGTGCGAGGGGTCAGATGTATAATGATATTACTCTCACATTTAACATGCAATGGCATCCATAGATCTCTATATAAGTAGAGTTTAATAAAGAACTACCCAAAACAACATTCATCTTTCATCCTTGGAACAAGAACCAATCTATAAGAACCTACACAACTAGAGTTTTCATTGTCCAAGGGCACAAAATTATGGATTGCCCCTTGAGAAGACCCAAAAAAACAAAGATTTGAAGAAGGAGAACGTTCAAACTATCCAACCCACTCTAAAGGAGTAAGATCAAGTGAACCAATCCCCACAAAGGATGTTGATGGGAATAGCTCCCAAGTTGACTACTACAATAAAGGGGATAATTTGAACCTTGAAATCTCAATAATTGGGTTGGTGGTCCCACAAGGTGGTTATTAATTACACTTGAAGAAAAAAACCAAGAGATCTAATTCTCTTTGCAAGCCCATCCTTGAAAATGGTCATACTCGGGTAAAGCGAGCTTCAAAGACGTTCAAAGAAGAGGTTGAAGAAAGTTGCGAGAATTAAAAAAAAAAACATCAAAAAAGAGCCATGAAAATTACCTCGTTCAACATTTGAGGCCTTTTGAATTTGAAGAGAGCCATAACTATTAATCAGTGGTTTATAGAGAAGAGTCTAAACTTGGAATCTATTTGGTCGCAAGTGAAGGCTTGTATATACAAGTACATTAAACATGCTTTATACTTTTTGAAATGGTCACGAGTTTGTACAGAATATCTATATATACAAGTAGAAAGTCGGGGCACGAAGATCTTATTTTCTTGTTGCCTAACATGGAGATTTTATATACATGGATCAAGTGTAATAGGATCATTTCATCTTCTAGTGTATGCTTCTTTCCTTATAGATAGTGAGGAAAGATTATTATTTTTGATACATTGGAGTAACCTTGGGAGAGAGTTGTGAACCACCTCTTAGACCTATTTAGATGGGCTCTCACACAGTGCCATGTGGCACCCATGTGTGAAGGCATGCGGGGCCTCCTTAGGTTATACCAAGAAAGAGAATGAATTAATGGATATATAGTACGTGTTTAGGGGGTTAAGAAAAATCATGCATCTCCATGTTGGCATTCAAGTTTACAATCAACATTCATCTTCACCTCGGTTTTTGTGCGAAAGGAAGTGCAAAATGGATCATTTTCATTGAGAGGACAACAATTGGTATCGGAGCATTTATTTGTGAACATGCGAATCACCCGTGAGATTACCAACGTGGGTGTGAAGGACAAACACAGTGGAGGGTCTATTTCCCCAGCTTCTCCAACTGCTTGTGGGCAGGACCCCAAGGGGGGTTTCCCCCTCCTCCATCTCTCTTTGATGGAGAAGGCAATGTGAAGCTGCACCCTTTGTAGTGTTGAAATACTCGTTGATAGGTTGTATGTGGGATTTTTTGCCGCTTCGTGAGCTCTCCATGAAAGTTGAAGGAGACTAAGGATTTCCATTCCCACCCAAGAGGTACATTAAAAAATCACCTTTTTTTGTTATTTTGAAGAATTAAATCGAAGACTTATAAGAAACTTTTGGGGGGAAACAAGCATATGTACATGTACTTTGGGATGTGAAGATAGGATTACAATAATATAATTAGATGAAAGACCTTTGGAGCACCCTTTTTGAAGTTCTTAAATAGCCTCTTCATGAAGATTTGCATTTTACCTTCCCATGTTGACATACTAGTCTTCTCCAAGCTTTAGCTTGACGCTCTAAGATCCGATCGAAGCGATTTTTGTCATGTTCCCAAAGCTATATTTCTAAGCTTTGCTTAAGATCAAATAGTTCTTGATGTGAAGAAGTTTTGGTGGATCAAAATCTTTCTATAGTGCTTCAACAGATACTAGGCAATCACTTTTAGGCCTAGTTTTTTGATCATTTGGCATCCAAATCGACTTTTGTCACTTGGATTGGCATCATAGCTTTCATTTGCACGTAGTAGACCACTTAGCAAGGAGCAAAAGTGCATGCATTTTGCTTAGTTTTCATGTTTTGAGCTATTGCCACTTGTTTTTGGCATTGTTTTCACATGTTTTTGGTGCTAAGACCCCTCTCTGACCAAACAAACATTTCAAATTCTTTTTTTGGGCTTGGTGAGGATTGCAATTCAGAGCCTCGACACTTGGAAGATCAATTCAAGATAGCTTTGGAAGGCTTCAATTGTATCAGTGAAGTGTTCTAGTGCTATTTTTCTCTCTTTCTTGCTTATAAAAAATTTACTTCGATTTGTTCTAAAACACTCTAGTCAGTAAATGGGGGGGAGTAAACATAGATCCTAAGGGTAAGCAACTTTCAGAACGTACTTGTTCACCTAGGGAAAAACTAGAGGATCTAGACCATAGAATGGAAGAGGTAGAGCAAGAGAAAGAAGAGAGTAAAAGGTTGAGCAAGAAGAGGAATATTCCTATGTAGAGCTTCATGATGAGTTTGTTTCACACAAGCAATTCATGGAGCTCAAGGACCAAACCCTTAGGTTAGAGACATTGGTAGCATGACCTCTCTAGTAGAACAACTTAAGAGTTAGATAAACTCATCAGAGACCCACATTACTTCTTTCCTAGCTAGGAAGGAAAGAGAGATGCCTACTCTTCTTATAGTAGAGGTGGCTAGAAAGGATGTTCCTTTTCTTGGCAAACATAAAGGAGAGAGTTCTAGGGAGACTCCCTTTTAAAAGATCTCAAGCCACCAACCTTTACAGGGGATGACCGTGAGAAGAATAAGGATGTCGTCTATATTTTCTTGCAAAAGTGGAATTGCATCAACTAAAGAGCACCCCACTTGAGTATCATGTATGAGAAGCGAGTTTCTTGCTTGGCCCACATGCTTATAAGTGGTGGAAGAGTCTTAAGGAAGAGAATTCCATTCCTATAGAATAAAATCAGTTTGAAACTCTTTTCTTGAAAGAGTTCTTCTTGAGAATGAGCAAGAGAGGAATTGGGATGAGTGGGACAGGATTACATAGAGAGATAGGTCTCTGTCAGTCTACATATCCTACTATAGGGAGATCATACTGAAGCTTAAGGGATTAGATGATTTTTAGAAGATTAGAGGGTTTGTTAGGGGCTTAGACATAGCCATTAAGAGATAAGTAAGAAGGAATATACCTAACATTTTTGAGGAGGTGATCAAATATGCTCAATCTATGAGGACCATAACTATCCTCAATACACCCCTATGGAGACAGATCATCCTGTCAAGCATCTTAGTACAACCAAGTTCAAGAAGAAAGTAACCATGGGGAAAAAAAAATCTTTATTAACAAACAAAGATCACAAGGGCCCAAGTTACCCACCGAGTAGTATGAGAGGACCAAGAGGGAGAAATTATGTTGTAGGTGCCTGTCTCCTAGCCATGCACAATGGAACTATCCCCTTAGGAAGGGGGAAGAAAAGAAGGGAGGATCAAGGACTAGTACGACCCCTGGTAAGGGCAAACAGACAGTCTACCTAGTGTAGACACTTCCTATTCATGGAAGCTCTAGTTGCGATGGATTGGAAGTGATGCATGAGGACATAGAGCATACTTGTTGTTTGACACAGTCATTGTGGTCACCTTAGTTTAGACCACATGGACTAGTTAAACTTCATGGTAGTGTGTAAAGGACCAGGGTGCGAGTCATGATAGATGATGTTGCCACTCATAACTTCATAAACTATGCTCTGGTCAAGAAGCTAAAGAATCCCTAACAACTTAGTGCACATAAATATATAGTATCTATGATGCAAGGGGAAGACAAGAGGATATGGAATACTATAGTATCCGATTTGGAAGTCAAGGTTAGGATTACACTGACCATGTAGACTTCCAAATCATGAATATGGAGAGGACATGCCTTGTTTTAGGAAGAGAGTGGCTATGGGGATTGGGACCCATACTTAAAAGTAGTTACCAAAACAACACTCTTGAATTTATAAAGAATGGAAGTAAATTTTGTATTCAGGAGAGAGAGAGAGAGAGAGAGAGAGAGAGAGAGAGAGAGAGAGAGAGAGAGAGAGAGAGAGAGAGAGAGAGAGAGAGAGAGAGAGAGAGAGAGAGAGAGAGAGAGAGAGAGAGAGAGAGAGAGAGAGAGAGAGAGAGAGAGAGAGAGAGTGAGAGAGAGAGAGAGAGGGAGGGAGGGAGGGAGGGAGGGAGGGAGGGAGGGAGGGAGGGAGAGGGAGGGGGAGGGGGAGGGGGAGGGGGGAGGGGGAGGGGGGGGGGGGGAGGGGGAGGGGGAGCGAGAGAGAGAAAGACTTTTTAACGTCTATTAGAGGCCAAAATCGGCCTATGAGACAAAACATATACAACAGTATGATCCGATCCACTATGATCCCAAAAGGAAAATAAAGTGTGAGTACAAAAGACGGGTATAAAAGGAGTGGACAATAACTGGCATCAAAGGTGTGGGGTGCTATGGGTATGCACTCTATATGCTCAATGGGTGTGATACAAATATGATATGCATAGGGATGGGAGGCTCGATGGTATCACAACCCTCTAAATGTCTGGAGTGGGTGTAGAATATAATGCATCGATGGGTAAGGCATCATGGCGATCCTCAAAATGCTCTGAATGTCCAGATCGATAGGGGTGCGCTGCTGACGTCTCCGTATCTCCATGTCATGGCGTGCGTGAATCGCCTGAATCTCTCTCTAGTGTGGATGGACTCTCTGGAGTGGGGGTCTCGGTCGTCGACGCTATCGTCTAAGCTCCTCTGCTCTGTGTAATGTGACACCCCGCATCGAGCTCGGTCCTCGAGTGGCTGTGGGTCTGAAAAAATCTGTAATATGAGTGTGAGGGAGGGGGGCCAGGTGTATCTCCATCTGCTGCTAGAGGAGTGATGTACGACGGTGCTGGAGCTCTACTAGGAAACGACCTAGAGGGCGCTGGTCCTCTGTCCCCAATAAAGCCCTGATCTCTCTGCCCCCCCTGAAGAGCTGTGGGTAGCGGTCTCTGATGTCCTCATATGCGTGGCATCTACATGTGTAGTGCTCCTCATCCTCCACCTCCTCTCTACATATCCTGCATAATCTCTCGTCCCTCGGGGTATGTGTCGCTCGCCCAACCTCAATCTCGAGCTGGTGTGATGATACTCTGAGCTACCCAATGGCCACTCTCTCAGTTGGTGCCATGTATGTATCCATGTATCGTGGTCTCTGAATGAAACCATCCGCTGTCACAGTCAGGAAGTGCTCTCTGTAGTGTTGCCTCTTTGTGGGAAGAGGCTCCCGTGGTGCTATCCATGTCTCCCTGATGTGTATCTGTAGTAGATCCTGACGGATGATCCTATTCCTCTCCGAACGAGAGAGGGTAATGTGGGGGAAAGAGAGGTCATACGGAAAGGGGGGAAGATCGGTAATGCTCATGCCATGGTCTGCTAACCATCGGTAAGTCTGTGCATACCATACTCTCTCATGCCCTGTCTCTGCTAAATGTCTGGAGCTCTCAAATGCAAGCCTGGTGAGTCGGCTGGTGGGGAGCTCTTTGACCCTCAGAATAAAGGTCACCAACTGGAAGAGGGCCTCCACTAGCATCGGTGGTGTGCCAAGCTCAGCTCGTATAATGTCATGTGGAACGGAGGGCTTGCTGCACAGCAAGCGTGAGATCATGATGACTTGGGGCCTCTCAATCTGTGTCCACATCGCCTCCGTGATCCCAGGTGCCCAAACTGCTGCTGCATACATCAATGCGGGTGTCACTAGAGTGTCAAAGAGCAACCCCTTAGTCCGGGGCTCCTGAAAAATGTGTCTGAAAGCAACGTCTCTCCAATCCTACAAGTGCTGCATAGCCTCACGTCAATCTATCTCTCGCTGCCTGTGCCATGGAGAATACCCCTATGCTGCCTGAGAAGGTGACACCTAGGTAGATGTAGGAGTCCACTACCTCTATCTGTCCTCCAGCTGCAGTGAAAGAGGCGCGATGGTGTACTGTCTTGGAGGTATGGAAGATCATGACCTTGGTCTTGCCAAGGTTCACTGTGAGTCCTCTCTCCATGCAGAAGGTATCGAGTGCCTGTAAATGTGACTGCAACCCCTCTTGTGACTCTGAAAGTAAGACAATGTCATCAGCATATAATAGGATGTGTACTGGCGTACCTCCGAGGTCTCCTCCTAGCCCTCCTGCTCACTGTATATACTCCGTGATCTCGTCGATGTAGAGACCGAAGAGAGTGGGTGAGAGAGGGCAACCTTGTTTCACACCAATGGTGCTAACAAGGCTGTCTGATAGGCCGCCGGGGCAGCGTACCCTGCCTGTGACTCGTGCATATAGAGCATGGATGGCCCATAGCATGTCTGATGGTAGCTGTAACTCTTGGAGCCTCCGTAGTAGTCTCTCTCGGGGAACCATGTCGAAGGCTTTGCAAAAATCCACAAAGCAACAGTATAGTCTCTGCTTCCTCACCTTCGCGCTCTCAATCAAGCAACGAAGCACGAAGATGTGGTCGATGGTGGAGAAAGTGCGACGGAAGCCTGCCTGGCCGGGTGCTCTGATCCCAGCTGCCTCAGCGTGTGTACTAAGCTCTGCCTCTAGTACTGCCCCATAGATCTTGGCCAGGATATGGCCTATCATAATAGTCCTGTAGTTCCCTGGATCCATCATATCGCCGGACTTATGGATAGGTGTAATAGTATGCATAGTCCACGAGTCAGGTAATCCCTCAACTTATGGGGAGAGAGAGAGAGAGAGAGAGAGAGAGAGAGAGAGAGAGAGAGAGAGAGAGAGAGAGAGAGAGAGAGAGAGAGAGAGAGAGAGAGAGAGAGAGAGAGAGAGAGAGAGAGAGAGAGAGAGAGAGAGAGAGAGAGAGAGAGAGAGAGAGAGAGAGAGAGAGAGAGAGAGAGAGAGAGAGAGAGAGAGAGAGAGAGAGAGAGAGAGAGAGATGCACCTAGTGCACTCATCATCTCATCTTTAGACTTGTACAGTCCTTGTCATTTTAAGCATGTACAAGAGATCTTTTTGTTGTATAGTGGATCTTGGGGATTTTTATAGACACCTCATATGATGTATATTTTTATGCTAGAAATGTAACTATGGATAGGAATTTCTATTATTCTTTTTTGCAAGATTTTATTGTTAAAGGTTTTAAGGATCTTATGTTTGAGTTTAGTGACGTTTCTTCCACTGACTTACCTAGAGGGCTACCACCTGAGAGAGGGGACATTGACGATGCTATTGAGGTAGCTTCTAAAACTAAGCCTATATGTAAGCCACCGTATAGGCTTAGTGTTTCTCAACATGAGGAGTTAGAAAGGCAAGTACAAGATTATCTCGATAAAGGCTTCATTAGACCTAGTAACTCACCTTGCGTATCACCAATGCCCCTAGTTAAGAGGAAAGATAGTTCTATGAGGCTTTGCATAGATTAGAGGGTGCTAAACAAGGTAATAAAAAATAGGTTTCCAATGCCTAAATTGGAAGACCTATTTGATCAGTTACATCAAGATAGGTATTTTACCAAGCTTGATCTTAGATCAGTGTATCATCAAATTAGGAATAGGGTTGAGGATATCCTTAAAACTGCTTTTAGGACTAGATATGGGCACTACAAGTTCTTGGTGCTCCTTCCGCTTTCATGAAGCTCATGAACAATGTGTTACGACCTTATCTAGGGTAGTTTGTAGTAGAATTTATAGATGATATTCTGATCCATAGTAGATCAAAAGAGGAATACTTGGATTACTTGAGAAAAGTATTCCAACTATTGAGGGAAAATTCACTCTTTTCCAAGGAGTCAAAGTGTGAGTTTTTCAAAACAGAGGTTAGATACCTTGGGCATATAGTCTCCTAGGACAAAGTCCAGATGGATAGTGAGAAAGTGCGAGCTGTTATGGAATGGCCATATCCCAAGAACATGAAAGAGCTGTAGATCTTCCTAGGTTTATTAGGATTGTATCAAAGATTCATTAAAAATTATGCCAAAATTACTATCTTGATGATGAAACAACTTAAAGGGAAAGGGAAAGCCTTTCATTGGGGAGACAAACAAAAGCAAAGTATGGAGAAGTTGAAGGTAGCAAAGCCTACAACTTCACTCTTGCACATAATAGATCCCAATAAACCCTTTGTGGTTGAGATTGATGCGAGTGATTTTGCTATAAGTACGGTTTTAGTTCAAGATGGTCTACTAGTGGCTTTTGAGATCAAGAAATTGAACCTGATCAAAAGAATCACTCCATCTATGAGAAGGAGTTGTATGCATTAGTCCATGCTTTGAAAAAGTTGCATCATTATTTATATGGTGCCAAAATCATGATAGTGTTTGATCAAGAGAGCATTAGGTGGGCCTCTAATCAAATAGATCTTAAAGCTCAAACTTTAAGGCCCGATGGGTAGAGACCCTTCAAGAGTTTGATTATGAGCTTAGGTATAGGAAAGGAAAGTTTAATATAGTGGTTGAATTGCTTAATCGCATGCCTATGTTCATCAGATTGAGTTTCACTAGTGAGCTACTTGAGTCCATTAGAGGGAAATGTAGGCTTGATCCTACATATTCCAAGATTTGGAAAGCCATTGAGAACGGGAATCATGATATATTGGTTTCCAATAAGGATGGAGTATCAAAGGATACTAAAGAAGGATTCAAGTGGAAGAGTTACAATATCCATGATAGATATCTGTTGTATAAAGGTAAGGTGTGTGTCCCTAGAGACCTTGAGATGAGATGGTACATATTGTATGAGTGTCATGAAACACCTAGTGTGGGACACCCAAGAGTTAACAAGAATTATGATCTTGTTAAGAGGCAATTTTATTGGCCTGGTCTTCATAAGGACGTCGTAGAGTATGTGCTCTAATGCACTAAATGCCAGGTCAATCAAGCTAAAAGATTGAGGATTGGAGCACTACTCCACCCATTGGATATTCCCAATGGGAAGTAGGAGAGTATCTCCATGGATTTCATAGTAGGATTACCTAAGACACAGAGAGTTCATGACTCGGTTCAGGTAATTATGGATAGGTTAACCAAAATGGCTAGGTTTATTCTGACATGTAGTACAATGAAGAAACTTGAGTTGGCTAGACTATTTGTAGAAAACCTATACCGGTTATATGATCTTCCTTTAGACATAATTTTTGATCAGGATAAGAAGTTCACTAGCCACTTTTGGAGAGCAATCTTCAAGAGGTTGGATACGAAACTTAACATGAGTACGACCAAGCATCCATAGTCGGATGGGAAAACTGAGAGGGTTAACCAAATCCTAGAGGATATGCTTCGAGCATATGTGAATGAAAGGCAAACTAATTGGGAAGAGTACTTACCTATAATAGAGTTTGCATGTAATAGTGCCAAACACTCTTCCACTGGGCATAGTCCATTTATGCTTATGTATGGGCTTCAACTAAGAGCTCCTTATGCAGTGGGTTTGTAGAATGAGAAAGTCCAAGCTATGAAGGACTTCTCGAAAGAGATGAACATTTTGCTTAGGCTTGCTAAAGAAACCATTAGGAGAGCTCAAGATAGAGCTAGAGCCTAGGATGATCCTCAAAGGAGAGATATCAACTTTGTGGTAGGAGAGCAATTCTATCTTAGAGTTTCTAGATCTGAAACCATGAAGACAAGACCTTTTCCAAAACTATCTCCTAGGTATTGTGGACCATTTCCAATACTTAAGAGAATAGGAAAGATGGCTTGCCAACCCCAACTTCTAGAGAATACCCAAATCCATACAATATTTCATGTTAGTCGGCTTAAGAAAAGGCTGGATGAATCCGACAACCTCATTCTAGATAATGAGGTAGTAGATCCTATTTCTCTTCAATGTGTTCCACATGAGCGTGAGTGCATACTACACACTTGGGAGAAATCGATGAGGAGTCATTTATATAAAGAGTCTCTAGTAAAGTGGAAGGATAGTTCAGAGGATAATGCTACATGGGAGCGAGTTAGCAGCCTATAGAGACGATTGCCAATTTTAGATTGCCTTCCCAAGAGTTTTCTAAAGGGGAAGGATATGGGAAAACAACATGGAGATTTGACCATCTACACCGGATACATGGGGTTTAGTGGGAGTACTATTCCATTAATTCTCTCTTTCTTATAGGACCTTCCAATATCATTTTTGAGGACAAAAATGGAGTTAAGGGGAAGGAAATGTTACATTGGAGTAACCTTGGGAGAGGTGTGAACCACCTCTTAGACTTATTTAGATGTGCTCACACATGAGTTCCATGTGGCACTCATGCGTGAAGCCATGTGGAGACTCCTTAGGTTATACCAAGAAAGAGAATGAATTAATGGGTATGTAGTATGTGGATGGAGGATAAGAAAAATCACGCATCTTTGTGTTGGCATCTGAGTTTATAATTGGCGTTCATCTTTGCCTCGATTTTTGTGCAAAAGGAAGTGCAAAATGGATGGTTTTCATAGGTAGAGACAAAAATTTCATTTTTAGATTGTTTTTCTCTCTTTTTAGCTCTCTAATTCAATCTCAAAAATTTTGGAAAAAATTTCATAAATAGATAGATAGATAGATAGATAGATAGAGAGATAGATAGATAAAGAGAGAGAAGGATAGATAAAAAAATAGGAAAAAAAGATAAAAAAATGGAAAGACACACAAACATGCAAAAAGAGAAAGAGATGGATGAGCATAGAGATAGATAGTGTTAACCTTAGTTTTTGCCGTATTTTACCTCTCCATGATCTCAAAACCTTTTTATATACACCCCAAAGAACAAACCCAAAGTCACCTTCCAAGTTTTGAAAAGATCTGATAAAATTTTGCTTTTAAATATTGTGTTTTCACTTATTAGTCTTCGTTTTTCATCATTTTACACACTACAATTTACCTCTTTACCCTCAATGTTTATCCATGTAATCTTGTCTTTCATTCCATCTTACTTTCTCTTCCTGTATCTTCCTTGCCTCACCTCAATCTCATAATTTTCCCATTCAGTGCAATCTCTTGCTTCCCTCCCTCTTCACCATCTGTAACCTTTATCATCCGAAAATGTGTGAAAAAAACATGATCCTTGCCCTCTCTATTGGAGTTCGAGGTCTGCGGAAGCACGCGAACAACACAAGGAAGAACAAGACGCTTGGAGCACAACACACAATACTAAATGTAGTACCACTAGAATCTACAAAGATAAGTAACCAGTTAGGGCAGTAGACGTATATATAAGCCGGGGGAAAAAACCTCCTAACGAGGGAAAAAAGTGCCCGGACGGCCTTGCGGAAAGCTTCAAACTTCTCCCTAGATAGAGGCTTCATGAAAAGGTCTGCAATGTTCTCCTGCTTGGGCACATAGGCCAAGCTGATCTCTCGAGCAGAGAACCTCTCCCTGATATAATGATAATGCACCTCAATGTGATTAGTGCGAGAATGGATCACGGGGTTCCTCGCAACTGCCAATGCACTCTGATTGTTAGTGAAGATGGTGGTGGCAGAAGGCCGACCAACACCCAAACCAACCATAAGGCGACTAAGCCACACACACTCAACAATCGCTGTGAAAGTTTTCCTATACTCAGCCTCACAAGTGGAAGTGGCCACAATAGGCTGCTTCTTGCTCAACCAAGATATACATGAGCTACTAAGCATGAAGCAAAAGCCACTAGTGGGCACACAAGTATCATAGAACCTAGCCCAGTCAAAGTAAAAAAAAGCATGTAAGTCTTGAGGTAGTGATCCCCCCCTTGGGATAAAACAATCCAAGTACTGGGTACCACTCAAGTAGCAAAAGATGCGCTTAATTGCCTGCCAATGCTTGACACGTGGGCAGTGCATAAACTTGATCATCTGTGAGACAACAAACTGAATATCTAGCTGGATAATGCATAAGTAAATCAAGCATCCAACAGCCTGCTGACAGAGAACAATATCAAATGCATTTCCATTATCATGAAGACTCAATCATAAGCCTGTCTCCATAGGAGTGGCAATAGGTTTACAATCGTCAAGGTCAAAACGCTGCACAAATGTGTCAATATATTTCGTTTGACACACAACCATTCCACCATCAACTTTCATAAACTAAATGCCCAAATAATCATGCAAATGCCCCAAATCAGACATCTCAAATGAGGCATGCAGATCAGCCTTAAAATCAGAAAAATGTTTGTCATGAGGACTAATGAGAAGCATGTCATCAACATACACAACAATGATTAGAAGCACATCATTAGCACACTTAACATATAAGGTGCTTTCAGTTGGACTGTTCTCAAAACCATGTGCAATTAGATAGGCATGTATCTCTTCATACCAAGCACCAACCATATAATGTCTTCTTCAACATGCACACTTAGTTTTCGTGCCCTTTTTGCACAAAGCCAAGGGGTTGAAAAGCATACACTTCTTCATGAAAGTCAACATTCAAAAATGGAGTTTTAATGTACAACTGATGTACATTCCAACCATGATGAGTTGCAAGTGCACAGATGCTACGAACAATAGACATTTGATAGGTTTCATCAAAATTAATCCCTTGTTCTTGTGCATAACCCTTTGCAACAAGCCTAGCCTTATACCTGTCAACTGTTCCATCAGACTTACACTTTAGCTTGTATACCCACTTAGTGCCAAGGGCCTTCTTTCTAGTAGGCAAGTCACATAAAGACTAGGTACCATTTTTCATGATAGCATCATATTCCAATTTTCAAAGTTTTACGCTTCATCAAACGAAACATGCTCCTTCTCATCATAGAGATTAGAGGCAGCCATAGCATAGAAATCTGATGCAAAAGAGGTAGTATTAGAGCCTGAAAGAGTAAGGTATGACAAAGGTGCATCTAATTTGCTGTCACACAAAGTCTGCACCAATCATTTTGGCATAGTTTTTGGATCCTCAATATCAACTCTCTCATCAACAAGTGCATCATGTAAATCTGCATCCAAAATGAAATGATCCTCATAATCACATGAAACCTGGAAAGGCTGAGAAGTTGCCTCATTAGGACTAGCACTAGACTGTCCACCTGTAAAAAGAGGCAGCAAAGTATCATACATGTCTTTGGAGCTAACAAATGTCTCCTTCGTACATGAAAGTAAAGGATGAATAGCATCTGCCACAAGAACATCACGGGTAACCAAAATGCGTTTAGCCTGTGGATGATACAAACGATAGCCTTTGCTTTCAGAACTGTATAGAACAAAAATACATTTTACTACTTTATCATTCAATGTCCTGGGATGTTGTTCAGGCTCTAATGCCTATGTGAGACAACCAAAAACATGCAAGTGAGAAACAAATGGCTTATGACCATGCCAAGCCTCATGTGGAGTGATAAACTGCAATCCTTAAAACTATGTGGTAAAGCTTGACCCTTGACCATACATCTGGTCATCTCCATGAGTGAACTTTTTTTCCATTCTGCAACTCCATTCTATTGAGGATTATATGACACTGTACACTGATGTTTTATCCCATGGACAGCGAGAAATGCATTAAAGTCAGAAGACATATATTTCCCCCTCGATCAGAACGGAGGGTGCCCATTTTACATACTGACAGATTTTTAGCCAAAACCAGAAACTGTTTGAAGCACATAAACACTTCAGACTTTGCTTTCAATGCATATACCCACACATGGCTGTAAAAGTCATCAATGAAAGTCACGGAGTAAAGATAATTTCCAAAAGAAGGTATCTGCATAGGACCACAAACATCACTATGTACATAATGCAATTTTTGAGTAGCTCAAAATGAACCATCTTTTGGGAAGGATGAACACGGCATTTTGCCCAAAATATAGCCTTCACAAACATGTTTACGGGGTGCCCCAAGTTTGGGCAAAGAGCACACTATTTTAGATTTTAGCAAGCGTAGCAAACTAGCAAAATTCAGATGACCAAATCGTGCACACCAAAGCTTTGCATCTGACATAGCTTGAGAATCATGTACTATACATGCTAAATCATTCACAAATTTTTCATAGTCTATGAGCTTATACTGCCCATGACATAAAATGCCACAATCAATAATCATGTCAGCATTTTCCATATCATGAACTGTAAATCTCTCATCAATAAATTTCACTACCAAGACAATCTTGGCTAAAGCTAAAACTAATAACAGATTCTTCTTGATCCCTGGCACAAATAGAGCATTCGATAATGTGAAAGAACTACCATCAACAGTAGTCAAAATGAACTTACCAACTCCCATGATAGGATAAGAGGAGTTATTGGCCCATGTGATAGTATTCCTTATAGGAGCAGGCTCGAGTGAAGTGAAGAAACTGCACTGCGAGGTAATATGTTTGGTTGCCCCATTATCAAAGTACTAAACATCTGAGTCTACTACAGACATACAATGTTCAGGAGAGGAAGGTTCAAAATTGCAAACTGTAGTAAACACCCATTCTTCATTCTGGACTAGACTAGCAGACTCTGTTTTTGGTGTAGAGGCCTCTACAACAACTATTACATCCTCTTTTTTCTTTGCCTCTTGCACTGAGTTTTGGACAATTCTTTATGACATGATTATTTGCTTTACAGTACTTGCAAAACAATTTTTGCTTTTTTGTTTTTTTCTCTTCTCTATCTTCCTTCTTCAATTGTGGAGAATTGGTAGATTTCTGCTTACTAATAGAAGAGCTCCAATTACCTTTACCCTTATAACTAGCCAGGAAAGCTTGATCTGCAACACACATAATGGACATATTTTGCCTAGACTTATCTTCTTGCAACAGAACAAAAACTAACTCCTCAAATGTTAAGGCATTTGGATTGCATTTCATCATCAAACGAAGAGTAGAAACAAAAATCTTGTATGAATCCGGAAGACCATTGAGAATAGTCTGCACAAGAGAACTGTCAGGCAAGACTTTATCGATTGCACAAGTGAACTGTCAGGCAAGACTTTATCGACAAAAATTAACTGGTCTTTCAAATCTTTGATCTTTGTTAGAAAAATGTCTATGGAATCACCTTCATTCATATGCTCACTCTCCAACTGTTTTTGGAGGTAAGCAACAGGAGCCTCATTCCTAGCCTAGTACAATGTGGTAAGTGTATCCCAAGCATCCTTAGCTATTCTGCAAGAGCGAATGTGAGGAATAATGGCATGGTTGACATACAAGGCTATCAATGCATATGATTGAGCATCTCTGCCATCCTAACAAATTTGCTCTATAGTAAGTGTAGTAGAAATTGTAACATGAACATGAACATGAAGAATATCATCATCTTCAACGCTGTCTTCATTAGCTTCAATACATGTATTTGTAGGTGTAATAGGATGTTTTTCAACACCTTGCACAATATTCCATAATCCTTTTGTGACCAATACATGATGCATCATATAAGCCCGGAATGGGTAATTCATACCATCCAACTTATCTTCAACAACCAACATGTGAAATACATCACTGCTTTCAGCCATGGATAGTGACTAAAATACCCTTGTGCAAAAAAAAACTGTATCTGAAAAAGTTGAACAAAAATACCCTTATAAGTTTCGCTAAATAGCAAACTTCGAGATGCTTATATTGGTGAACCGAAACTTGTATATATCTTTGGCACAAAAAGACAAAATAGCCTACACAAGCACTGTGATAGTGTGTTCGGAGGTCGAAACGAGCTTAGATCGCGATTTGGGCATGATATAGCAAAGCTGTTTTCATCTCCTAATCACCTTGAGTATGCTCACCAAGTTTCATGTGATTCTGAGACTGTGATCGGAGGGGTGTCGACGATGCCCTACTGAAGCGACGACGTGCTCTGATACCAATTGTTGGAGTTCGAGGTCTGCTGAAGCATATGAATAGCACAAGGAAGAAGAAGGCACTTGGAGCACAACACACAATATCGAATGCATTACCACTAGAATGTACAAAGATAAGTAACTTGTTAGGGCAGTAGGTGTATATACAAGTCGAGGGAAAAAACCTCCTAAAGAGGGAAAAAAGTGCCCTGACAGTCCTAGAGTGTTCACACACATAACTACCTAAATATATCAACACTCTCCACCCTTTTAAAATGATGCAAATATCAAAGATAAAGGATCACAAGAAAGAGACACATTTTAGTATATACACTAGAACAAAATGCCAAAAATCTTAAGAAAAGAGGCCATGGACCATTTGTAATAAAAAAAATCTCCACTCAAGGTGTGGTTCAGTTAGGAAATTTGGAAGGTGATATTTTTCCTAATTACATTAGTGGATGCTGCATCAAATAGTATCTTGAACCCTTGATAGATGATATGATGGCAAGAATCCCAATTGCTAAAGATCAAGAATGCTAAACGCTTAAGAAAAGAGGCCATGGACCATTTGTAATCAACAAAATCTCCACTCAAGGTGTGGTTCAGTTAGGAAATTTGGAAGGTGATATTTTTCCTAATTACAATAGTGAATGGTGCATCAAATAGTATCTTGAACCCTTGATAGATGATATGACAGCAAGAATCCAAATTGCCATGGACCATTTGTAATAAAAAAATTCTCCACTCAAGGTGCAAGTCAGTTAGGAAATTTGGAAGGTGATATTTTTCCTAATTACATTAGTGGATGCTGCGTCAAATAGTATCTTGAACCCCTTGATAGATGATATCATGGCCGAGGGGCTAAGAATTAGAGAAGAAGCTCAAGAAGAAGCTAGGAAAAGGATCCTTTGATGTAAGTAGTTGATGGAAGGGCTTTGTGACCCTCCTCCTTCCAAACCTTTTCAAGTATTTACATTGAGGGTAATGGATGAAAAACCATTGGGCATACCATGGCTACCTTCCACGTTGGGACCAAACTTTTGAGAAAGAATCATGGCTCAGATATACCCAAGCATTGCCAAGAGTGTGATATGTATGGAATTAGTTTGGGCTATGGAGAAAGTGATCTTTTAATCAAATGTCAACATGATGTACAAGGATGTAAATGAACTTGTCTTGGAGAAACTATGATCTTAATTAACATTGGAGGGTTAGTTTATTTAAAAGAATTTTTAATCGTGGATGGACCCCATATGGAAGAAAAAATCATACTAGGTCAAAATTGGTTGAATAGACATTCTGTGGCCTTGAAATACTCTTTAGGATTTTTTTTGTTCATAGCGGACGTATGCATGGAATGAGACCAATTTTCGATCTGCCTCGCTTTACACAAAAAAGGGAATATTTGAGTGCATCCCATGATTTTGATTCTTCTATGAAGTCAATGAACACATTGTGTGAGGAGAATTCTATAAAGAGTGAAAGCGAGGACCAATCTCAAGACCATGGAGAGGTGAGGATAATATAAGATGAAAAGCCTTCAGCATAACTGGACTCTACATTTGAGGAAGATCACAAAAAGGCTATTGATGCTCCTTCACAAAATACAATGGAATGAAAACCTCAAAGAAGGCTCATCCACATCGTCCTCATCCCTCAACAAAGAGTCGGTAAGTTTGGGTCCGGAAGGCTTTACTTCAAGCTAAACAAGGACAATCTCAAATCAGGATTCCTAAATCATTTTTGAACATGAACCATCGAGTGTAGTCGTGTCCAAAAGTTGACTTCAAAACTCCTATATCGAGACCCACACTTGTAAAGAAGCCTAAAGCCAAGCCTAGTAAACATAAACAAACAAGACCAAAAGTGACCTTATCTACCAATTGGGTTTGGAAGCTGAAAGAGAAGACCAAAAAATATTCATTACCCCAAAGAAACTTCAAAATCCCACATGCATGAGATCTAAGTGGGTAAAAAATAAAAAAGTCCTCTAAATGGGTATCTAAGCCCAGTATAGATCCACATCTTTTAGAAATTCCCATCATAGGATAATTCTTACAATCCTTAGGGAGACCAATACACTCACATAAACATCTTTCTCAATTGATGAGAATATTGGAAAAGCCTCTCTGTAAGAAATCCTTGATATTACTAGCCCTACTTTGTTTTTGAAGCATCAATCCCATTATGCATTCCTTTGCTATGCACAAGCACAATTATGAATCTTAAACATTAGAGGCTTATATACACACACCATTGTATATATTTTACATTTTTATTGGAAAAAGTAACGCTAACATCAATGCTACAAGCATATTGCAAGTATGGATGCTTCATCTTCACAAAGGCCAGAGAAAGAGATGCTTATGGAAACTCAAGGATCTAGTCTATTTGCCAACAATTTCACAACCATTCTTGATTATTGGATGAACAATCCACATAAATTATCATTACATGAGGTTGTTGAATGTATTTATATATACCACCATGCAACACCCTAGGATCATGTCGAAGTAGTGTACTTCACTATAGGATTTTAGTCTATTCATGCACATCCTATGAAAGTAGCAGCCTAGAGTGATTTGCAGATACAAGATTTCTTGAGTCTTCCATTAGTTCATGTGGATGCAAAGAGATGCATAGAAATCCTCTCCACATTTGAAGTGAAAGACAAATTGTTCAGCCTAACCACTATCACAAACTAGTAATTAAAGTCCATAGGAATGTTATTGACAATACTTTGAAGTTTCAAGTGCGAGATGTTAATACCTCCATTACAAAAACCAAGGCTACTAATTTCAAGTCCTTTAAGGAGATGGAGCATGTGGATATAAAATTAGCCATCATATTATTTTATGCTCACTTTAGCATGAATCTGGAAAATCACTACACCATGCCAACTAAGACCATTGCCAATACTTTTATACATGCATATGAGCACCACACAAATTACATAGATATGAACCAAGTGGGTTTTTATCAACTCATCGAAGGAAAAAATTCATTTCAGCCACATAAGTTCTTTCGAGGAGGGTTCATGCTCGCCAAAATCATTTACCAATGTCTAAAGACCAAAGATGACTTCTTACTTGCCATAACTAGGGATTTCCTCTCGCATTGTATTACTCGTAGGTCAATATTTAACACAAGGGCCCCTACAATCATGAGAAGATGGAAGAAAAGCTCTACCAAGGAAGTGATCCTAAACAGAAGCAAAACACCTTTGAAGAACAATCTATTCAGTTAATAGAATTGTTAGATTCACTCAACCCAATATGGGAAGAGGAAATGGTTATAACATTCACAATTCAAATTCTTTAGGTAGCATTGGAGCTTACAATTACGCATTACAAGACTATCGCTACCAAGACAAGGTAGATCCCTCCAAAGGAGTCTTTGAAGAAGTAGTGGGAAGAAAAAGAATGAGAGAAGGAAAAGATTTCCACTCAAGAAACATTTGTAAGTTCCTCATCCTCATCCTCTGAAGCTTTTGGTTCACAGGTAACATTTTTATCAATGGATAAACCAACCCGAACAACTTCGAGTAGAATGTGGAAGTACCCCAAACCGCATCTGAAGAAGTAGCCCTACCCATTCACATACCACCACTTTCTGCTAAACCAAATCATCTCAGTGGTTGCAATGAAATGTATCGTCTTTGTGAATCTATCCAACATAATAAGAATGGCATTATAATTATTTGAGTATAGTATATCTATGATAAAATCCATAGACAATGAAGATCATGGACATGAAAGAATATATAAGCATTGCAATAGACCATGAGGTTTATGGCTAGACATCTTAGGTCTATTGGAAGTATCATAAGTCCTAATATATTCTTTGACTTTCTTCCACATTGATGCCACAAAAAATCTCTTGATATAAGCTCGATTGTCTTATTCACTCTTACATGACCTACGACAAGTTATTAAGGTGTATTTGAAGTACTTGATTTTGGGTTTTCCTCGAGATATGCACAATAAGTTCTTGTAATATGATAATCCATCATTTTGTTGGAACTCATTCACTTCATGAACTTTCCCTTCTCAAATTTTTTGCTTGACATTACAAAATAATTCTATGCGGTAGAGACACACAAATTAAATGGTTCAAGGCCAAATATTATTGAGAGCTTGAGGAGATGGTTGTTGATTGGAGATGTTATGGCTTGATCAATACACTTTTGTGTTGACCAAAATGTTAAGAACCTATTCTAGAGAGAATGACCTATAAATCTCTACCCAATTGACCATTACATAGATTTTGGGACTCTTTGTGACCCCTGCAGTTAATTGGAGTCCATATATGCATATACATCTTCCACCATTGCTTCAACACCTTCCATTAGAGTCCAATAATAGTAGGTGTACTCACCATTAAGTCTCACAGAACTCAAGTTAACTCATGTCAACTTAAGTGGATGATTCTAGGATGCCTTAGAGATCTTTGGAGAAAAATCTCTCCCCATGATTCCCATGTGGGTTGAGCCCAAGTCCTCCTCCTTCCCATCATTGAAATGTAAAAAAGGGCTAAGTTTTCAAATTTTCACATAGTCTCCACTATTGGGTGATGCTCCATTTGAATGGAGCTATAGGTTGGAAGGAACTATATGCCACCACATGGATAGAGGTTATTCTTGCTTGACACATTTTATAGAATGTTTTTGTGCCCCCTTTTCTCAACAATAAAGAGGATGGCATTGATAATCCTTCTCTTTGTAGATATAACTTTTGCTACACTTCACATGATCAAATGATGACACTTGCAACACAAAATATTCTCAAAGAGGACTTGGACCCTTGAGCAAATAAGCAAACCAATATACCTTTGTTGCTTGATGTACACAATCCTTTTTTGCAACTAAATTAGTGAATTAAATGACAAAGATTATGCCCTATGGTTCACAAGTCAAATAAGCATACACATTGCAAGATGACAAATAGTTCTTATGAGCACTGTGAAAATGGAAAACCACCAAAGTGAAACCAAGAGTGTTTAGAAACACTACGAAATCCATTACCAAATCCACAAAAGTACTTTACGAATTGTCACAATTGCATCACCAAAGGGTAATAGGGCGAAAAAAGGGGGGCAAAATGGTGGAAGAAAGGATGAGCAAAATGGTGGGAGGGTGGGAAAATGGAAAAAATATGACACAAAAGAGCATAAAAGTGATGGCAACAAGACTTCTCCCAATGGGTGGAGAGAAACACCACCTAGCTCAAGCACCACCAGCACCACCAAAAGGACCACCAAATTAGCCACCAAGATTTCCAGCTAGTGATCTGTTACCACGTAGAGAGTACACATGCAAAAGCAAAATGAAAAGAAAAGTGTACTCACAAAATGAAAGATCATGAGACTCAAAGTGAATAGATCATGAAGTGGGTAAACTCACAAGGATTAGAGTGAAATTGAAAAGAGCATGAAGTAGGCTCTCAAATCTTTTAACTAAGTACAAAGTGGAGGAGGCCCTCCTTATATGGAGTTGGAGGGGGCTCTCCAAAGTCTTCCATTAGAGTCCAATAATAGTAGGTGTACTCACCACTTAAGTCTCACAGAACTCAAGTTAACCCATGTCAACTTAAGTGGATGATGCTACGATGCCTTAGAGATCTTTGGAGAAAACTCTCTCCCCATGATTCCCATGTGCGTTGAGCCCAAGTCCTCCTCCTTCCCATCATTGAAATGTAAAAATGGGCTAAGTTTTCAAATTTTCACATAGTCTCCACTATTGGGTGATGCTCCATTTGAATGGAGCTATAGGTTGGAAGGAACTATATGCCACCACATGGATAGAGGTTATTCTTGCTTGACACATTTTATAGAATGTTTTTGTGCCCCCTTTTCTCAACAATAAAGAGGATGGATTGATAATCCTTCTCTTTGTAGATATAACTTTTGCTACACTTCACATGATCAAATGATGACACTTGCAACACAAAATATTCTCAAAGAGGACTTGGACCCTTGAGCAAATAAGCAAACCAATATACCTTTGTTGCTTGATGTACGCAATCCTTTTTTGCAACTAAATTGGTGAATTAAAGGACAAAGATTATGCCCTATAGTTCACAAGTCAAATAAGCATACACATTGCAAGATGACAAATTATGAGCACTGTGAAAATGGAAAACCACCAAAGTGAAACCAAGAGTGTTTAGAAACACTACGAAATCCATTACCAAATCCACAAAAGTACTTTAAGAATTGTCACAATTGCATCACCAAAGGGTAGGAGGGCGAAAAAAGGAGGGCAAAATGGTGGAAGAAAGGATGAGCAAAATGGTGGGAGGGTGGGAAAATGGAAAAAATATGACACAAAAGAGCATAAAAGTGATGGCAACAAGACTTATCCCAATGGGTGGAGAGCAACACCACCTAGCTCAAGCACCACCACCACCAAAAGGACCACCAAATTAGCCACCAAGATTTCTAGCTAGTGATCTGATACCATGTAGAGAGTACACATGCAAAAGCAAAATGAAAAGAAGAGTGTACTCACAAAATGAAAGATCATGAGACTCAAAGTGAATAGATCATGAAGTGGGTAAACTCACAAGGATTAGAGTGAAATTGAAAAGAGCATGAAGTAGGCTCTCAAATCTTTTAACTAAGTACAAAGTGGAGGAGGCCCTCCTTATATGGAGTTGGAGGGGGCTCTCCAAAGTCTTCCATTAGAGTCCAATAATAGTAGGTGTACTCACCACTTAAGTCTCATAGAACTCAAGTCAACTCATGTCAACTTAAGTGGATGATTCTAGGATGCCTTAGAGATCTTTGGAGAAAACTCTCTCCCCATGATTCCCATGTGGGTTGAGCCGAAGTCCTCCTCCTTCCCATCATTGAAATGTAAAAATGGGCTAAGTTTTCAAAATTTCACATAGTCTCCACTATTGGGTGATGCTCCATTTGAATGGAGCTATAGGTTGGAAGGAACTATATGCCACCACATGGATAGAGGTTATTCTTGCTTGACACATTTTATAGAATGTTTTTGTGCCCCCTTTTCTCAACAATAAAGAGGATGGCATTGATAATCCTTCTCTTTGTAGATATAACTTTTGCTACACTTCACATGATCAAATGATGACACTTGCAACACAAAATATTCTCAAAGAGGACTTGGACCCTTGAGCAAATAAGCAAACCAATATACCTTTGTTGCTTGATGTACACAATCCTTTTTTGCAACTAAATTGGTGAATTACAGGACAAAGATTATGCCCTATGGTTCTCAAGTCAAATAAGCATACACATTGCAAGATGACAAATAGTTCTTATGAGCACTATGAAAATGGAAAACCACCAAAGGGAAACCAAGAGTGTCTAGAAACACTACAAAGTCCATTACCAAATCCACAAAAGTACTTTAAAAATTGTCACAATTGCATCACCAAAGGGTAGGAGGGCAAAAAAAGGGGGGCAAAATGGTGGAAGAAAGGATGAGCAAAATGGTGGGAGGGTGGGAAAATGGAAAAAATATGACACAAAAGAGCATAAAAGTGATGGCAACAAGACTTCTCCCAATGGGTGGAGAGCAACACCACCTAGCTCAAGCGCCACCACCACCACCAAAAGGACCACCAAATTAGCCACCAAGATTTCCAGCTAGTGATCTGATACCATGTAGAGAGTACACATGCAAAAGCAAAATGAAAAGAAGAGTGTACTCACAAAATGAAAGATCATGAGACTCAAAGTTAATAGATCATGAAGTGGGTAAACTCACAAGGATTAGAGTGAAATTGAAAAGAGCATGAAGTAGGCTCTCAAATCTTTTAACTAGGTACAAAGTGGAGGAGGCCCTCCTTATATGGAGTTGGAGGGGGCTCTCCAAAGTAGATCATATATGGGATGATTCCCCTTGAAGGAGACTGAATACAAGGTAGAAGAAAATGTCAATGTACCCAAATACAATGAGATACAACTAATATAATCTGAAATGGAGTATCTCCTAGATACAAAATGGAGATGCACTCATATGGATAGAAAAGGAAATGGGTCATGTCGTCAACAATAGGGACCTCATTCACCTTAGATAGATTTGAAAGGGTTATTATGTGTTCTTTTGGTCTTTCCCAATGATTCTCCAATGAGATTCACTTTAAATGTTCCTTTTCCTTAAGTTTTGGTCAATTTTGCACAAGACAATGTTTGTGAGACTCATTAGTCTAGGGACATTGGTTTTCACACTTTGATCATTATTGTCATTCTTTATGCTCACATAGACTGTAGTTTAGTTCCTTGTTGACTTGATAATGATCTTGGACCTCTTCTTGAGTCTTATCCTCAATTGACAACAAATGATGTCTCTATAAGGTACCTATCTTAGTGACATCGATGGTTGAAATTTGAGATGTTCAATGGATTTTTTGATGTACTTTGTCTTGCTCTTCAACATTTTTTTGAATTGAATAATTTCTCTTGCCTTTACACATTTAGTGTAAGCTTAATGGATATAGGACAATGTCTCTCCCTTAATGTGTTACAAGGACATTGTTAGATGCACTTATCTCCAGTTTGTCTCTGTTTTCTCACTTTTTGTACTTGCATAAGGTTATAAAACCTAAGTGTAGACAAGTGACTCCTCAAGTCCTTCTTTGGCCAAATTTTCCTTGAAATAAGGTCTCTAACGAGCCGTAAGTTAGGGACATCGTAATGTTCAAGGTCTTAAATTTCCACTTGTTTGTAACACTTTGAACTTATCCTTAGTGCTTAGCACTTGATTCCCCACTTGTTTATACCCTCAAAGAGCTAGAACACAAAGAACAATGTCTTTGCATGCACTAAGTGCAAGGACACTGACTATTGCATAAGCTCCAATTTTTAACTTTCTTGAACTCCACTTAGTCTTCTCTTGTTCTTTTGCTCAATAGCCATATTGTAAGCAATTGTTATCCTAGTCCTCCTTTAGTAACTCCTATGACTTCTTCATGGCCTTGCCCTAGGATCCTCATGAACTCCTTTAACTCTCCCTTGCTTCTAGTTCCCTTGATTAATTATTGACTCTAGGCCTCTCTAGATTCTGTTTCATACCATGCCAATACTTCGATTCCTTGAGTAAGAGCAATCAATAAAGGTAAATCTCTTCCTTCCTCTATGAATGCATACTCTCCAAAGCTATGTCTATATGGTTAGAAATGTCCTACATTTTCTTCAGTACATTATCATGTGGGACATGGGATGATATCCTTGGATTCTTAGGTAATTCCAATTAAAAACCTTCAATTTACCTTCCTTATGTTCACATGCCTTGGCTACAATTGGGGGAATATTTCCTTTTGTTCAGTCATGTGATGCTTTGACTAGGCTTTAGGGGTAATGCCCCCAAGTTCCAACACTCTTGCCTTGGGGCGATGTCTCTAGGCAGTGTATACTATGGTCCCCTTATTTACACTACGAGCGATGTCTTGATGCTCTAATGTAGGACCTCCTAATGCTATCCTCAATAGATGCTTCCCTATGTGGATTATAATTTGATTATTCTTACTCTTATCTTACTTCTCCTAGGTGTGTTTCCAATTATTAAGTGATGGCTTTGCTCCCCACCTTTGGGATCACACTGAGCAATGTCCCTATATGTACTTCATTAGACTTAGTTTATGATTACCCCACTAACGTTTAATTTTTCCACTAATTCCCCCTTTTGTTCTTTTTATCATCCTTCCAATCTTGAGATTTTTGGGCTTACAATTCGTGCTTTCTCCCTTCACTGTTTTTTTTTTGGTGCATGAAATGAAGTAGAACACCTAAAAATGACGTCCCACAAGTTTGACAACCTCTTTCTAGTGCTGGGTTAAAGCCCTCATGGTATAATAAAAGATCCCCTTTTCGTAAGCTTTAATCCATCCTTATCACTTGGCAGAGTAGCAATCTCTCTATGTACCCATCTCAGTGACATCGATCCATTTTTATTGGTGTTTTCACTTGAATTTTTTCCATAACTCACATGCCCTTTGTATTCAATACTCTGCTGTTCCACTATGTGTTTTTTTTGGTGTCTGGTTCAATAGACATCCATTATGTGAGCGTTGTGAGTGCCAAAGATGTCTTCAATCATAAATTGTAGAGACATTGGTGGTTGATGTCCCCCATTTTTGTTGAGTGGCTCTTTTGATGCATTCCAATTCTTAGCCTTAATCCTTAATTCCCTTAATTCCATGGTCTTACTTTGGGTGTCATGTCTACTGCAACCCTACACGGAAGACTATAGTGCACCAAGATATCAGGCAAACCTAGTCCTCAAGATGGATCCCCCCTTTTTTGGATACCAGGATGAAGGGAACATCTATTCTAAATTTCTTCTCGAACATCGTGATGGGCTTCTTGAGATACATATCATTACTTCTTTTAACTTAGTACACTCCTACCCTAAGAAGTTGAGGTATACTCCGTCCCATCCTAATCAAAGGGAGATCTACAATGTGAGAGAACTCCCATAGCCTTCATTCCTTAGTACTCATGAATACACTAATGGTCCTCACCTGTCTCATCACTTTGCAACCGAACTCTTTTCAAGAGTGAAGGAGACAAACAAAGAGTGGCACAAGTGATGATGCCAAAAAATGCACGTTAATGGAAAGTTGAGTCTTGAACTAAGAAACCCTCACCCTAAAAAATGCAAAAATTGCTATTTCTCATTGTCTACCTATCCAGCTTTGACAAAAAAAATTTAGAAATGATGGAAATGAATTTTGAAATAAGAAAAAAACTTCAAGAGCACCTATTCTGGATAATTTAATCCTCCAAGAAGGAAAATTGATGAGGCCATCCTTGGAAATGGTGCGAAAGTGTTTGTTGTAGACTCGCTCACACCCATCACATGTACCAATCAATGTTAAGCAATGGATCCTTTCCCACAAAATGTCAATATGAGAGACAAGTTGGTGATATGATGATCTTTACCATGTTAGGGAGCCATAGACACACACAAGGATTCTCGCACATGTTCACACTCATACATGGTCACACATGCAAATAAGACTCACTCATTGCCTAGACACAAGATCTCCCAACAAATTTACATTTTAATTAGAGAGAGGCTGAACAAGAAGAAGGTATAAATGAGAAAAAGCTTCTAGAAATATCTCTAAAGGTGGGAATTAACATAAAAATGGCCAATTTGAGGGATAATTTTGAAATATTTTGGTTGCCCATTAGCCTATTGCATTGTTTGAGTGCATCTACAAATGATTCTTGCTTTCGTTCTTCACGACCCCAAACATCTTCTCTCTCTCTCTCTCTTAGATCTTCAAAAATTGCTTTAGTGAGCCTCTATCTCCAACACCTTGGCATAAAAGACATGGGCCTCTACTATTTTTTTTGGTAACTTGTTGGAAGTGAGGTAGGCCCTTAGGCTCATGTCACAGGTCCATGGTTCCATAGTTCCAGTCATGTACAACATTAATTCCAGCAATCTTCCATATTGACAAAACATGAACATACCACAACTTAATCATACAAATGATGAGACAAAGATAGAGAAAGAATAGATGACATGTGTAAGGTGTTACGTAAGCCATCACTTACTCATAGTATCATATATACCAATGTTCAATGTACAATGTGGGAGCAAAACTCTCAACCACTCTATGTGATGAGAAATAGATGAATGAGTGAATGTACAATGTAACAAACATATTTAGATGTATGGGCAGTAATCTGAATATACATGAGATGTGTGACCTAATAGGTTATAGAAGAGTGAATATGAGTGAGTGAAAGAGGAAGGATCAGTGTGAAACTGATAGTCAACAAACCCTCATCTGCACTTAGGCTATGGAAGACCATACTAGGTGAAGGATGCAATAACATGAGCCCAAGCTCTTGTTATATAGTCTTTGGTTGTCCCTGAAAAGCTCTGCCAAAAGCTAAAATAAATCCATGATCGCTACGCGAATAAATTGTTGAAAAACGATGTCCGTCCGTCGTTTATGGTTCACGTTCATCTTTTATATAAAAAAAAACAAATAACAAAAGCTCCTCCGCACTGTGCGTTTCCAGGAATCAAACTCGTGTCGACAGGTTAAGGGGGCAATGACCTATCCATAACGTTCGCGCTGTTTTGTTTTAGAAAGATTAGTAAAAGCTTCTACATATGCCGTGCACGCCATCTGCTTTTGTTTATAGAGGAATAGTTGCTGTATTCTCTGAGTAAGATTGAACTATTGACTGAACCAATAGATCATTGTTTGACCAATAAGAGATTGATTCCAACAATCCCCCCTGCAATGTCATATTGGTACAACCTGAACTGAATCTGCAAACATTATAATCTGCAAATTACCACAAGCTTCTTATAGCCTGTCACAAGCTTCAAGCTTGTATTCCGACACTTCAGAACTTTTCTTCAAAAGTCTTCTTCAAAACTCAATTTGACTTTCCTTCAAAAAACTGAACTTGTTGAATATGAACCATAATACCTGAGAAAATATGCAAAATAGATATCCAATAGTGTATACATCAAGCAATTACTGCTTGACAACAAATATAGCATGACTTGTCTCTGAACCTGCTATCTCCTGTCTTCAAAAACCTGAAAACATACACTTGGATCCATATATTTGCGTTTACCTTCCAAAAAGGTTTCTCAACGTACTTCTGTTGCGTCATGTAAATACACTAAACAAAATCAGGAACTGAATCTTGGAACCTGTGACTGACAACTCACAACTTAGTGCATTATGAACACTGCTGGTTCATCTTTGACTGTACTCAAGTCAAATCAACTCAACTCAATTGCAATCAACTGAAATATGAGTCAAAAATCTATGATGTCATCATGTCTTCATCCTTTAAATCCTTCATACCTCTTTCCTTCAGAACTTGGTATAAACATATATGTGCACACTTCTGAAATATACCTTTTTGAAATATCAAGCTCCTCTTTAAATAGAACTTTGGAACCTTCTCCTGAACAGGAACATCCTAACAGGAACTTTCTCCAAACATTCTTCTTCTTCCTTCTTCTTTCAAAGCTGGAACATAAAGAGAACCTGACAAAGGAAATATAGGAATACCTGAAGTAGGAATACCTGTAGGTATGACTCTGCATTCTTTTACATATGGATTGAAAAATAAGTCTTCATGTTTTATCACCCCTCTGGATGACTTAACACTAGTATCCAGTATCCTTCAAATATATCAGACTTTATGAAATCTGGAACGTCTTCCTTCTTTCAATAAATCTGATGTTCAGTGATCAATACCTGTATTTGAAACAAAATCTCTGAACCCTTTTTATTAGCATTGTGCACATGCCAATAGCTTTCCATGTCATTCCTCAGCTTTCCAAATTGTAGAATAAGGTTAGCTGAACCGGACATAACAAAACTTGCTGAAAGCTTTATAGGATTCATAACCTTCTGTAACATTACAAGTATCTTCTTCTATCTCTCTGCAAGACAAATTTGATAGAATTTGAATCTTTGAATTACTTCTCCAATGTTAAGAATCAAACAAAGGATAGACAACTGACTCATAAATACTCAAGATTATGCAAGATCTATCCAAGATCAATGATCTCTTCTGTGTAGAATCTGTTCTTCATCAAACCTTCATGACTGAATGTTTGATTTAGTTACCTGAATGTCTCTAAGTGTCCATGCTTCTCAAAAAGTTGTAAAACTTTTCTTCAAACAAATCCTTTCAAGAATTTGCAATTCCTACTTGAAACATAAGTGGACAAACTTCTCACCTTGAGAAGTCCAAAAGCTGCAAGTTGATACTTCATAACTTTCATATTTTACCCGGGTGAAATGTGATAGTAACTGCTTGATTTTCTTTTGGCTAACTCCACTTCTTAATCAAGTGATAGGATCTGATGGAACACATTTTTGAATACAAACATGTATCCAAAAAATCAAGACAATGATAGAAAGTAGATTCTTCAACTAACTGGTACATCAACAAGTCTGAATTTTCTGAAGTTTTCTGAAAATACTAAATATGAGGTAACCTTTTCCAAACATAAAACCTCAACCCAAGTCTTCAACATCTGCTACAGAAAACTCTTTTACCTTAAGAGAGTGAGATACCAAGTAGCTCTGTATTGACATTCCAAGAATTCTTTGAGGGAACATATAAGCTGCCCGCTTAAAAGCTTCAACATAACTCATACACATATGAGTGCTTTTGTTTCTCTCAATGCAATTCTTTGTCAAATCTTCTAAATCATGACCAAGTGTAATGCAAAACAAGAAACTGCTTCTTCTTTAAACAAGATGTTCTCGTAGACTTGTCTTTGGGTGTAGAGGATAAAACAGGAAAAGTATATGGAAAATATGAGAAAAGGAAGTCTTACTTTTCTTTTGGAAATGATGGACTTTCTTTTGCTGCATCTTTCTTCCACCTGATGATGTCAACATTTTCAAACTTCTCTTCCATACCTTTTGTTCACTTCATCTTGAAGTAGCAAACACTCTTGACTTCTTCAACTGAACTTTTCTCTTCCTCTAATGCTAAGAGTAAGAGATAAAACAAACATGGTATATAAATGGAAGGAATATAGAAACATGTTTTATCATCTCCTCATATCTCTGAATCAAAATTCTGCTTCAAATGTCTGAAACAACTAAATTCACCAATCGTTGTCTGAATGATGAATTGCCCTTCTAGAGTTACCTTCTCTAGATACATTTGTACCTTGATATCCGACCAACTTACAACAGAAAATTGGCTGAAAAAAAAACTCATCGCATCTTCACATTTGTCTTCTTAGATGAGCTTTCTTGCCATGAAAGAGATCTCTCAAAACTCTCTAGAAAAACCTCTAGATACCTGTTTTGATGTAGCCTTTAACTTTCAAATGATGAAAGCGTATAAAAGTGCTCCTTGAATTTCTTCAAATCTCTTCATAACTGCTCTTCTAAGATATGACTTGCAAATGATAATCTGATAGTAGAAAGTGATACCTATGATTTGATGTTGATATGATTCCTTCAACTTCTCTAAACCATTGTTCTTCCTTGAATTTGAAGTAGTCTTCTCTTCATCATGTCTTGGTCTTCAAACAATACTTTTGTAAAGTATTTGCATACTCTTCCAAAAATATTTGGCTGCTAACAGATCATCACCTTCATACTCCACACTGATGAATACACATGTAACTGAATTGTCTAATTCTCAAATCTCTACTCATCTAGATTAAGTGTGTATGTCAAATGTCAAATGTTAGAAGATGCCTTTAAATCATATGTTGTAAACCTGGAATTCTGGTAAACCTGGGATTATGAATGAGCCTTAATGCATTGATGCCAAAGATCTAAAGTTTTGAAACCAAAACCTTAGTGTTCTGATACCAAATGTTGGAAGTGAGGTAGGCCCTTAGGCTCATGTCACAGGTCCATGGTTCCATAGTTCCAGTCATGTACAACATTAATTCCAGCAATCTTCCATATTGACAAAACATGAACATACCACAACTTAATCATACAAATGATGAGACAAAGATAGAGAAAGAATAGACGACATGTGTAAGGTGTTACGTAAGCCATCGCTTACTCATAGTATCATATATACCAATGTTCAATGTACAATGTGGGAGCAAAACTCTCAACCACTCTATGTGATGAGAAATAGATGAATGAGTGAATGTGCAATGTAACAAACATATTCAGATGTATGGGCAGTAATCTGAATATACATGAGATGTGTGACCTAATAGGTTATAGAAGAGTGAATATGAGTGAGTGAAAGAGGAAGGATCAGTGTGAAACTGATAGTCAACAAACCCTCATCTGAACTTAGGCTATGGAAGATCCTAAGTCAGATACGTGTGTGAAAAGATCACATACTTAAAAAGTAGCATAGAATGCTAACAAGTTTGCTGCAGGAAATCCTCAAACTCATGTGAACACACCTTCTCAAACACCTCATTGAAATATGCATAAAGCATATACGTACTGTTTCTCTTGTACCTATGCCGAATAGGACTCCTCCTGATATGAACGCTACTGCCTCCATAAAATTCAAGTAGTACCTGTGTGCATAAAGAGAATATGTACCTGAATACTTAACATAAGATGTGAATCTTATGTTAACCACCATCCAATGTCTTTGAAGTAGCCCGACATCTTCTTGTAGAAGACAATCTTCAACCTAATATCTTCCTGTAGAAGACAATCTTCAAATATGTCTTTGAAGTAGCCCGACATCTTCTTGCAGAAGACAATCTTCAACCTAATATCTTCCTGTAGAAGATAATTTTCAAATACACCATGTAGATGGCCGATCCTCACCATCAAGCTGCTAATGACCAAGTCTTCTTGCCATGAACAAGAGATAACCTCCTCTCCATTAGCTAGAGTGTGAGCACACCCTTCATCTTCTCCAAGAAGAAACATTAAGAAGAACTCCATAGCTGCTCCTCAACATGCTTCAAGTTAGCACCATGGCTGCCCCATGTGCTAGAAGAAACACCACCTCTACTGAGGTCCAAGCTCCAAGCTTGTGTTGAATACTAGGTGAAGGATGCAATAACATGAGCCCAAGCTCTTGTTATATAGTCTTTGGTTGTCCCTGAAAAGCTCTTCCAAAAGCTAAAATAAATCCACGATCGCTACGCGAATAAATTGTTGAAAAACGCTGTCCGTCGGTCGTTTATGGTTCACGTTCATCTTTTATATAAAAAAAAACAAATAACAAAAGCTCCTCCGTGCTGTGCGTTTCCAAGAATCAAACTCGCGTCGAACTCGTTTCCAGTAAAAGCTTCTACATATGCCGTGCACGCCGTCTGCTTTTGTTTATAGAGGAATAGTTGCTGTATTCTCTGAGTAAGATTGAACTATTGACTGAACCAATAGATCATTGTTTGACCAATAAGAGATTGATTCCAACATAACTCACCTAGCCATGGGTTTGAGATTGGGGTTGATATACATTACAATGGTACATTTAGCTTCCAAACGTCTTTTGATGGAGGAACCTAATATTCATAAACCTCTTGGTGCTTTAGAGACCGTATGTAGGAGGCTATGTTCTCACCATGGGTGGAATCAAATGTATTTGCATTATGATCACCTTCACTAATCACTAGGGACATTAGCATTAGGGATTGGTTTTGATTATCTTATACCACAACATACTTGATAGAGAATACATTTCCATGCGGAGATGGTTTTTGTGCTATATAGGCTAAGGTCCTATTTGATATGAAATTTCAAATCTAGCATGGGGTTGAGTCTAATATGGTTTCTCAAAAACCTATTGCAATCGATAAGCATGTTGTCCTTGATAGGCAAGTGGGTATTGGTTTTGATACTTTTAGGGTTGTTTGTATGTCTATCTCATAGATTTTTTGTTGTACGAGTAGTTGAGGGTTGTATGATTGATGTTCCTTTCTAGGAGGCAATATAGAGATCCCCATTCTCCAAGAGCATGTGCTTGCATTGGACAAACATTGGCTATATAGTCACATCCATATTTGTAGAAGCACAAGTGTGGAAATTCTCTATGGTTGCCTATACGTTCTATCTATTCCATAGGTTGCCTCATAACTTCTAGGCCATTTACTTGGTTGTCTTCTCTGCTGATGAAGAAGACCTAGAAATAGTACTACCTAAGTAGTCTAAGACTTTGTACAACTTTGAGAGTTCCAACTCGTCTCCTATTATTCTATTTCTACACACATTCCCATGCATTGATCTAGAGTTATTGGCTCTTTCAAGTAGACATATGAATGAAGTTTTCCACCAAGGAATCCATTCGGGAAAAGGGGTACCTGCTTGGCTTGGGAAGGTAATTATTGCTTCAAGTAGCACTATGTAATAAATGAATCTTCACCCAGCAAGTCTCATTCTCATGGTTTCAGGTGATGCCAATTTGTACCCCAAGAAGCATATGCCTTGCTTCATGAGGCACACTTAAACGTTTCTTCCTTTCTCCCAAGAATGCCTCTCCTTAAAGTGGTGAAATAAGGAGTAGAGAGCTCTTTGTGGGGATCATGTATTCTTATGCTTCAAATCAAGGATGCAAGAGGAGATTTGAGCTACACAGAAAAAGAAATGAGTAGAGAGGATTAAATCAAGGAAGGAACCTAATAGAGAAAGAAGTATCAAGTAAGAGTAAAAACTAAGGCACTTCCACCCTATGACACTTTGTGTGTATCTTTTTGTCTCCTTGCTTGTGTCTCTATCTATCATTGCATGTATATTTTTTCCATCCTCTTCAATCATGCTTTGGGCACATGAGAAAAAGGTGAAAAAGAGAAGTAAAGAAGGATGGATGGAAAGCAAGCAACCAAGGAAGGAAGATGTGAATGCCATGGATGTGAAGAAGAATAAGCATGGAATCAAGGAAGTATCATTTCAATTTTCACTCTTGATTAGCATCACAATTGCATGAAGTATTTCTACTAAATCTTAATATTGGGCATCCTATTCATGCAACAAGAGAGTGCATCTCATTAATTGTATTTGCATAGGATGAGATGAAACCTTAAATCAAGCTTCTAATGAAGTTATGATTGTATCTGCATATACAAGCATTTGTACTATTCATTAGCTGCAAGGAATGAAATGATATTTTTGGCATGATTATCGAGATTCAAAGGTTTGCCAGGACACACAAAGATATTTTATTAACATCCAAAGAAAGTGTGTATTATAGAAAAGTGCAAAACATGTTAAGTTTCATTTCACCTTATCGTTTTAAGGTGCAAAAGATTGCCCAAATTTCTTATTTATGACCTCCATGAATGTCTTAGAGTTTGCACAATAGGTACATATCTCAAGCTTCAAGAAATTGTCTCCCAAAGCCATTTGGAAACCCTCCAAAGTGCCATGTTTAGTCACAAATTTTAGCAGGTAATTGCTTACTACACAGTCAACTTCATACACATGCTTTGGAACAGTTCCAATGATCTTTAACTTTTTGGGGGATCCTCTTGAAAGTTTTCTAATGAAATAAAGTTTACTGAAATCAGAGTAAATTTGACATTTTTGTGTGAAGAAACATGTTTCAACTATCCAGTTTTGATAGTTTTGGAGATGGAGTTGGTAGCTTTGTCGATTATGTTATGCCATGTTAACAAATGTGGAATGGAAGTGTATTTTTGCATTCTAGCTCGTGTAAAACGTTGGTATTTACTCATGAGGCCAAGCACCTCAAGTTGCAACTTAGAATTAGTTAATATTGCCCAAATTTTTGTAAATGTGTGAAGTATAAGCGCATCTTATTTTTTTAATGGCTTCACCAATAGGGGAACCACATGGATGTATTTGTAAAAGAGGAGGCAAGAATCACTGACCTCAAACATTTGATTATATTTTCAAATGAGGAGGCACACAATTGTATTGCATTTTGGCAAGGGAATGAGTGCATCAGAGGGGATAAACATGGGTGGGTGCATGTGCACATGCACATGCATAGTTCACTAGTGATTTCTTTCCCACACACTTAGATGCAACATGAAGGTGTTGAATCCATTATGTATGAAAAGTATACTATGCATGTAAATGGAAGAAGTATGATCTACTTATAACATTCAATACAAGGTAATAAAAATAAAAGCAATTATGATGATAAGTATCATTTAGTATTGGCCTCATTCCAAGAAGGTTTATTGAGAACCATACAAGTGAGAATTAGAGATGTTGGCAACCATCTAAATTATCTAGACCTTGCCTACAAGTTGAGATATTTTAAGCTAATATCAAGTAGATCTGCTTAAGGATACATAGGAGTAAATTAAGCAAGATAATTCCATCTCAAGTAAGTCCTAAAATATAGTTAATGGTGCACCAATCTTATAGATGGTATAATCAAAATGTGCATCAATCGTTCATACAGATTCTCTAGTTTTGAAATCTAAAAAGCATTAGTAGATGTCATAGTTGATAGTAAGAAGAGATCTCAAGAATAGCCCTAGGTTAAGTTATTTAGCTTTGTAGATTGAGAAGGAGATCTCAAGATAAAGAATAAAGTCCTTGTCACCATTACATGATCAACGAGAAATGGCCACACTTGGATTAGGATTATCCAAATAGTTATCATTGGACCTAGATGTTTTGACAAGGTACTAACAATAAGCTCATGAATGACTCATGAGATGAGGGAAGATTTGCTCTTAATTAATGAGTCCTAAGTAGGATTGGATCTTTAGAAGAGTTTTTGAAGATGAGTTATTAAAATGTAAAAAGCATAGAGATAATGTAAAGGTTAAAAGGGTCGAATGGCTCCTAAAGAATTAAGAGTTTAAGTTAAGATATTTTTTCCTTAAAGGATCTTAAGCATATCGATCAAATCACTAGTCTTGTATGCTTTGCATTGAAGTTCAAAACCTGAGAGCAAGGTGATGTTTAGCACACAACCTCAATAAATGCAAATTTGACACAATGTCTAAATGTTAGATTGTTATATTCCAAAGATATTCATGTTTGGAGGAAAGGAGTTCCTTGCTCATGGGATAGCCAAGGCTGAGATCCATGAGTCCTATGGTTGGTTGCCTATTCATGATGGCTAGATTGTTGGAGTTAGACGTATGCGGACGCATGTGAATAGCACAAGGAAGAAGAAGAAGCTTGGAGCACAACACACAATACTGAATGTATTACCATTAGAATGTACAAAGATAAGTAACACGTTAGGGCTATAGACATATATACAAGACAAGGGGAAAAACCTCCTAAAGAGGGAAAAAAGTGCCCTGCCAGTCCTAATGTGTTCACACACATCACTACCTAAATATACCAACAAATCCCCCCTGAGAGTGATGTAGTGAACAAGGAGCTAGCACTCATGTATAAGGAAGTGCCAAGCTAGGTGGAATCAATCGACAAAAGGAAGTAAGCCCAAAGCTTTGCAAAAAGCTTCAAATTTCTCCCTAGGCAGAGCCATCATGAAAAGGTTTGCAATGTTCTCTTGTGTGGGCACATATGCCAAGATGATCTCTCTAGCAGAGAATCTCTCCCTGACATAATGATAATGTACCTCAATGAGCTTAGTGCAAGCATGGAACACAGGGTTCCTCACAACTTCCAATGTGCTCTCACTGTTAGTGAAGATGGTGGTGGCAGAAGATTGACCAACACCCAAATCAGTCAGAAGGCGTCTGAGCCACACACACTCAAAAGTCACTGTGAAAGCTGCCCTATACTCAACCTCACAACTGGAAGTAGCTACAATAGGCTGCTTCTTTCTCAGCCAAGATATGCATGAGCTACCAAGCATGAAGCAAAAACCACTATTGGACACATGAGTGTCATAGCAACGAGCCCTGTCAGAGTAAAAAAAAGCATGTAAATTTGGTGGTTGTGATCCCCCTTGGGATAAAATAATCCGAATAGCCGGGTGCCACTCAAGTAGCAAAAGACGCGCTTAACTATCTGCCAATGCTTGACTCCTTGGCAATGCATAGACCTGCTCATCTGTGAGACAACAAATTGAATATCTGGCCGAGTAATGCATAAGTAAATCAAACATCCAACAACCTGCTGATAGAGAACAACATCAAATACATCTCCAGCATCATGAAGACTCAATCGTAAACTTCACTCCATAGGAGTGGCAATAGGTTTAGAGCCTTCAAGGCCGAAACACTACAATAATGTGTGAATATATTTCGTTTGACACAAAGCCATTTCACCATCAACATGCATAAACTGAATGCCCAAATAATGATGCAAATGCCCCAAATTAGACATCTCAAATGAGGCATGCAAATCAGCCTTAAAATCAGCAATATGCTTCTCATGAGGACTAATGAGGAGCATGTCATCAACATATACAACAATAATCAGAAGTACATCATTAGCACGCTTAACATATAAGGTGCTTTCAATTGGATTGTTCTCAAAACCATGTGCAATCAGATAGGCATGTATCTTTTCATTCCAAGCACATGGTGCTTGCTTTAAACCATATAATGCCTTCTTTAACCTGCACACCTGGTTTTCATGCCCTTTTTGCACAAAGACAGGGGACTAAAAAACGTACACTTCTTCATGCAAGTCACCATTTAGAAACACTATTTTAATGTCCAAGTGATGTACATTCCAACCATGATGTGCTGCAAGTGCACAAATGCTACGAAGAGTAGTCATTCGGCATGTAGGTGCAAAGGTTTCATCAAAATCAATGCCTCTTTCCTATGCATAACCCTTTGCATTAAGTCTAACCTTATACCTAAAACCTGTTCCATTAGGATTACGCTTCAGCTTGTATACACACTTAGTGCCAATGGCCTTCTTGCCAGGAGGTGAGTCACATAAAGACCAGGTACCATTTTTCATGATAGCATCATATTCAGATTGCATTGCAACCATCCAATGTTCAGAATTTTGTGCTTCATCAAACGAAACAGGCTCAGTCTCATTATAGAGACTAGAGGCATCCATAGCATAGCAATCTGATGCAAAAGAGGCACTCTGAGAGCTTGAAGGAGTATGGTATGAAAGAGATGCATCTAATTTGATGTCACGCAAAGTTTGCACTAGCCATTTTGGCATAGTTTTGCCTCCTCAATATCAACTTTCTCATCAACAAGTGCATCATGTAAATCTGCATAAGAAATAGAATGATCTACATCATCACATGAAACTTGTAAAGGCTGAGAAGTTTCCTCATTAGGATCACCACTAGACTGTCCACCTCTAGAAAGAGGCAACAAACTATCATACATGTCTTTGGAGCTAACATATGTCTCTTTCGTACATGAAAGTAAAGGCTAAATAGCATCTTCCACAAAAACAACATCACGGCTAACCAAAATGCATTTAGTCTGTGGATGATATAGATGATAGCCTTTGCTTTCAGAACTGTACCCAATAAAAATATATTTTACTGCTTTATCATTCAATTTCCTGTGATGTTCTTTAGGCATTAATGCATATGCCAAACAACAAAAAACACGTAGATGAGCAACACATGGCTTGCGATTATGCCAAGTCTCATATGGGGTGATAGACTGCAATGCTTTAGTGGGACAATTGTTAAGTACATATGTTGCACACATGAGAGCCTCAAGCCATAAATTATGTGGTAAAGCCTGACTCTTGACCGTACACCTTGCCATCTCCATAAGTGACTTGTTCTTCCATTTAGCAACTCCGTTCTATTGAGATGTATACGACACTACACACTGATGTTTTATCCCACGTTCATCCAGAAATGCATTAAAGTCAGAAGACATATATTCTCCCCCTTGATCAGAATGGAGGGTGCCCATTTTACATGCTGACAACTTTTCAGCCAAAACCAAAAACTGTTTGAAGCACATGAACACTTTAGACTTTGCTTTCAATGGATATACCCATGCATGCCTAGAAAAATCATCAATGAAATTCACGAAGTAAAGATAGTTTCCAAAAGAGGGTGTCTCCATAGGACCACATACGTCAGTGTGAAGAAGCTGCAATTTCTAAATAGCTTAAAATGAACCATCTTTCGGAAAGGAGGAATGCTACATTTTGCCTAAAATATAGCCTTCATAGACAGGTTTTCTGGGTGCCTCAAGTTTGGGCAAAGAGGACACCATTTTAGATTTCTGCAGGCATAGCAAACTAGAAAAATTCAGATGACCAAAGCATGCATGCCAAAGCTTTGCATCTGACATAGCCCGAGAATCATGTACTGCACATGCTGAATCATTCATAGATTTTTCATAGTCTATGAGCTTATACAACCCATGATATAAAATGCCAGAAGCAATAATCATGTCCCCATTTGATAGATCATGAATTGTACATCTACCATCAACAAATTTCACAACCAAGTCAAGCTTGGCTAATGCAAAAACTGATAACAGAATTTTCTTGATCCCTGGTGCAAATAAAGCATCCGACAAAGTGAAAAAACTACCATCAACAATAGTTAGAATGATCTTACCAACTCCCATGATAGGATAAGAGGAGTTGTTGGTGCATGTGACAGTATTCCTTGTAGGGGTAGGCTGAAGTGAAGTGAAGAAATTGCACTGCAAGGTAATATGTTTGGTTGCCCCACTATTAGGATGAAAAACGACTGAAAAGGGGCTGTTTGCTAATGATGGATTAAGGAAATTGACAAATAGAGTCTTTCCATGTGTACAAGAATATAACATTGTTTTCTTCTTTAACCATATGAAGAAATTCTTTTTTTTAAGACGATTTGTTCTAAAAACGCCACGAAAGTGATGAAGATTCTTGTATTCAGTGTATAATTTTTCGGTTTGATGCAAAAAAAGATATTTTGCACACCACACAATGCATATTTTTAAAGTTCCAAGAAGGAAATGATTTTTGAAGATATGAAATACTTTTGGGCTCACGAAATTCCGTGGTCATTCGGCGACAAGGTTTACATCAAATCAAAAGTTTCCACATGTACAAAGCCTTTTTATCTATAAATACTGCCAAAGTTTGTGAATGTCGGTTTCTCGCTTTGAGAATTCTTCTTCTTCTCAATTCGAATGGCTTCTTCTTCTCGTCATCCTTCCAATCATGTAACCTCATGTGATGTTTACAACAATAGAGAGGATTCTTTGTGGAAAACTCTTTCTGTGAAGGTAAATGATTGGGTTACTATGCTTCCTAGCTGCAGAGGTGCCTATAAAGTCAAGCATGCTAAAAGAGACTACACAAGAAACCATTGAAGAGGACGTATTCTCAGTTTCAAATTGAAGAGATGTGGTTGGTTTGCAAGAGTACAACATGTGTACAACGCTAAGGATCTTGTTCTAGAAAATCTTATGCAATTCCCTTCATACTGTAAGTGAAGTTTTACAATGCTCTTCTATCATTTCAATTGTTTTTGTATAACAACATATATGTTTTTCGTATTGCACATATTTTTCCTTCCAATATTGTGGAGTGGCAACCTGTTGAATGTTTAACAAGAACATTCAGAGCTCTTCACAAGGAATATGCAAAACTTATGTATGCAGACAAATCTGTTCAATTTTTCAATAGCATAGGGTTATTTGTCCATTTTGCAGATTATCAGGTGCCATTAGGGAGGAGCTCTTATGGAAATCTTGTACATTTGCCTGCTCCTTGCATCTCTTCATTAGATTGAGATGCTCTTGATCATTCAACAATTTCAAGTTTTCTATGCAAAATGAAATTTGACATCCAAAAGGCAATGTCAACAAGCCGAATTTCGAGAAGGATAAAGATTCAATGGTTTTTGCCTATTCATGTTTTTGTAGCATGCTTTAAAAACATGTTATTACAGAAAAAAAATCAATGTGGTTGAATAGGAGAGTCTCTATTTCAGAGATTGATGATGTTTTAGGTAGGGAATAGGATAGCAAAGAAGTTCAAAAGCTAGGTGACATCATTTAATGTAAAGTTAGTCCAAATTTTCTTTCAATCTCATATCAGATATCTGGACAATCTCTGGTTTTAGGATATGACTACAGAAGGTGGAAAACAAAGCTTGAACTCTGGATAACCTTGGACTCAAAGGAGAGTTATCCAGAATTTGAGTTAGAAGTACTGACTCATCCAGATTTTCAATCTAGGAAAATAATTGTCACTGCAAATTGGAAACTCAGAAATGTAAGGGAGCTGCTAGAATACCTTGATGAGGTATCATCATAGTTCAGATTCTCAATTCATGATGCAATAGTTAACATTAGATAAGAGAAAACATTATCTTGCATAACTTTCCTACCACACAGGGTGATCAAGTTCCAACCCGTAAGATTGTAACAAGTCTAAACATGTTGATTGAAAAGAAACAAGGAAATTCTTACATAATATATCTCCTTCTTTAAGAAGGTTTTTTTCATACTTCCATTGATTTTTCTTTGTAGGATGGTGACTAAGAATGTGACTCATTACATCACTTCAATTATGTCTTTTTTTGGACTATATTCATATTGGCATTTTTTTGTTTAATTTCAAGATTCTGATGAGGTTTCTTCTATTGTGAAATGATTATACAAGAACTTGCATGAGTAAATTCTAGGTGACTCAAGAATATAAACCAATAAATTCTTACATAATATGTCTCCCTTTTTAGAACCTTTTTCCATACTTCCAATGATTTTTCTTTGCAGGATGGTAACTAAGAATGTGACTCATTACATCACTTCAATTATGGCTTTCTATAGACTATATTCATATTGGCATTTTTTGGTTTAATTTCAACATTCTGATGAGGTTTCAATAGTGCAATGATTATACAGGAACTTGCATTTGAGTAAATTCTAGATGAACAATACTTTTACTTTACTAGTTTCAATTTAAGTATTTGACTCTATCCAAGGTGCACATTAGGTATGCATGAGAACTATCTATCTATCTATCTATCTATCTATCTATCTATCCATCTACCTATCTATCTATCTATCTATCTATCTATCTATCTATCTATCTATCTATCTATCTATCTATCTATCTATCTATCTATCTATCTATCTATCTATCTATCTATCTATCTATCTATCTATCTATCTATCTATCTATCTATCTATCTATCTATCTATCTATCTATCTATCTATCTATCTATCTATCTATCTATCTATCTGTCTGTCTGTCTGTCTATCTCTCTCTATCTCTCTATCTATCTATCTATCTATCTATCTATCTATCTATCTATCTATCTATCTATCTATCTATCTATCTATCTATCTATCTATCTATCTATCTATCTATCTATCTATCTATCTATCTATCTATCTATCTATCTATCTATCTACATAACTAGGAATGTTAAAGAGGCTGGAGAACCTGGTGCAAATTCCAAGTCAAATGATATTCAAAATATCTTGAGTATGAATTTTAGTCATATTACAGTGTAGGCAAGATTATAGAAGATGACCGATTCAAGTGACTAGGGCAATCCGAGATTCTTGGATCATCCTCATCGCTTGAATCAATCGTGTATTACAAACTATCAAAACATGCTTCAAAATGTGAATTTTGCATTAAGCTTTGACTGATGAGCAATACCACTTTCCATGTGAGCTCATCTTATGCATAATTGCCTTGAAAGGATGGTATGACAAAATGGAAAATGACACGACCGATACAAGTGATACAGGCCATCCGAGATTCTTCGATTGCCCATATCGCTTGTATCGGTCGTGTCATTAAACCTTCTCTATCCTCCTCACATTTAACTTTTCCACAAGAATAAAGTAAAAACACAAAATAGACATTTTGATGATGCTTGAACCATGCAATGAAGTCAGTTTTGCTTAGTTCTCAAGAGGATCAATTCAACATTATATTACTCAAGGCATATAAATATAGTTACAATGAACATCTTCTTTCCTTTTTGGACCCCTGACCTCTGTGCTACTTGTGGCCCTTTTTGGAGCCCTGACCTCTACTCTTATTCTTTGGCCCATGCTTCAATGGGGACTGAACAGGAAACCCTTTCTTCTTTTCTTCAGACTTGTTTTTATCTGGTGGTGGTGATGGAGGTGAGTCTGGATCATAAGGGCATATTGCATGTTTCATAATGGCATTTATTGCTCTCTCCTTGATCAAGATGACCCATGCATCTGGGTAGTTTGACAAGTTTAACTCAGGACTGTAAAACCTTCTTTCCAAGAACCTTACTGCATTTGCAATCACTCTCCAGCCACATGAGGTGCTATCTTTCTGTAATGGCACATGTATTTGAATGTATCCAAACCTTTTTTCTTCATTCAATTTAGGAATTCGAGGAGAATTTTGATCAATATGCATTTTGAGAAGCTTAGCAGCACTACAAGGTAAACTTGAATTCAAAATGGATGGCAAAGCTTTAAAATATAACACCAAAATGTAAGGCAAGGCTTACACTTGCAATTTCCATGTTGTGATTGGAGGGAATTCATGAAAAGTGCTTGATATTCAATGAAGTCAATGATAATAAGACTTTAGTGGCCCCTGACAATGAGTGGCATGTAAAAATAACTTCTCTATTAAAAAGAATGTTACTTATGTCAAAATGAAGATGAATACTTACTTTTCAATGTAGGGGTAGATAATATATTCTACCCCTTCAGTAAAAATCTTAAGAAAGAATTTCACATCTCCCTGCTTATACAAAAAGCACTGAATCACAAGAGTATCTATGATGAAAACTTTTCTTAAAACTGCTTCCTCACATTGTTGTAGAAGGAGCCTAGAATTTCAGAAATATAAATTCAATATAAGAAATACCAAATTAAGGAAAACATGAGCATTTTATGGCCTGTAGATAATACCTGAGCATTTTGTTGTCTTTTGGTCTTATATCAAACATAAATTCCTCTTGCCATGGCATTGCAACATGTACTATCACCTGTCCATCTCCTTTTTTAAGAAGTTCTTTATTTGCCTTTTGTAGCTTCTGAATCTGGTTCATGATAACATTTTCCTCTGACGACAAACCCTTCTTTTTCTCCTCCTCCTCACAATTTGCTGCATTTCTTGTTTCAGGATCATGAGGATGGACCTCTTCAATTACAAGTGATGGCTTAGGTGCTCGTGCTAGAGGTATATCGAGAATATCAAAGAACTTTTGATCATGGTTCTCAATAGGCACAATAGATTTATCAAACTTATATCTGAGCATTGATACAATCACATAATCTTTTGCCATCAATGTCACCCTGTGACAATGAGCTACACATCAGGAAGCATCATTCATGAAGTCGATTGCAAAGTCTTCTGCAGCTTCTTGCAAGCATAGAAGATCTTGAGTTTGCCACTTCACGTTTACGAAGGATGTGGTCTTCATCATGGAACAGAGATTCGTTGAAATTTGCTTGACAACTCTCATGAAAGGAATTTAGGGGATAAGGAGTCCGATAGACTTTGAGCCCTTCTTATCTCCCTCAAAGACTTAACGTGGTAATGGACCCTTTTTTTGAAGAATTCTCTGATGTATCAGGGCCTTGACTAGTTGTCTGGTGAGAAGGTCCCTTGTCATCCTTATTTTGGCAATTTTGCTCTTGATCATGAGGGTACAATTTCCTTACTGTCTTCTTTGTCCTAGCCATAAGCTGCATAAAAAAGAGTTTAAAGTTTAGAAGAAATTTAAAAAGCAAAATAATTAATGTAAAAAGCCTTTCACAAAGCACTCAATAAACATGACCGATGCAAGCGATTAGGGTCATCGAGAAATCCCGAGATGTCCCTAATCACTTGTATTGGTTGTGTTGGAAAATGGTTGATTATAAAAGAAATTTAAAAAGCAAAAAACTAATGTAAAGAACCTATTACAGAGCACTCTTCTTGAGACGATCAATGCAAGCGATTAGGGTCATTTGGAAATCCACAGATGTCCCTAATCGTTTGTATCGGTCGTGTTGTAAATGGTCGATAAAGGAAAAAATATAAAAAGCAAAAAGACTAATTTCAAAACCCTTTCACAAAGCACTCAAGAAACACAACCGATGCAATCGATTAGGGCCATCCGAAAATCCCGAGATGTCGCTAATCGCTTGTATCGGTTGTGTTGTAAAATGGTTGATTATGACGATCGATCCAAGTGATTAGGGGCATCCAAAACTTCTCGATGCCCCTAATCGCTTGGATCGGTCGTGTACAAGCTCTTATGATCCATCATATCTCACACAAAATGTGGTCTATGGTAAGATTTGAAAAGCATGAAAAAAACTCAAAGGAATGGCAAGTTGGCGCTAGCAAAGAGTTCACAAAAAAAATGAAAAAAAATGGATAGAGGAGCTTAAATAGGTCTGTGGAATGAGATGACCGTTTGACACATGGTAGCCTCTGATTGGTCCACATCATCTAGCCATTGGGAATCCCAACTTTACAATGCCACATGGCATCATTGGAGTGGGCTATGCCATCTACCCGTTGCGATTTCCAATGTACATTTGCAATGTGGCACTTTTTGATTGGTCCACATCATGTGATCGTTATCGGTCCTCCTTGACTATAAATACAAGTTCCCTTCACCATTTCACACTTTCAACATTCATAGAATTTCTCTCTTCATCACCCTTCATACTTGTGCTTCATACCCGATACGATCGATACAAGCAATTAGACGCGTTTGACTAGCCTTTGACTAGCTTTTTTCTCTTGGATCAGTCGTGTTCTCCAATAGGACACACTAGAATAACTAGAGCTGAGATGGAGGAAAAGAATGTGATCTTAAGTGTTTCTCCATCTGAGAAACTACTGGATTTCATGGTTCAAGAGGGTTTAAGAGTGCATTATTTTCCAGATGCAATGAGGATATTCAATCCCAGCATAGATTTTGAAGTACTTTTGGAGAAAACAAAAACCTTTGTGAGGGATGAGTGGGAGAGCTTCCTGGGTGTGGTCAATGGAAAGGAGCTTATTGTTTTTGGAAAAGCCTATATCCATCCACACATCTTTGGAAAGAATCCATTGGATAGGGCAAAAATCACTAGAAAGTGCAAAAGGATATACCCTTTGCTAGGAAAGCTAGATGTATGCCCAGAGCATGAAAAGGACTACTCTTTGCTCCCCTTGAGCATTGGCTTCTTGATATGGCTTGATCACATGTCAAATGACAAGGAGGAAGAATGTGTTCATGTTGAAGAGAAAGAGCCATTCTTGAGCTGGCACTTGAGGAAAGCTCAAAAAGTATGAAAGGTGTCATGGAGATTATTGAAGAGATCAATCTCCAAGCAAAAGAAGAGAAGGTCAAGAATTTTGATGTTGCTACTTTTAAATCAGAGACTGCAATAAGGGAGCCAACTGAAGATGTGAAAGTTTATGAGAAGTCCCTTCTTCTTTACCATTTTATTTCATCTCTGGAAAGGAATTTATTCCACTCTTTTACATTCAAGAGCTCTTCAATCTAAGGGAAGACTACTGCCTTGTTGCTATAGCAGAGTCAAAGGAAGTTGCAAGGAGATTTATCAATGAGAAGGGAGAAAGAAAAGAAAATTTTCAGCATTTGGATTTAGCATTGTCAAATAAAGAATTCCAAGATTCATCAGAAGCTCTTTCAAGCTGCTTTGAAAGAGCAATTTTAAAGAAGCCAACACTTGCTGATGAAGACTTTGATCAACATCAGAAGGATCTTGGTATATACTCATTTGGGCACGGTTATTCATTTTTGGACATTGTTGAGGACAAAGGAACCATATCTATTGATTCAAAAGAGCTCATCCAAGAGGAAGATGAGGTAAAGGTATGTAAAACAAAGTTGTGTAAGAGGCGAACGATTCAAGCGATTAGGGTTATCGGAGAATATCTGATGAGTTTGATCGTTTGGATCGGTCGTGTCTATGATGTGGATGCAAGATAGATAATAAACATCTATTTGTGTGTAAAAATACTATTTTCAACATTAATTATATGTTTGTATAAAGTTTACAGTGAATAATTAAACACCACCGATGCAAGCGATTTGGACCATCCAATATTCTCTGATGATCCTAATTGCTTGAATCGGTTGTCACTATGAGTTGCATGCAACATTGATAATAAACATATAATTGTGTGTAAAAATACTACTTTCATCATTAGTTATATGTTTGTATAAAGTTTAGGGTGAATAATTGAACACGACCGATGCAAGCGATCTAGCCCATCCGATATTCTCTGATGACCTGAATCGCTTGAATCCGTCTTATCTCATGCTTTGCTTCTGCTTTCATTTTCAATTATTTATATGACTTTAAAAGTTTTGTTGGGCTTCTTTTGACCTAGGTTTTTTATTTTTGCCACAGTTATCAATATTGGATGAAGAAAGCTATCTTGGCAGGGGGAAGGGAACAAGGAAAACCATAGAGGACAAAGGAAAGACAAAGGTGGATATTCATTCAGTGATCCACTATCTTCCAAAATTGAACCCAGAATTATTTTTTATTATTCATAAACACTATAGTGAAGAGCCAGATTTTGCACTATTCTCCTTGAGGACTCTTTCAAGATACATGGGTTTTACTTCAATACCCTTTAATGCATACAAAGTTTTGCTACTTGAAAGAACAGCTGCATTTACAATTTTTGGATATGCCCTGATTCAATGCTTCAAGGGCAGGCTACTTCCTTTGTTACTCAAGCTATGCAATGGCTGTAGGGGTCTCAGATGTTAAAAGTATTGCTGGCTACAGGAGAAAAGAGTAACTCAGATATAGAGGAGATTTGCCAGAGCCAAACTCATTTAAAAGACTCAAGAAGGATTAAATATAGTTCTTTTCAAAGCTTTACTCATGAAATGTACATAGATACACATATTTATTGCCCAAAGATATACAAGATATTGCAAATATGAAGCATGCAACCTTTTTTTGTGTAATTGATCCACGTCCTTATATTAATCCTTATTGATCCATGATCTGTTTTTCTCTTTTGCATGAGCTCTTTTGTAATTGTCTTCTCAAGAATCAATCAAAAAGACGTTTGATGATAGATTTACCAATTTCAAGCTCATTCAGAAGATTCAAAAAAGACATTGCATAGACATCTTTGGCACTTCATGCCTCTATGATGGTTTCTATAAGCTCCGTGGTCGCCTTTCTGAAATCTTTCACATAGCTATTTGATGTCACTTGTTGCCTCATGATCTTAAAAAAATTATCTAGTTTGACCCACACCTCTGTTGGAGCAAGTCTATGACAAGCCTAAGTATTGGCTTGAGTCCCACAAAGTCATAGAAAAAGCCTTAAAATGAAGACTATGTAAAGTTCACTTGTGAACTACCTCTTGTAACTTTTGAAGAGTTTACTTAATGTAAAAGTAAGAGAATCTTAAGTGGTTGAGTCCACTTGATCAAGAATGGAAAGAGGAGCCATGAATTCGTGATTTGTGGTAGGTAGAGAATCAACTCAATCATTGATTGATTGGAGAGTGATTGAGGGAAGTTAGCCTCCCAAACTCAACTATAAATAGATGGCAGTTTTAGTCGTGGTTAGAGAGACCTATGTGAAGACCTCCAAGAGCTGAGCTTTATGCCATATCAAGGTGTGATTACAAGACACACATATGTATCAGTAAGTCATTGTATTGTACAAGCAATATACTTTCATTTTCATGATTATTTGAGTTCATCTTTCCATGTTCTTGTGAAGTGTACTACTCACTGCCATTACTCTCAATTTTTCTCAGTCCGCTTGTAGAGATGTTTTCTCTGAGCTTGGTGCATCATTTTCAGTGATTTAACTTGGTAAAGTTAGCTCTATACGTCTACTATATGCTCACAAATTTTCATGTCATTTGGATGTTTCCATCTTCAGTTATGTTCATTTGAAGTCAACAGGGTCTGTTCATCTTCACTTCTCTGTCAGGTACCCGACTTTTTCACTCATCTTGGCAGAGCCATTTCTCAGTGGTTACTTATTGAAATTCAGTGATTTAAAGCTTGTTGGATTCAGCAAGTATAACCATACAAATTTTCATAATCATTGAAATCCTACATTTTGAGTTATGTTGATTTTTCTGCTCACTGGTCTATTTCTATAGCAGCCCGTGAAAATCGGGATGATGTCATCACTTCTTAAAACTCATTCTCAGTGTGTGGTTCATTATTTTGATGAGATTACTCTTGAAAGTTAGCTCTTTAAGTTACCTAGACTTCCCCAAGAGGAATTAAGCTAATTGCTGCTGTGCTCAGAGAATTATGTAAAACACTGGACAGGTGTATGAACCAAGAATAGCAAGTTTTCACCTCTGAGCTAACTCCAACTTATCTGTTTTGATCTATCTTTTTGAGAGTGATCTTCCAAGGTACATAGGGTGTCTAATACATCCATTGGCAAGCTAAAAGGGCCCACCATATACTCGTGGAGTTCATTTGGCTGGTGTAGATCAAGGATTTTGCAACACCTCTTCATCTTCAAGCACATACCTATCCATGTCTTCACAGTGGTATCAGAGCAAGGTTGGACAACATGGCAGATGGATTTCCTTCATCAATTGACAAATTGGACAGAGGTAACTACTCAGCTTGGTCATTAAGGATGGAAGCTTATCTCCAAGGTAGAAGTTTATATGGTTATGTGGCTGGAGATGAAGTTATGCCAAGTTTCAGGAACAAAAGTCAACCAACACAGGAAGAGCAAGAAAGATTGAGCACATGGTGCTCCAAGGATGCACTTGCAAGGTCTTATCTCCTCAACTCAATCTCAGATTTTTTGTTGCCTCACATTAGAAGTTGTAAGACATCTCAGGAAGTGTGGGATGCACTTGAAGCCTTCTTCTCTTCAAGTACCAAAGCTAGGAAGCATCAACTATGGCTGGATTTCACAACTCTCAAGAAGGCTCCCAAACAAAATGTGACTGATTTTGTCACAAAGCTCAAGGACATAGCGGATCAGTTGGGAAGCATTGGAGAGGTAATAGATGAAGAGCAAATTGTAAGGTAGGTGATCAATGGCTTGAAGGCAGATGACAAGTGGGAAGCATTCACCACAGCTATGGATTTGTACATGGACATGCATGTACCTGATTTCAATACACTCATTGGACAACTACTTACTCAAGAGGCAAAGCTTATCAAAAATGGAGAAAGCTCTAAAGGTAATCAATCTTCAGCTTTATACACTGATAAAAGCAAGTCCAAAGATAACAAAGGAAAGGCAAAGAAAGTGGATGATGAAGCAGGTACATATCAAGCTAACTATGCAGGTAGAGGAAGACATGGCAGAGGTAGAGGAAGAGGAGGTAGACAAGGCAGGGGGAGATCCCAAGACTCCAACTCATGTTCTATTTGTGGATTAACTAATCATACAACTGAAAATTGCTTTAGGAATTCCAGGAATCAAAGAGGCAGAGGATACAATAGAGGAAGTTATGGCTACTCAAGAGGAAGGTTCAACAACTACCATGGCAACTACAACAACTACAATCATTCAAACTATCAAGGAGGCTACAAAGGAAGGAGAGACTACAATAACTACACAAAAGACTCAAACAAAGAGGATTCATTATTGATCATGAACATGGCTATGCCAAAAGGTAAATCTGATGAGCATGTTTTCTACATAGATTCAGGTTGTTCAAATCATGTGGCAGGAAATGTGGCACTCCTATCAGATTTAGAAGATCCAAGGAATAAACATGAGGTACAAACAGGAGATGATACAAAACATCCTGTGGAGAAAATAGGCAATGTCAAAGCACCTGATGGAAACATCAACCTACTCAGTAAGGTACTCTATGTCCCTACCATTACAAAGAATTTGATAAGTGTTGGGCAGATAGTAGAGAAAGGGTTGCAAGTCAGGTTCACAAAAGCAGGAGCATTTGTTGAAGATCCAAGTCAAGGATTCAGAAGAATTGCAAAAGGTGAAAAGACAGGTAGATTGTTCACATTTGAATTACAAGACACTAGAAACATTGCTCTCTTTAATTATGGTAGTCAGACACTCACAGAATTGGAAGTATGGCACAAAAGGTTAGCACATATTGGTGAAAGGTCATTAAAGCAAATTTGCAAGGACCAAAGTGTACTTGGACTCCCTAACTTGTCAAAACAACATATGATTTATAAGTGTAGTGCATGTCAATTTGGAAAGTCTCACAGGTTACCATTCATGAAGAAAGGTTATATGCATGGAGATCTCTTGGAGTTGGTTCATACAGATGTATGGGGACCTAGCAAGGAAGCTTCAATATCTGGATCAAGGTATTATGTTTCCTTTATTGATGATTGCAGCAGATGGACTATCCTATTCTTTATGAAACACAAAGATGAAGTTTTTTCATGTTTCAAAAGATATTTGGCTCTTGTGAGAATCAAACAGGTAAATCACTAAAAAGGCTAAGGTCAGATGGAGGGGGAGAATACTTCTCCCATGAGTTTGATTCTTTTCTTCAAGAAAGAGGAATCAAAAGAGAGGTAACTACAAGGTACACTCCTGAGCAAAATGGAGTGGCAAAAAGGAGGAATAGGACAATTGTTGAAGCTGCAAGGTCTATGTTAAATGAAAAGCATTTACCTAATTATTTATGGGCTGAGGCTGTATCTACAGCCACTTATGGTTGCCTTCAAAATCCCTTGATGGGATGACTCCATATGAGGCTTGGAATGGAAGAAGGCCAAGCTTAGATCATTGTAAAATTTTTGGATGTATTGCTTTTGCTCATGTTCCTTCACAGGTTAGAGGCAAGATGGATCCAAAGGCAGAAAGGTGTGTATTTATTGGATATGACAACAATCAAAAGGGCTACAGGTTATACAACCCTACCAACAAAGGATTCTTGGTAAGCAGAGATGTAGTTTTTGATGAGAACAATTCATGGTATGAAGATTCATGCAGGAAGGTCAATTTACCATATAATCTTGAAGAAGATTTTCCAAAGCTTGGTAGAGAACAACCAAAGATTGAAGAACAAGACACCTCAGAGGATGATGAAGAATCTCAGATGGACAAAGCATGGAAGTCTAAAGGTAAAGCAAAATTGCAAGAACTTGGACATGAGGCAGAATCATCACATCATGGCCTAAGAAGATCTATGAGGGAAAAGAAAAAACCAGAAAGGTATGGGTTTGACACCTCCTTAGTAACTAAACATTCTATATACATAGCACAGGACATAAACCAAGAGGAGCCATCATCATTTGAAGAGGCCAAAGCAAAAACAGAATGGAAGCATGCAATGAAGGAAGAGATCAAAGCACTTGAGGAAAACAACACTTGGGATTTGGTGCCCAAGACTTCATCCATGAAGGTAATAGGCTCAAGATGGGTCTATAAACTCAAGAAGAATTCTGATGGTTCCATTAACAGGTATAAGGCAAGGCTTGTAGCAAAAGGCTTTGCACAAACTCAGGGAATTGATTATGAGGAGACCTTCTCTCCTGTGGCAAAGATGCCTACTATTAGGGTTTTGCTTAGTATTGCCTCTTCCAAGAATTGGAAGATACTTCAACTAGATGTAAAGAATGCATTCTTGAATGGTTGGATAACAGAAGAGGTATATATGGCACAACCACCTGGTTTTGAGAATCAAGTTTATCCTGATTATGTGTGTAAACTTAACAAAGCATTGTATGGTCTCAAGCAAGCTCCAAGAGCTTGGAATTTCAGGCTTGTTTCATTCTTGCAGGACAAAGGCTTTCAACCAAGCAAGGCAGATCCTTCACTCTTTATTAAAAAGAGTAATTATGAGGTCATCTACCTATGTGTATATGTAGATGATATTATATTGACAGGAAATGATGCAGATGGTATGAAGAAGATCAAAGATCAGATGAGAGAAGAGTTCAAGATAAGTGATTTGGGTTCACTTACCTACTTCCTAGGTTTGGAAGTTGTCTACAAAGATCATGGTTTGTTTCTCACTCAAAGAAAGTACATTAAGGACATGTTGGCAAAATTCAAGATGCAAGATTGTAAGATTGCAGGTACTCCAATGGAGGTCAATCACAAATTGAGCTCACATGAAGGTGAACTCATAGAGGACATCACGTCATATCAAAGTCTAGTGGGTAGTCTCAATTATGCCACGTTGACAAGAGTAGATATATGTTACAATGTGAGTGTGCTAAGTCAATTTATGCACACACCAAGGAAACCACATATGGATGCTGCCAAAAGGATTCTCAAGTATCTCAAAGGAACCATAAATGAAGGACTTTATTATCCTTATGTATCTGATTTAGGTTTGAAGCTATTTTCTGATGCAGATTGGGCTGGCTCCAAGGAAGATAGAAGGAGCACTTCAGGTTATCTTACCTTTGCAAGTTCAAAGCTTATTTCATGGTCATCCAAGAAGCAACCCACAGTTGCTCTCTCTTCTACTGAAGCTGAATATAGAGGTCTTGCCATAGCTACACAAGAAGCTATGTGGATGAAGACATTATTCAAAGATCTTGGATTGGAGTTTGGAACTCCAACTATTTTTTGTGACAATATGAGTTCTATTCATTTGGCTGCTAATCCTATTTCTCATGCAAGGAATAAACATATTGAAGTTCATTATCACTATGTACGAGAGAAGGTTCTAAGCAAAGAGATTCAAATATCATATGTGTCCACTCATCAACAATGTGCAGATATTCTAACCAAAGCATTGGATGGTACAAAGCTTTGCAAATTCAAGGCTATGATTGGTTTGCAGGTAATCTTGGAAGATTGAAGACCTCAAGCATACTTGGCTTGAGGGGGAGCTGTTGGAGCAAGTCTATGACAAGCCTAAGTATTGGCTTGAGTCCCACAAAGTCATAGAAAAAGCCTTAAAATGAAGACTATGTAAAGTTCACTTGTGAACTACCTCTTGTAACTTTTGAAGAGTTTACTTAATGTAAAAGTAAGAGAATCTTAAGTGGTTGAGTCCACTTGGTCAAGAATGGAAAGAGGAGCCACGAATTCGTGATTTGTGGTAGGTAGAGAATCAAATCAATCATTGATTGATTGGAGAGTGATTGAGGGAAGTTAGCCTCCCAAACTCAACTATAAATAGATGGCAGTTTTAGTCGTGGTTAGAGAGACCTATGTGAAGACCTCCAAGAGCTGAGCTTTATGCCATATCAAGGTGTGATTACAAGGCACACATATGTATCAGTAAGTCATTGTATTTTACAAGCAATATACTTTCATTTTCATGATTATTTGAGTTCATCTTTCCATGTTCTTGTGAAGTGTACTACTCACTGCCATTACTCTCAGTTTTTCTCAGTCTGCTTGCAGAGATGTTTTCTCTAAGCTTGGTGCATCATTTTCAGTGATTTAACTTGGTAAAGTTAGCTCTATATGTCTACTATATGCTCACAAATTTTCATGTCATTTGGATGTTTCCAACTTCAGTTATGTTCATTTGAAGTCAACAGGGTCTGTTCATCTTCACTTCTCTGTCAGGTACCCGACTTTTTCACTCATCTTGTCAGAGCCATTTCTCATAGGTTACTCATTGCAATTCAGTGATTTAAAGCTTGTTGGATTCAGATTACTGTCTAGTATAACCATACAAATTTTCATAATCATTGGATTCCTACATTTTGAGTTATGTTGATTTTTCTGCTCACTGGTCTATTTCTATAGCAGCCCGTGAAAATCGGGATGATGTCATCACTTGTTAAAACTCATTCTCAGTGTGTGGTTCATTATTTTTGATGAGATTACTCTTGAAAGTTAGCTCTTTAAGTTACCTAGACTTCCCCAAGAGGAATTAAGCTAATTGCTGCTGTGCTCAGAGAATTATGTAAAACACTGGACAGGTGTATGAACCAAGAATAGCAAGTTTTCACCTCTGAGCTAACTCCAACTTATCTGTTTTGATCTATCTTTTTGAGAGTGATCTTCCAAGGTACATAGGGTGTCTAATACATCCATTGGCAACCTAAAAGGGCCCACCATATACTCGTGGAGTTCATTTGGCTGGTGTAGATCAAGGATTTTGCAACACCTCTTCATCTTCAAGCACATACCTATCCATCTCTTCACAACCTCCATTCTCTTTTTTGCTATTTCTGGTTTGCTTTTTACATTAGTTGTGAACTCACAAAATTTTTTTCGGCAATTCCACATGGCATTTAATTGTTTGTCATCATGGTTGCTGAAGAATCTCCTTGCTTTTGCACCTCCCATTGAGACATACTATAGTACCTTACTTGTATTTTGTGAAAGCTTTAGATCTTTTCTTAGATGAACATCACCACCATGAAATACCATTTTTGAAAGCAGAGATTCACATTTTTTTTATGCACTCATTTGAAAGAGTTGTAGGCTTGATAGAATATGCATAATCCAAGTGGATATGGACCAACTTGTCAATGATCCTTAACTCAAGCATGTAGTGTACATATGTGTACATTTGTCAATGCTATTGGAAGTATGGGATCCCAAATCATGGCAGATGATGAGTAGTTATGGAGAAAAACATTTTTTTTGGAAGGAGCCTCTTCAGCCTCAACTCTAGTAATCCATCCTCTTGTGCCTGGACTCTGCCTGCTATACAAGCAAGTGTTGATATATTTAGGTAGTGATGTGTGTGAACACACTAGGATCGTCGGGGCACTTTTTTCCCTCTTTAGGAGGTTTTGTACCCTCGGCTTGTATATACGCCTATTGCCCTAATGGGCTACTTATCTTTGTACATTCTCTAGTAATACATTCAGTATTGTGTGTGTGTGCTCCAAGCTTCTTCTTCTTCCTTGTGCTGTTCCCGTGCTTCCGCAGACGTCTAACTCCAACAATTGGTATCAGAGCAGGTCGTCGCTTCATCTAGGGCGCTGTCGACACTCCTCCGTTTGCAGTCTCCGAATCCCACGAATTTTGGTGAGCATACTCAGCATGTTTTCGAGATCAAAACCGCTTTGCGCTGTGGTGCCGAAATCGCGATCTGAGCTCGTTTCGGCCTCCGAACGCACTATCGCAGTGCTTGTGCAGGCTATTTCATCTTTTTGTGCCAAAGGTATATACCAATTTCTGTTTGCCAGTATAAGCGTCTCGAAGTCTTCTACAAGTCTAGTAGAACTCGTCTTGGCAGTTCTGTTCAACTTTTTGAGATACATTCAATTTTCTGCATCAAGGTATTTTAGTCATCGGCCATGGCTGAAAGCAGTGATGTATTCCGTATGTTGGCTGTTGAGGATAAGTTGGATGGTACCAACTACCCATTATGGGCTTATATGATGTGACATGTATTGGTTGCAAAAGGATTGTGGAACAATGTGCAGGGTGTTGAAAGACGTCCTGTTACACCTATAACAACAGGTACTACAAATACAGGTGTTGGAGTTGATGAAGATGGTGTCGAAGATGATATTCCGCAGATCCCTGTTCATGCTGCTGTTTCTATTGCACCTACTACAGAGCAGATTCGTTGGGATGGCAGAGATGCCCAGACACATGCATTGATAGCTTTGTCTGTCAAACGTGCCATTATTCCTCATATTCGCTCTTGCAGAACAGCTAAGGATGCTTGGGATACACTTACCACATTGTACCAAGCTAGGAATGAGGCTCGTGTTGCTTACCTCCAAAAACAGTTGGAGAGTGAGCACATGAATGAAGGTGATTCTATGGACAGTTTCCTAACGAAGATCAAAGACTTGAAGGAACAATTGATTTCTGCTGATGAGGTTATACTAGATAGCTCACTTGTGCAGACCGTTCTGAATGGTCTTCCTGATTCATATCAGAGTTTTTCTTCTACTCTTCAGTTCATGATGAAAGGTAATCCAAATGCCTTATCATTTGAGGAGTTAGTCTCTGTTCTGTTGCAAGAAATCAGTCCAGGCAAAACAGGTCCATTATGCCAGTTGCAGATCAAGCTTTTGTGGCGAGTCAGAAGGGCAAAGGAAAATGGAGCTCTTCAACTAGTAAGCAGAAATCTGCTAATTCTGCATATTCTGCATATTCGAAGAAGGATGATAAAGATGAGAAGAAATCAGAAAAGCAGAAATTGTTTTGTAAGTACTGTAAAGGGAATGATCATATCATAAAGAACTGTCCAAAATTGGCTGCTAAAGAGGCAAAGAAGAAAGAGGCTGGAATGGTTGTTGCAGAGGCCTCTACACGAAAAACAGAGTCTGTAAATCTTGTGCAGGAAGAAGAATGGGCGTTTACTACTGTCTGCAGTTTTGACCCATCTTCTCATGAGCAGTGCATGTCTTCAGTAGACTCAGATGTTTGGTATTCTGACAGTGGAGCGACCAAACATATTACATTGCAGCGCAGTTTCTTCTCTTCACTCGAGCCTTGGTAAGATCATTTTGACTACTGCTGATGGTACTTCTTTCACTTTGTCAGATGCTTTATTTGTGCCAGATCAAAAAGAACATGTTATCAATTTCTGCATTAGCCAAGATTGGCTTGGTTGTGAAATTTGTTGATGACAGGTGTACAGTTCATGATCTGTCAAATGGCGATGTGATTATTGCTTCTGGCATTTTATGTCGTGGGCTGTATAAGCTCATAGACTATGAAAGATCTGTAAATGCTTTGGCATGTGCAGTAAATGATTCTCAGGCTATGTCAGATGCAAAGCTTTGGCATGCACGCTTTGGTCATCTGAATTTTGCTAGTTTACTACGCCCACAGAAATCTGAAATGGTGTCCTCTTTGCCCAAACTTGAGGCACCTAGAAAACATGTTTGTGAAGGCTATATTTTGGGCAAAATTCAGCGTTCCTCCTTTCCAAAAGATGGTTCAGTTCGGGCTACACAGAAATTGCAGCTTGTACATAGTGATGTGTGTGGTCCTATGTAGACACCCTCTTTTGGAAATTACCTTTACTTCGTGAATTTCATTGATGATTTTTCTAGGCATGCATGGGTATATCCACTCAAAGCAAAGTCCGAAGTGTTCATGTGCTTTAAACAATTTTTGGTTTTGGCTGAAAATGTGTCAGCATGTAAAATGGGCACCCTCCGTTCTGATCGAGGGGGGGAATATATGTCTTCTGATTTTAATGCATTTCTGGCTGAACGTGGGATGAAACACTAGTGTACAGTGCCGTATACACCTCAACAGAATGGAGTTGCTGAACGAAAGAACAGGTCTCTCATGGAGATGGTGAGGTGTATGTTCAAGAGTCAGGCTTTACCTCATAGTTTCTGGCTTGAGGTTGTCATGAGGACAGTCTAGTGCTGGTCCTAATGAGGCAACTTCTCAACCTTTGCAGGTTTCATATGATGATGCAGATCATTCCATTTCTGATGCAGATTTACATGATGCACTTGTTGATGAGAGAGCTGATATTGAGCAGGCAAAAACTATTCCAAAATGGTTGGTGCAGACTTTGCGTGATAGCAGATTAGATGCACCTTTGTCATATCGTACTTGTTCAGGCTCTCATAGTGCCTCCTTTGCATCAGATTGCTATGCTATGGCTGCGCCTAGTCTCTGTGATGAGAATGAGCCTGTTTCTTTTGATGAAGCACAGAATTCAGAAAATTGGATGGTTGCTATGCAATCTCAATATGATGAATGAAGAATGGTACATGGTCTTTATGTGACTTGCCTCCTGGCAAGAAGGCCATTGGCACTAAGTGGGTATACAAGCTGAAGCGTAAACCTGATGGTACAGTTGACAGGTATAAGGCTAGGCTTGTTGCAAATGGTTATGCGCAGGAAAGAGGCATTGATTTTGAAGAGACCTTTGCACCTACATGCCGTATGACTACTGTTCGGAGCATTTGTGCACTTGCAGCCCATCATGGTTGGAATGTACATCATTTGGACATTAAAATAGCATTTCTGAATGGTGACTTGCATGAAGAAGTGTATGTTTTTCAGCCCCGCGGCTTTGTGTAGAAAGGGCATGAAAACCGATTATGCAGGTTAAAGAAGGCATTATATGGTTTAAAGCAAGCACCACGTGCTTGGTATGAGAAGATACATGCCTATCTGGTTGCACATGGTTTTGAGAATAGTCCAACTGAAAGAACCTTATATGTTAAGCGTGCTAATGATGTGCTTCTGATCATTGTTGTCTATGTTGATGACATGCTGCTCACTGGTCCTATTGAGAAGCATATTGCTGATTTCAAGGCTGATTTGCATGCCTCATTTGAGATGTCTGATTTGGGGCATTTGCATCACTATTTGGGCATTCAATTTATGCAAGTTGATGGTGGAATGGCTTTGTGTCAAACGAAAATATATTGACACATTATTACAGCGTTTTGGCCTTGAAGACTGTAAGCCTATTGCCACTCCTATGGAGACAGGTTTACGATTGAGTCTTCATGATGCTGGAGATGCATTTGATGCTGTTCTCTATCAGCAGGCTGTTGGATGCTTGATTTACTTATGCATTACATGGCCAGATATTCAGTTTGCTGTCTCACAGATGAGCAGGTTTATGCATTGCCTAGGAGTCATGCATTGGAAGGTGGTTAAGCGCATCTTTCACTACTTGAGTGGTACTCGGCTACTTGGGTTGTTTTATCCCAAGGGGGCATCACTACCGCCAGATTTGCATGCTTTCTCTGACTCAGATTGGGCTGGTTGCTATGACACTCGTGTGTCCAGTAGTGGTTTTTGCTTCATGCTTGGTAGCTCATGTATATCTTGGTTGAGCAAGAAGCAGCCTACTGTGGACACTTCCACTTGTGAGGCTGAGTATAGGTCAGCTTTCACAGCTACTGTTGAGTGTGTGTTGCTCAGATGCCTTATGGCTGATTTGGGTGTTGGCCAGTCTTCTGCCACCACCATCTTCACTGACAGTCAGAGCGCATTGGCAGTTGCGAGGAACCCTGTGTTCCATGCTCGCACTAAGCACATTGAGGTGCATTATCATTATGTTAGGGAGAGGTTCTCTATTGGGGAGATCAGCTTGGCATATGTGCCCATGCAGGAGAACATTGCTAACCTTTTCACGAAGGCTCTGCCTAGGGAGAAGTTTGAAGCTTTTCACAAAGCTTTGGGCTTACTTCCTTTTGTGGAGTGATTTCCACATAGCTTGGCACTTCCTTATACATGAGTGCCAGCTACTTGTTCACCGCATCCCTAATGGGCTACTTATCTTTGTACATTCTCTAGTAATACATTCAGTATTGTGTGTTTGTGCTCCAAGATTCTTCTTCTTCCTTGTATTGTTCATGTGCTTCCACAGACGTCTAACTCCAACATTAAGGGTACTTAGAATTTTCTCCCCCACTTATACCAAACATGCATTTGAGCATCCTTAGGTCTCCACTCAAATGCCACTCAACTTTAAAGTCTCCGTAGTCTTTGACATTCAACAATTCTCCTGCATGATGCCTCTAAACAACATTTGGAATGTTTTTCTGTGAGAATAACTATTTAAGTGTTTTATGGCTCTCATATGGAACTTGAGCACATCCAACCCACCATAAGTCCATTTCTGATTGTATTTTGAGAGATGGAGTATCGAGTTTCCCAAGGCTATAATCCAAAGCTCTATTCATCAGTGCAATTCTTATTCTCTCCATCTTTTGATGTTTTTTAAGTTCAGCTTCATCAAGTTTGATTACAAAATTCAATAGACCAGAACATTCATGTTATTTTATATTATAGAACTGTACCATGTATATTTGAAGTCTTATTATATACATCCATATATTGTTAAACGCATTGTAAGTGAAATGTAACTTTTGTTTTCCTACTTCGTAAGGCACGTTACCATGAATATGTTTATATTAACCAAATATTGATGTGATCTTTTTATTCAAAAAGAGCCGAAACTTTCCTATAGGAGGGCGTCTAGGCAATCCAAAGCTTTTAACTTTGTTAAATTTTAAAAATTCACACCAAACTTTTGAAATTGCTCTATAACCTTTCCTACTCACTCTAGCACCATCACAAATCTCCTGAATTTGAGATGGTTCTAACAACAAATTCATGTCTGACACGAGTTTTTGGAAAACAAAGTGTTTCAAGCATGTATTTTCTTTCAGTTTCAATAGTCGTAAAACATCACTTTGACTCATAATTTCATTACAAAAATGTACACGCTCAAAAGTGTTCACATATTGAAACCTAACACATTTGTCACATGATCTCTTACAATTTTCATTTTTTTCTTCTTTTGGCCAGATTTTTCAGTGAAATCTAGAAAAGGTGTTACTCGTTTTGATCGCATTCTCAAACCTATGGGAGTTTCTTTCATTTTTTTGAAAGATTCTAACTGAGAAGATAAAGTGGATAATTTGTATTCTAACTCCCTCTTATGTAAATCCCTTTGATGTAGTGTGTTTTGTAAATAGTTTATGTATTGTACATAATTCCTTGAAATCTCCCAGAGCCTTGAACAATAGCCTCGTAAACCATCCTCACCATCTCCTACAAATCTAATCAGATCATGAAGTTTATGAAAAGGGGGATACCTTCCAGTTTGTGGATCAATTGGATAAATAGATCCATCTGCCCATATGTCGATATGTTTTTTGCCTTCTTTCTACAATCCATCCACTTCAGAAGGTTGAAGAGCCCTTTGGAATACCTTTCTTATCGTTGCATACTCATGACTAACTGCAATGTTGATATGGAACTTATCACAATGATTTTTGCTAGTTGAAAGCTGAGTGAGAGTGTTTGGGTTGATGTTCTCCATGGTCTGCTATGAAGAGTGACACAAAGTGTCTAAAATGACGTGAAAGAGAGAAACATGCTTGCTATGGAAAGTAGAGTAAAAAAGTGCAAAACATCATAAGCACACATTATATAGGTCTGTGAACAAGAGGAAAATTTGAATTTTGATGAACGCCTAATGAGCACAAAATTTGAGGCGTAAGATATCACACAAACTTTTCATGATTATCATACGAGTTTCTCTCTCTTCAAAATTTGCATAAGATACATTTTAAATGAGCTTACACGGAATTTTCTAAATGATTTGACAACTTTAATCCAGATTAAGCACAACTAATTGAAATCCTTACACGGCCCTTTTTGGGCTGTTTTTTGCCCTAATGCTATCAAAATGCCAAACATTTGAGTCTATTGCAAACATACACTGCTCATGAGAAGATGGGTCAAAACTGCAAACAGTAGTAAATGCCCAATCTTCATTCTACACAAGATTTGCAGACTCTGTTTTCAGTGTAGAGGCCTCTACAACAACCATTCCAACCTCTTTTTTCATTGCCTCGTTTGCAATCAATTTTGGACAGTTCTTTGTGATATGATCATTTCCTTTATAGTACTTACAAAAGAATTTCTACTTTTCTAATTTATTCTCATCTTTGTCTTCCTTCTTCAAATGTGCAACATTTGCACATTTTTGCTTACTAGTAGATGAGCTCCATTTACCTTTGCTCTTCTGACTAACCAGGAAATCTTGATCTGCAACACACATAATGGACCTGTTCTACCTAGACTGATCTGCGTGCAATTGAACAGAGACTAACTCCTCAAATGTCAAGGCATTTGGATTGCCCTTCATTGTCAAACGAAGAGTAGAAGCAAAACTGTGATCTGAATCATGAAGACCATTTTGAACGGTCTGCATAAGTGAGCTATCTAGTATAACTTCATCAGTAGAAATCAACTGTTCCTTCAAGTCTTTGATCTTTGTTAGAAAATTATCCATAGAATCACCTTCATTCATATGTTCACTCTCCAAGTGTTTTTGGAGGTAAGCAACACGAGCCTCATTCCTAGCCTAGTACAATTTGGTAAGTGTATCCCAAGCATCCTTAGCTGTTCTACAAGAGAAAATGTGAGGAATAATGGCACGTTTGATAGAAAAGGCTACAATGCATGTGCCTGAGCATTTCTGCCATCCCAACAAATTTGCTGTATAGTAGGTGTAGCAGAAACCGTAGCACAAACATGAATCTAAAGAATATCAGCATCTTCAATGCCATCTGCATCAACTTCAATGCTTGTATTTACAAGTATAATAGGACATTTTTCAACACCCTGCACAACGTTCTACAGTCCTTTTGCGGCCAATACATGTCACATCATATAAGCTCACAATGGGTAATTGGTGCCATCCAACTTATTCTCAATACCCAACATATAGAATACATCACTGCTTTCAGCCATGGCACCATTGACTAAAGTACCCTGATGCAAAAAAATGAATGTATCTCAAAAAGTTGAACATAACTATAGTGACGAGTTTTGCTAGACCTGTGGCAAACTTTGAGATGCTTATATTGGTGAACCAAAACCTGTATATATCTTTGGCACACAATACTGAATGTATTACCACTAGAATGTACAAAGATAAGTAACCCATTAGGGCTATAGGCATATATACAAGCCGGGGGAAAAAACCTCCTAAAGAGTGAAAAAAGTGCCCCGATGGTCCTAGTGTATTCAAACACATCACTACCTAAATATATCAACATAGAAGAATGGTGAGACCACATGGTGGACTATAGATGGTGATTAGGTGAGGGCTATATATTGGTTGGGAGGTGAGTCCCAACCAGTTCATTCTATTCCCCTTACATTTGGTACTAGAACTTATGATGCGAGGTCGATGGAGAGGAAACTCATGAAGAGGAAGATGGAAAATTATCATGCATGATAGAAGGGTTTTTTCTTCTAAATTGGGGCCATCATCTTCGAGTTACACGCAAGTTTCATGGTTTGAGTAGCAAGGAAAAAAAGACTCAGATTCGTGCATGATGACAACATCATCAAAGCTATGTGCAGTCAAAAGTTCATAGATAAGTGCCTTATTTAATTGGTTAACAACAAAGTTGGGCAGCTCATCAGCCCATGTAGGTAGCACAAGTTCATAGGTAAGTGCCCTATTTAATTGGTTAACAACAAAGTTGGGCAGCTCATCAGCCCATGTAGGTAGCACAGACATCGCCAATTACACAAATAGATGGAAGTATGTGTGTGTTATATGTAGGCAGCATGTGGGATAAAATCTTTTCTTCACTTCACCCGTGGTAAGCAGTCAATGGGTGTTTTCTTCACGTATCTACAAGAGGCGGAAACAACTCAAAATATAGAAAGAGATCACACACGTTATGGGGAGAGAGAGAGAAAGAAAGAAAGAAAGAAAGAAAGAAAGAAAGAAAGAAAGTCATATTAACGTCTTCTCGAGGCCAAACTTGGCCTATGACACAAAAACCATGTACAAGTGTAGTAACCCTGTGTAGAGGATGAAATGAAATAAAAGGTATATCGCTACACAAAGATATATATAAAGCTGGAAAAGGATGGGGAGATGTGGCTCTGATTCCGCAAATAGTGGCCACCTAATACATGGGGGACATGTGAGTAAAAGTGTGAGTAAAACACTCTAGCTACCTACCAGTGAATGGGTGGAGGTGGGTGTAGTATGTGGTACATCGGGGGTGGTCTGAGTGCCTCCTCAAGGAAGACAACCCATGGGGTGCTGGTGCACCTATGTTCTATCATGTGGTCGTAGGCTGTCCTGACACGTGAGATATCCTCCTGATATAGTCGTGGTCAATGATATCTGCCCATGCGTGGTCGACACCGTGCTCTCTGTGCTCCTGCCTGGTGGAGCGTGAGCCCTATAGATGGACCTCTCTGATGTAGCTCAATTCGCTGAAAAAATTGGGTAATGGTCTGCTGCGTACTCACCTGTGGCTGATGTGTGGGCTGGAGTGACCGATCTCGCCTCTCATATGCTGCTACGAGGAAGCGTCCCAAGCGTCGCTGGTCTCCCATAGTCATGCATAACTGGAGTGACTCCTCTATCTGGAATTGTGCTCGTAGGTCTACATATGCTGGGCATCTGATAACAAAATGCTCCTCACTCTCTACCTCTGTCTCACATACTGGGCATCACCTCTCCTCATGGGAGACTCCCCTGGATCGACCCCTCTCAATCTCGAGCTGATATTAGAGAGAGAGAGAGAGAGAGAGAGAGAGAGAGAGAGAGAGAGAGAGAGATATGAAAAGTGATGAAGTCATAGAGAGAGGGAGATAGATAATGAAAGAAATAAGTGGAGAAAAAAATAGAGAAAGAGAAGGACTAAGAGAGAAACAGAGAGAGAAAGATGGAGAAATATAAAACAGAGAGAGAGAGAGAGCCAAAGAAAGAGAGTGTTGGAGATAGACGTCTGCGGAAGCACGCGAACAGCACAAGGAAGAAGAAGAAGCTTGGAGCACAAACACACAATACTGAATGTATTACTAGAGAATGTACAAAGATAAGTAGCCCATTAGGGCAATAGGCGTATATACAAGCCGGGGGAAAAAAACCTCCTAAAGAGGGAAAAAAGTGCCCCGGCGGTCCTAGAGTGTTCACACACATCACTACCTAAATATATCAACAAATCCCCCCTGGGAGTGATGCGGTGAACAAGGAGCTGGCACTCATGTATAAGGAAGTGCCAAGCTATGTGGAAATCACTCACAAAAGGAAGTAAGCCCAAAGCTTTGCGAAAAGCTTCAAACTTCTCCCTAGGCAGAGCCTTCGTGAAAAGGTCTGCAATGTTCTCCTGCGTGGGCACATATGCCAAGCTGATCTCCCCAGCAGAGAACCTCTCCCTGACATAGTGATAATGCACCTCAATGTGCTTAGTGCGAGCATGGAACACAGGGTTCCTCGCAACTGCCAATGCGCTCTGACTGTCAGTGAAGATGGTGGTGGCAGAAGTCTGGCCAACACCCAAATCAGCCATAATGCGTCTGAGCCACACACACTCAACAGTCGCTGTAAAAGCTGCCCTATACTCAGCCTCACAACTGGAAGTGGCCAAAGTAGGCTGCTTCTTGCTCAACCAAGATATACATGAGCTACCAAGCATGAAGCAAAAACCACTGGTGGACACACGAGTGTCATAGCAACCAGCCCAATCTGAGTCAGAAAAAGCATGCAAATCTGGCGGTAGTGATCCCCCCTTGGGATAAAACAACCCAAGTAGCCGAGTACACTCAAGTAGCGAAAGATGCGCTTAACCGCTTTCCAATGCGTGACTCCTGGGCAATGCATAAACCTGCTCATCTGTGAGACAGCAAACTGAATATCTGGCCGAGTAATGCATAAGTAAATCAAGCATCCAACAGCCTGCTAATAGAGAATAGCATCAAATGCATCTCCAGCATCATGAAGACTCAATCGTAAACCTGTCTCCATAGGAGTGGCAATAGGCTTACAGTCTTCAAGGCCAAAACGCTACAATAATGTGTCAATATATTTCGTTTGACACAAAGCCATTCCACCATCAACATGCATAAACTGAATGCCCAAATAGTGATGCAAATGCCCCAAATCAGACATCTCAAATGAGGCATGCAAATCAGCCTTAAAATCAGCAATATGTGTCTCAATAGGACCAGTGAGCAGCATGTCATCAACATAGACAACAATGATCAGAAGCACATCATTAACACGTTTAACATATAAGGTTCTTTCAGTTGGACTATTCTCAAAACCATGTGCAATCAGATAGGCATGTATCTTCTCATACCAAGCACGTGGTGCTTGCTTTAAACCATATAATGCCTTCTTTAACCTGCAAACCTGGTTTTCATGCCCTTTCTGCACAAAGCCACGGGGCTGAAAAACATACACTTCTTCATGCAAGTCACCATTCAGAAATGCTGTTTTAATGTCCAACTGATGTACATTCCAACCATGATGGGCTGCAAGTGCACAAATGCTCCGAACAATAGTCATACGGCATGTAGGTGCAAAGGTCTCATCAAAATCAATGCCTCTTTCCTGCGCATAACCCTTTGCAACAAGCCTAGCCTTATACCTGTCAATGGTACCATCAGGTTTACGCTTCAGCTTGTATACCCACTTAGTGCCAATGGCCTTCTTGCCAGGAGGCAAGTCACATAAGGACCATGTACCATTCTTCATTATAGCATCATATTCAGATTGCATAGCAGCCATCCATATTTTTGAATTCTGTGCTTCATCAAAAGAAACAGGCTCATTCTCATCACAGAGACCAGATGCAGCCATAGCATAGCAATCTGATGCAAAGGAGGCACTATGAGAGCCTGAACGAGTACGATATGAAAAAGGTGCATCTAATTTGCTGTCACGCAAAGTCTGCACCAGCCATTTTGGCATAGTTTTTGCCTGCTCAATATCAGCTCTCTCATCAGCAAGTGCATCATGTAAATCTGCATCAGAAATGGAATAATCTGCATCATCATATGAAACTTGCAAAGGCTGAGAAGTTGCCTCATTAGGACCAGCACTAGCTTATCCACCTGTAAAAAGAGGCATCAAAGTATCATACATGTCTTTGGAGCTAACAGATGTCTCCTTAGTACATGAAAGCAATGGCTGAATAGCATCTTCCACAAAGACAACATCACGGCTAACCAGAATGCGTTTAGTCTGTGGATGATACAGACGATAGCCTTTACTTTGAGAACTGTACCCAACAAAAATACATTTTACTGCCTTATCATCCAATTTTCTGCGATGTTGTTCAGGCACTAATGCATATGCCAAACAACCAAAAACACGCAGATGAGCAACAGATGCTTGCGGTCATGCCAAGCCTCATATGGAGTGATAGACTGCAACGCTTTGGTGGGACACCTGTTCAGTACATATGCTGCACACATGACAGCCTCAAGCGAGAAACTATGTGGTAAAGCCTGACTTTTGACCATGCACCTCGCCATCTCCATGAGTGACCTGTTCTTTCGTTCAGCAACTCCATTCTGTTGAGGTGTATACGGCACTGTACACTGGTGTTTTATCCCACGTTCAGCCAGAAATGCATTAAAATGTGAAGACATATATTCCCCCCCTTGATCAGAACGGAGGGTGCCCATTTTACATGCTGATAGATTTTCAGCCAAAACCAAAAACTGTTTGAAGCACATGAACACTTCGGACTTTGCTTTGAGTGCCATGCATGCTTGGAAAAATCATCAATGAAAGTCACGAAGTAAAGGTAATTTCCAAAAGAGGGTGTCTGCATAGGACCACAGACATCACTATGTACAAGCTGCAATTTCTGCATAGCCCGAACTGAACCATCTTTTGGAAAGGAAGAACGCTGCATTTTGCCCAAAATACAGCCTTCACAAACATGTTTTCCAGGTGCCTCAAGTTTGGGCAAAGAGGACACCATTTCAGATTTCTACAGGCGTAACAAACTAGCAAAATTCAGATGACCAAAGCGTGCATGCCAAAGCTTTGCATCTGACATAGCCTGAGAATCATGAACTGCACATGCCGAATCATTCACAGATCTTTCATAGTCTATGAGCTTATACAGTCCACGACATAAAATGCCAGAAGCAATAATCACATCGCCATTTGAGAGATCATGGACTGTACGCCTGTCATCAACAAATTTCACAACCAAGCCAATCTTGGCTAATGCAGAAACTGATAACAGGTTCTTTTTGATCCCTAGCACAAATAAAGCATGTGACAAAGTGAAAGAACTACCATCAGTAGTAGTCAGAATGATCTTACCAACTCCCATAACAGGATAAGAGGAGTTATTGGGGCATGTGACAGTATTCCCTGTAGGGGCAGGCTCCAGTGAAGAGAAGAAACTGCGCTGCGAGGTAATATGTTTGGTCGCACCACTGTCAAAGTACTAAACATCTGAGTCTACTGCAGACATGCACTGATCATGAGAAGATGGGTCAAAACTGCAGACAGTAGTAAACGCCCATTCTTCTTCGTGCACAAGATTTGCAGACTCTGTTTTTGGTGTAGAGGCCTCTGCAACAACCATTCCAGCCTCTTTCTTCTTTGCCTCTTTAGCAGCCAGTTTTGGACAGTTCTTTATAATATGATCATTTCCTTTACAGTACTTGCAGAACAATTTCTGCTTTTCTGATTTCTTCTCATCTTTATCCTGGTTCTTCGATTGTGCAGCATTTGCAGATTTTTGCTTACTAGTAGAAGAGCTCCATTTTCCTTTGCCCTTTTGACTAGCTAGGAAAGCTTGATCTGCAACACGCATAATGGACCTGTTCTGCCTGGACTGATCTTCCTGCAACAGAACAGAGACTAATTCCTCAAATGACAAGGCATTCGGATTGCCTTTCATCATCAATCGAAGAGTAGAGGCAAAACTCTGATATGAATCAGGAAGGCCATTCAGAACGGTCTGCACAAGTGAGCTATCTGGTATAACCTCATCAGCAGAAATCAATTGTTCCTTCAGGTCTTTGATCTTTGTAAGAAAACTGTCCATCGAATCACCTTCATTCATGTGCTCACTCTCCAACTGTTTTCGGAGGTAAGCAACACGAGCCTCATTCCTAGCCTGGTACAAAGTGGTAAGTGTATCCCAAGCATCCTTTGCTGTTCTGCAAGAGCGAATGTGAGGAATAATGGCACGTTTGACAGACAAGGCTATCAATGCATGTGCCTGGGCATCTCTGCCATCCCAACAAATCTGCTCTGCAATAGGTGCAACAGAAACAGCAGCACGAACAGGAATCTGCGGAATATCATCTTCGACACCATCTTCATCAGCTCCAGTACCTCCAGCACCTGTATTTGTAGTACCTGTAGTCGCAGGTGTAATAGGACATCTTTCAACACCCTGCACTATGTTCCACAGTCCTTTTGCAACCAGTACATGTCGCATCATATAAGCCCATAATGGGTAGTTGGTACCATCCAACTTATCCTCAACAGCCAACATACGGAATACATCACTGCTTTCAGCCATGGCCGGTGACTAAAATACCTTGATGTAGAAAATTGACTGTATCTCAAAAAGTTGAACGGAACTGCCCAGACGAGTTCTGCTAGACCTGTAGCAGACTTCGAGATGCTTAAACTCGCGAACAGAAATTGGTATATACCTTTGGCACAAAAGGACGAAATAGCCTGCACAAGCGCTGCGATAGTGCGTTCGGAGGCCGAAACGAGCTCAGATCGCGATTTCGGCACCACAAAGTGAAGCTGTTTTGATCTCAAAAACACCTTGAGTATGCTCACCAAATTTCGTGCGAATCTGAGACTGCAAACGGAGGAGTGTCGACGGCGCCCTAGAAGAAGCGATGACCTGCTCTGATACCAATTGTTGGAGATAGACGTCTGCGGAAGCACGCGAACAGCACAAGGAAGAAGAAGAAGCTTGGAGCACAAACACACAATACTGAATGTATTACTAGAGAATGTACAAAGATAAGTAGCCCATTAGGGCAATAGGCGTATATACAAGCCGGGGAAAAAAACCTCCTAAAGAGGGAAAAAAGTGCCCCGGCGGTCCTAGAGTGTTCACACACATCACTACCTAAATATATCAATAGAGAGAAAGAAAGATATGAAAAGTGAGGAAGTCATAGAGAGAGGGAGATAGATAATGAAAGAAAGAAGTAGAGAAAAAAAAAATAGAGAAAGAGAAGGACTAAGAGAGAAACATAGAGAGAAAGATGGAGAAATATAAAACACAGAGAGAGAGAGAAAGGTGTGCATATCCACTTTAGTACACATGTTTATATGCATGCATACAACACATAAATGCACACGCATGCATTTATTCACTAATGCATGCACACAAGCATTGAAATATGCATCTATGGACGCACATATGCATTGCATTTACACACACAGTCTCATGTGTTCACATGTGACTACACACACATAAATGCGTACATTCATACATATGTGTATATATGCATAGATTAAAGCATATCAACGCACACGTATGCACATGTGTTCAACTATGTATTTATAAATGTACATATGCATTGCGTACATATGCACATACATGCATACATGTGCGCATACAAACATATTAATGCATACATATGCATTGTAAGTGCACACATGTGCACATACATGCATACTACATAAATAATGAAATTTATACATATATGAATGCATTTACATACATATGTATTCATAAAAATGCATCATCATGCACTAATAAGTATACACTTATACACACATGCATTTAACTTATTTTGAGCGTAACTTTCTATTTCAAGCTCCAATTTGAGGGCTTCAACTTGTTGTACAATCCTTGTTTCAAGGGATTTCTATGGATATATGCCATGTTTTTTTTTTCTAAATCACCCTTGTGTGGACTATCAAAATTCTTGCTTATCCTCTCAAAGAGAGATGCTGCCCATACACCTAGGTCCATTGTTTTGGCCATAATTTCTTTGTGGAATCTCCAAATGCAGAAATTAAAGACATGCATGAAAATGAAAATTGACATATATTCATCTCTAAAAATATTTTGTAGTAGCTCGTACTGGTTAATTAAAGTATACGCAAGTGTTGTCTATTGCTACAAGACTCTTTGCAAGTGATGGGATTAGGAACTTTTAAGTGTGGTTTTGAGAGTATTAGCATGATTCGATTCTTGAAGAATAATTTAAGTAGGGAAGAAATGCACGAGTGCATCCATACATAGAAGCATATGAAGGATTATTTTCTTCTTGAGGAAGATCATTTTCATTTTTGTTCATCATCAAGATGAGTTAGAACTTAGCATGAATGCGAATAAGTTAGTAAATGGTAAGAGTACCATCAAAGTCCAAATATCTAGACAATGGGTGACAAAGGTAAACACTCCTTATCCGATGCATCTATGAGCATAAGCATAACAAGGAGTAAGAGATGGTTGGAGGAAAGAATCCTCATAGCAACAAAAACTTTTTTGAAGTGATATGTATAGAGTGATTAGCTAAAACCGTATGAATTCATGTTGAGGATGCATTTATAGGCGTCAAAGTTACAAGTCCTTGGTAATTCATGAGTGGAGTAATACCTAATCATTGAAGCTTATATATGCAAGAGATATAAGGTTATGTTCAATAGTTTGCCCAAGATTGAGCTATGAGCATGTTCACACAACAAACATCACATGCTTGTGCGCCCATGTTTTAACATAAGATTTAAAGAGTGCACAAGAAGCACAATCATTAGGGATACATCCATCAAAGTAGAATGAATCCAGAGTGATTAGAATGCAATTTTACAAAGTCAAGAAATCTCATTTGAAAAGTGGATGGTGTGTAAAGTATCCATTTCTATGAAACAAGTTGGATTGAACATTTCTTTTGGTTGATGTCAAATGATTTGTGTATGCATGGTTATTTACCCATATCATGAATTCATTCAAAAAAATGAACGAGCATGTGTAATTATTAGATCAACATGTCTCACCATTTTTAAGTTTCAAAGATAATTGTTTGACATAGTTAAAAATCAAGCAGTCTGAGAAAGATTTGGATGTTAATTCTTAACGGAATGTTAATATTGATTCAAAATTGGAGAGAAATTTTCTCAAAGTTTTTTATTTAACCCGTCCAATTCCCATGTAGTTTGTGTTGATATATTTTCAGTAGTGATGTGTGTGAACAAACATAGGACTACCAGGACACTTTTTTTCCCTCTTTAGGAGGTTTTTTTCCCCCGCTTGTATATACACCTATAACCCTAACGTGTGACTTATTCTTGTACATTCACTTGGTAATACATCTAGTATTGTGTGTTGTGCTCCAAGCTTCTTCTTCTTCCTTGTGCTGTTTGCATGCTTCTGCAAACCTCAATCTCCAACAATTGGTATTAAAGTAGGTCATCACTTTATCTAGGGCATCGTCAACACCCCTCCAATCACAGTCTCATAATCACACAAAATTGGTAAGCATACTCAAGGCAATTAGGAGCTCAAAACAACTTCATTGTGTCACATTGAAATTTTAATCTGAGCTCGTCCCAACCTCCAAATGCACTATCATATCACTTGTGCAAGCAATTTTGTCATTTTGTTCCAAACATATATATAGGCATCAGTTTGCCAATACAAGTGCCTCAAAGTCTACTACATGTTTAATAGAGCTTGATAGGGTAGTTCTATTCAACGTTTTGAGATACAATCATTTTTCTACATCAAGGTATTTTAGTCAGTGGCCTTGGTTAAAAGCAATAATATATTCAGTATGTTGGCTATTGAGGGCAAGTTGGATGGTACCAATTAACCATTATGGTCACATATGATGCATCATGCATTGCTAGAAAAAGGATTGGAATATTGTGGAGGGTGGTGAAAAACAACCTACTACACCTGCAAATACAGTTATTGAAGGTGATGCAGATGGCATTGAAGATAATGCTCTTCAAATTCTTGTTCATGTTGTGGTTCCTGCTAACCTACTAGACAAAAACTTTGATGGGATGGTAGAGATGCTCAAGCACATGCATTGATAGATTTCTCTCTCAAACATGCCATTATCCCTCACATTCACTCTTGAAATTTATATCACGCAAGAAATGAGGCTTGTGTTGCTTACCTCCGAAAACAATTAGAGAGTGAGCATATGAATGAAGGAGATTATATGGACAGTTTTTTGATAAAGATAAAAGATTTGCAGGAACAATTGATTTTTGCTAATGAAGTCTTACAAGATAGTTCTATTCTTAATGGTATTCCAAATTCATATAAGAGTTTTGATTCTACCTAAGACTTCTAGATGAGGCATTCAATAATGCATGGAGCATACTGCTTGTTCACATGCAAAGAGTTGTAGAAGGTGAGTGAGTTTTGAAATAAATACCTTAGAGTGGTACTCATAGAAACTTGTTGTGAACATATCCTCAAATGTTTTTTGTAACAAGAAAGAAGGTGCTTCACCCTACAGTGCAATGCATAAAATATCTTTAGGGACGACGTTGTGCTTAGGTCATAAAACAGATCTAAATTTCCATTTTCAAAGCCTGGCATGGGTAGATGGGGTGCACAGATGTTTTGAAAGGCCTTGAACACCACTAACATGAGGTCAAAGATCTTTATAAGCAAAGCAACATCAGGCATGGGTTCAATCATGGCATCCAATGGCATATGTCACGATCATACATGCTACTGTTAGGGGTCCCTATGGAGGTGCAAGATATGGCTAGTTAACCCACTCTATGCAACATGCATTATTCTTTACTTGATAGCAACTGCTTTCCATGAACAATGCCTTGGCACTGATCCATAACACGGGTTGTATTAAATGTGTATGGAGCATTTGGCCATGTGCATAGCATTTCTAGGTACTCTTATAATAACTTTTCACTCTAGTTAGGCTGAAAAATAGCCACTTTGCATGTTGCCTCTAGGAGCTCCTCTAGTTCAAATTAACTAGCAAATGTTGGTGCTTTTCCAATAATCCTCTTTATTTCCACATTAAAATCTGCTAGGATGACAAAATAGGGCGCATACTACTATTTTAAAGTTGTGATAAGTCTACAATGTGCCAAGTTCTAGAAGTATTTCGACTCTAGTGTGACTGCTTCAATAACGACCATTGCTAGAATAAGGAACTCCATGCATTCCCCTTGGGTCTTGACAATCTCTTCCATTTGATTCATCCATGCTGCTGTGGGAAGCTCAAAAATGTCTTGTCCCTCTTCGATGACCCTGCCTCTTGGTATCGACTCAGGTTCATATTCTTCTTCAAATGTTTAGTCGATCAAAATCTCAATCATCTCTTTGTCTTGGGGGGCCTCAGACTATGATGGAGGCCTCTCGTACTATTGAAGCCTTGCTTGTAATCTGATTATTTGGTTATGTTGATTGAAAAGGTCAGATGATATTGAAGTAAATACAGTAGGTTCAAGGATTGCCATTGGTGGTTTTGGTAGTTCTGCTGGTTGTTGCCTTTGCACCTAGTTGACCTCTTCGATTATTTAATCACGTGCTTCTAGTAGGTTGACATACTATTCTAAAACTATTTCGATGCTCTCGAGAGGAACCACTTAGAACTTGGAGGGAGGAATGGGGCACCGAGCATGTTTTGAATGGCCACCTCTAGATTCTCTATATTCTATTCTTGGAGCCTCTAGTTCTCCTCTTTAGTTGCTGCCAAACGCTATCTCTCCACAAGACAAAACGGTGTGAATTATGTATGAAAAGTTACATCTTGGGACTCTATGGATTTTGCAAGTCTCTTTAGGATAATTTTACATAGGTGTCCGATGGCTAACAATAGATAATTAATAGCAAATGCATAAGATTAGGCTAATTAGTAGATAACTAGTAGCAAACTATCTAGTAATAGCTAATTACAAAAGAGCTAACGAAGAACCAACCACTTTATAATAGCTAAATAGTAACAAGATAATTAGTAATAGCTAGTTATAAACAACTAACCAAGAACAACCTACTTAGTAATAGCTAATTGATAACAAGCTAGTTAGTAATAGATAATTACAAAAAACTAATCAAGAACTAGCTACTTAATAATAGCTAACTAGTAATAAACTAATAAGTAATAGCTAATTATAAACAACTAACCAAGGGTGAGCTACTTAGAAATAGCTAACTGGTAACAAGCTAATTAGTAATACCTTATTACTAACAAGTAACCCAAAACCAGCTACTTAGTAAAGGTGAACTTATAACAAGTTAACCGATAATAGATAATTACCAACAAGCTACCAAGAACTAGCTACTTAGTAATAGCTTACTAGTAACAAGCTATTTAGTAATAGCTTATTACAAAAACCTAACCAAAAAACTGGCTCCTTAGTAATAGCTAATTACTAACAACTATCCAAGAACCAGCTACTCAGTAATAGCTAATGTTGGAGATAGACGTCTGCGGAAGCACGCGAACAGCACAAGGAAGAAGAAGAAGCTTGGAGCACAAACACACAATACTGAATGTATTACTAGAGAATGTACAAAGATAAGTAGCCCATTAGGGCAATAGGCATATATACAAGCCGGGGGAAAAAAACCTCCTAAAGAGGGAAAAAAGTGCCCCGGCGGTCCTAGTGTGTTCACACACATCACTACCTAAATATATCAACAAATCCCCCCTGGGAGTGATGCGGTGAACAAGAAGCTGGCACTCATGTATAAGGAAGTGCCAAGCTATGTGGAAATCACTCCATAAAAGGAAGTAAGCCCAAAGCTTTGCGGAAAGCTTCAAACTTCTCCCTAGGAAGAGCCTTCGTGAAAAGGTCTGCAATGTTCTCTTGCGTGGGCACATATGCCAAGCTGATCTCCCCAGCAGAGAACCTCTCCCTGACATAGTGATAATGCACCTCAATGTGCTTAGTGCGAGCATGGAACACAGGGTTCCTCGCAACTGCGAATGCGCTCTGACTGTCAATGAAGATGGTGGTGGCAGAAGACTGGCCAACACCCAAATCAGCCATAAGGCGTCTGAGCCACACACACTCAACAATAGCTGTGAAAGCTGCCCTATACTCAGCCTCACAACTGGAAGTGGCCACAGTAGGCTGCTTCTTGCTCAACCAAGATATACATGAGCTACCAAGCATGAAGCAAAAGCCACTAGTGGACACTTGAGTGTCATAGCAACCAGCCCAATCTGAGTGAGAAAAAGCATGCAAATGTGGCCGTAGTGATCCCCCCTTGGGATAAAACAACCCAAGTAGCCGAGTACCACTCAAGTAGCGAAAGATGCACTTAACCGTCTTCCAATGCGTGACTCCTGGGCAATGCATAAACCTGCTCATCTATGAGACAACAAACTGAATATCTGGCCGAGTAATGCATAAATAAATCAAGCATCCAACAGCCTGCTGATAGAGAACAACATCAAATGCATCTCCAACATAATGAAGACTCAATCGTAAACCTTTCTCCATAGGAGTGGCAATAGGCTTATAGTCTTCAAGGCCAAAATGCTGCAATAATGTTTCAATATATTTTGTTTGACACAAAGTCATTCCACCATCAACTTGCATAAACTGAATGCCCAAATAGTGATGCAAATGCCCCAAATCAGACATCTCAAATGAGGCATGCAAATCAGCTTTGAAATCAGCAATATAATATATATGCTGCACACATGAGAGCCTCAAGCCAGAAACTATGTGGTAAAGCCTGACTCTTGACCATGCACCTCGCCATCTCCATGAGTGACCTGTTCTTTCGTTCAACAACTCCATTTTGTTGAGGTGTATATGGCACTGTACACTGGTGTTTTATCCCACGTTCAGCCAGAAATGCATTAAAGTCAGAAGACATATATTCCCCCCCTCGATCAGAATGGAGGGTGCCCATTTTACATGCTGACAGATTTTCAGCCAAAACCAAAAACTGTTTAAAGCACATGAACACTTCGGACTTTGCTTTGAGTGGATATACCCATGCATCCCTAGAAAAATCATCAATGAAAGTCACGAAGTAAAGGTAATTTCCAAAGGAGGGTGTCTGCATAGGACCACATACATCACTATGTACAAGCTGCAATTTCTGTGTAGCCCGAACTGAACCATCTTTTGGAAAGGAGGAACGCTACATTTTTCCCAAAATATAGCCTTCACAAACATGTTTTCCAGGTGCCTCAAGTTTGGGCAAAGAGGACACAATTTCAGATTTCTGCAGGCGTAGCAAACTAGCAAAATTCAGATGACCAAAGCGTGCATGCCAAAGCTTTGCATCTGACATAGCCTGAGAATCATTTACTGCACATGCCAAATCATTTTCAGATCTTTCATAGTCTATGATCTTATATAGCCCATGACATAAAATGCGAGAAGCAATAATCACATCGCCATTTGAAAGATCATGAACTGTACACCTGTCATCAACAAATTTCACAACCAAGCCAATCTTGGCTAATGTTGAAACTGATAACAAGTTCTTTTTTATCCCTGGCATAAATAAAGCATCTGACAAAGTGAAAGAAATACCATCTGCAGTAATCAAAATGATCTTACCAACTCCCATAACAGGATAAGAGGAGTTGTTGGCACATGTAACAGTATTCCCTATAGGGGCAGGCTCGAGTGAAGAGAAGAAACTGCGCTGCGAGGTAATATGTTTGGTCGCCCCACTGTCAAAATACCAAACATCTGAGTCTACTGCAGACATGCACTGCTCATGAGAAGATGGGTCTCTTGGATGTGATGGCTGGATACAATCAAAAGATCAAGTTGGTGCTGCTAGACCTGCTTCACACCTGCCCTCTTTTCTCTTCAGATATGGTTAGGAGACTCCTTGAGCTTCCAAATGACACCAAGAAACTATATATGTGTTGTACAAAGTGATTGAGTAATGATCAAATCAAAACAGATAAGTTTGAGCCTTCATATGTCCAAAAAACTTGCTATTCCTGTAATGACACCTGCTCAGTCTTAAGCTCAGTGTGTCCAGCACACTTGAAATTAATCTAATTCCTTCTGGGAGTATTAAATTAACTTAACAAGCTACCATTAGCAAGTTAAATCACTCCAAATGACAAACTATACACTGAGCATGATGTTTAGCAAAATTAGTAACCTCCCCGACTTTTCAGGAAACACACAGAAATATACCAGTGATCACTTCGACAGCGATTTCTCCCAATTGGCTGAATAGATTGACTTGAAACTTTGTAGTGTTGTAGAATGCTTTGAGCTGGTTCCAATGAGCCCTTGATCATCAAAATTGGTTCAGTAGATCTTGAGATATGTCCAGTTGAAGTTGACAGACTTAGAGGTAGATACTCAGAGAAAACACAGAGTAAAAGTTATGAGTATATGTATTGATACTATCAAATGTACATTCCCATTGGCATGTAGAATGATGCCCAATGGTACTCAGAGGTGTAGGCTAGGTAGTAGCACTCACACACTCACACATATGCTTGGATTAGCCTCGGGAAGAGTGTGTCTTGCCCGCGACTTTTTACACTGACTTTTATAGATGTTTTGAAGGAGTTTGAATTCAACAATTCAAATTGTAGGCTCCCTCAAATCTCTCATCTACTCTCATAGAGATATTCTCTCCATCCATAACTTCTAATTGCCACGACTTTTGAATGTAGGTGAGATTACAAGAGGTGAGTTAAGTTACATTGACTTTTACATTGGATAAAAAGTAATAAAGCATAGGCATGTGTTCCTATGGTATTCCTTCAAGTGAAGTCTTCATGAATGCTCTTGTGAAACCCTCAAGATTGATATCCAATGCTCTTCAAGGTACAAGTCAAAGCCAAGTGTTAAGGCTTGCTTGCACCAACAGGGTCAAAACTGCAGACAGTAGTAAATGCCCATTCTTCTTCCTGCACAAGATTTGGAGACTCTGTTTTTGGTGTAGAGGCCTCTGCAACAACCACTCCAGCCTCTTTCTTCTTTGCCTCTTTAGCAGCCAGTTTTGGACAGTTCTTTATGATATGATCATTGCCTTTACAGTACTTACAAAACAATTTCTGCTTTTTTGATTTTTTCTCATCTTTGTCTTGGTTCTTTGAATGTGGAGCATTTGCAGATTTCTGCTTACTAGTAGAAGAGCTCCATTTTCCTTTGCCCTTCTGACTAGCCAGGAAAGCTTGATATGCAACTCGCATAATGGACCTGTTCTGCCTGGACTGATCGTCCTGCAACAAAACAGAGACTAACTCCTCAAATGATAAGGCATTCGGATTGCCTTTCATCATCAACCGAAGAGTAGAAGCAAAACTCTGATATGAGTCAGGAAGACCATTCAGAACGGTCTGTACAAGTGAGCTATCTGGTATAACCTCATCAGCAGAAATCAATTGTTCCTTCAAATCTTTGATCTTCGTTAGGAAACTGTCCATAGAATCACCTTCATTCATGTGCTCACTCTCCAACTCTTTTCAGAGGTAGGCAACACGAGCCTCATTCCTAGCTTGGTATAATGTGGCAAGTGTATCCCAAGAATCCTTAGCTGTTCTGCAAGAGCGAATGTGAGGAATAATGGCACGTTTGAAAGACAAAGCTATCAATGCATGTGCCTGTGCATCTCTGCCATCCCAGCGAATCTGCTCTACAGTAGGTGCAGCAGAAACAGCAGCACGAATAGGAATATGCGGAATATCATCTTTGACACCATCTTCATCAGCTCCAGCACCTGTATTTGTAGTACCTGTAGTCAGAGGTGTTACAGGACGTCTTTCAACACCCTACACAATGTTCCACAATCCTTTTGCAACCAATACATGTCGCATCATATATGCCCATAATGGGTAGTTGGTACCATCCAAATTATCCTCAACAACCAACATACGAAATACATCACTGCTTTCAGCCATGGTCGGTGACTAAAATACCTTGATGCAAAAAATTGATTGTATCTCAAAAAGTTGAATGGAACTGCCCAGACGAGTTCTGCTAGACATGTAGCAGACTTCGAGACGCTTAAACTCGCGAACAGAAACTAGTATATAGCTTTGGCACAAAAAGACAAAATAGCCTGCACAAGCGCTGCGATAGTGCGTTCGGAGGCTGAAACGAGCTCAGATCGCGATTTTGGCACCACAAAGGGAAGTTGTTTTGATATCTGAAACACCCTGAGTATGCTCACCAAATTTCGTGCGAATCTGAGACTACAAACGGAGGAGTGTCGACGGCGCCCTAGATGAAGCGACGACCTGCTCTGATACCAATTGTTGGAGATAGACGTCTGCAGAAGCACGCAAACAACACAAGGAAGAAGAAGAAGCTTGGAGCACAAGCACACAATACTGAATGTATTACTAGAGAATGTACAAAGATAAGTAGCCCATTAGGGCAATAGGCGTATATACAAGCCGGGGGAAAAAAATTTCCTAAAGAGGGAAAAAAGTGCCCCAACGGTCCTAGTGTGTTCACACACCTCACTACCTAAATATATCAACAACTAATTCATAAGAAGATAATTAGTAATAACTAATTACTAACAACTAACCGAGAAACTAGCTACTTAGTGATAATTAATTAGTAACAAGCTAATAGCTAATTGGTAAGAAGATAATTAGTAATAACTAATTACTAACAATAACCAAGAACTAACTACTTAGTGATAGCTAATTAGTAACAAGCTAATCAATAATACTTAATTACTAACAAGCTAATTAGTAATAGCTAATTCCTAATAGCTATCCAAGAACCAACTACTTAGTAATAATAATTGGTAATACGCTAATTAGTAATAACTAATTACTAACAACTAACTAAGAACTAGCTACTTAGTAATAGCTAATTGGTAACATGATAATTATTAATAGCTAATTGGTAACAAGCTAATTATTAATATCCATCTTCTAACAACTAACTAATGACTAGTTACTTAGTAATAGCTAATTGGTAACAAGCTAATTATTAATAGCTAATTACTAACAAGTAACCCAGAATCAACAAATTAGTAATACCTAATTAGTAAAAGCTAATTATTAATAGATAATTACTAACAAGTAACTAAAAACCAATTACTTAGTAATATCCAAATAATAATAAGATAATTAGTAATACCTAATTACAAATAATTAACCAAGGACCAGCTACTTAGTAATAGCTAATTAGTAACAAACTAATTAGTAATAACTACTTACTAAACACTAACTAAAAACCAACTACTTAGTAATAGCTAATTTTAAACAAATAACCAAGAAGTGTTTGCTTAGTAATAACTAAGTGTTAACAAGCTAAATAGTAATAGCTAATTATTTACAAATAACTAAGAACTAGCTACTTAGTAATTGTTAACTAGTAACAAGCTAATTAGTGATAGTTAATTACAAACAACTAACCAAGAACCAACTACTTAGTAATAGCTAATTAGTAACAAGATAATTAGTAATATCTAATTACTAACAACTAACTAAGAACAAGTTACTTAGTAATAGCTAACTGGTAACAAGCTAATTAATAATAGCTAATTAGTAATAACTAATTACAAACAACTAACCAAGGACTAGCTACTTAGTAATAACTAACTGGTAACAACCTAAATAGTAATAGCTAGTTACTAACAACTAAATAAAAATTTGCTATTTAATAATAGATAACTAGTAACAAGCTGACACCTTGTAACAACTAATCAAGAATCAACTACTTAGTAATAGCAAATTGATAACAAGCTAACTAATGACCACTAATAGAAATTTGTCTGTGTAATGTAGATGGAGCTATTTATACACTTCAAACAATGCCATCCAATGATAAGTATTCAACTTCAAAAGTTCGAGTCATTGAAGCCATATTTTGTTACTTAGAGATTGACAGATAGATTCACATGTTGTTGCATTTATCATGTTCAAATGTCATACCTTAAGGATGCAATCAATCTCCTATGTCAATCAAGCTCTGTCATGCATAGCTATCTTTGTAATTGTGACTATTCTATTTTTCAAGTAGGGAAGACAACAAGGTGCAATGCATCAACAACTACATTTCAATCAAATAGCAGCACTACAGAGAGTATTCTATGTCCACATCAAAATGATACCATATTCCATCAGTACAAATGTGTGATGGGTGAGTGCTCTGATTGCGGAGTAGGAAATTTTAAGTAGTGTCCGAGAGAGACTAGCATTGAGGAATATCATATTCCTATAAAGATATTTGAAGATGTCGAGCGAATGTATGAAGGAAAAGTTTGTAAAAGGAAATAATTGATAAAAAGGGAGGTGAGTCCTAAGTTTGTGACATGATTATTTGAGAAAACTCTAAAGAAATTTATCAAGCATAGTTTCATTTATTTATGGCAAGTGAACCAGTTTAAGATGTGTGTCTCTGAATTCCGAAGTGATGTTGTGGTTTCAGTGGTTGATTTTGCAAAAATCCATACATTCTGTGAGCCAAATGAAATACAATCTATGCATTGGTGGTCCGTACAAATAACTATTTTTGTGCATATCACATATTTTTGTTTGGAGGGAATTCCTAAAAAGGTAATCCACTTCTTCATATCCAATGACGAGAAGCATGACACCCTTTTTGTGCAACATTGTTTCCAATTACATCAGCAATGGTTGAGAGAGCTAAACCTTGACTTAATCCAACATTGGGTATGGCCAGATGGTGTACCTTCTCAATTTAAAGCTAAACATCCATTTTACTTCATAGGAAGTTATCCAGGGCTAACACACATGACTATGATATGGAACTTCTTTGAGTCAGGGCATGGGAGAGAGAACATGATGGTGTAGGTGCAGTTGTGAAAAGGGAACTAACCCATGAACAACTTAAACCTAACGGTGCAATGTTGAAGTGTGTTGCAGATGTTGTGGAATTTCTCAAGGGACATTTATTAGGGTCAAAACGGAGAGATGTCACATGAGTCTTCTGGGAAGTGAAGATTGATGAAGTGAATAGGGAGAAGGCTTGGAACTGTAAGGGGATATCTCAAGTTCAATCCGTGCATTTTATTCATGGCTATTCAAGGCTAGATGGACATTGCATTGGTGTCAGAGAACTAACATGTTATTGATTTCATTGTATCTAGGGTCAGTGGAAAAGATGCACCAACAAACACCATGTTCAAAATTGGGTGTACCATACTTTGACTCCTATCAGTGAATCAGATGAAGTAGAAGACATCCTTTCCAATTTTACATTTGAAGGTGATGGCAACTATCTATCAAATGCATTGGCAATGGATGACAACTTTATAGTCAACGCAGAAGAGGACAATGATGAAGGTGCATATTTATATTTGTTAAAGTGCACAGAAGGTAAATAGCTCACTCAGAAGAGTGTGATGGATGTTTGGAATAACTTGATAGCTTCAAGAACATATTATGTAGTGGGTTTATTTTATGTGAGACTAGAAGAAAATGTCTACAGGTTGTTAGAAACAAAACCACCAGGTTATATGTATTTCCATCTTGTAAGATGCATTAAAATGCACATGTCACCAGTCCATGATTGTACAAACATGTTTACCATTAATGGTGATGTCTATGAGGCCATGTACAATAGTATGCCCTGGAATTTGTAACACCCATGTGATGATGGGCAATTTTTTTGTCTGGCAGTGTCTAGTACATGAATTGACTACTAGATAATTATAAACTAGTTTCTTAAGTAACCATTTGTGTGCTAAGAAGTTCAATCAAGTGGTGGAGTGCTTATTTGTATTTGGTGAGGGATTGCCCTTAGCATGTTTGTAAATCTTTTATATTAATATTCAATTTTTTTGTTCTCTAAAAAAATGTGTGGTAGCCCACTCTCCTCAAAACAAAACATGCACCCTTGAAATATATGAAATCGATGGTTGTAATAGTTTCTTCTTTAAATCCAATGATCACAGTAATTTAGCGTTTGAGTTTCAATGGAACAAGTGTTAGTCAAGAGGGTGTAAGCACGAGTTTGGAAGGAAATACCATCTATGTACCACCGGAATAGTTTGAATGCTCCCATAGACTTAAAGCAGATAAAATGTAAATAGCTTATAGTTGAACGATATAGCTAACGGTTGGATCAACACAGCTAACAATCTTTTTAAAATTAATTTAACATAAGTCTATAAGAATGATTGTACACAATGTTTTGTTATCTACATATTTAGTGCTTTTGTCTATTATATGGACTATGCTCTCGATGTATTCCATGATATATAGCTAAGATCTCTTCATCAAGAGTAATATCTCTCGAAATAATATCTGCATACTCAGTATGATTTGGGGCTATTAGCAATTTCCAAAGTTGAACACAAAGAGTTCCTGATAGATGGTTATGTCTTTCACTGATTGTCAACTTTGGTAGTGTGAGACAACCTTTTCTAATGTTGTAAACTAACCTATAAGTAGCAATATCAATTATTAATGTATTCTCAGGCCTGTACTTCACATTCGTGTCCCAAAAATGAGCCAGTCTCTTGAAATGGATTGAAAAATTCCATAAACATTGTATCAATATATTTGTTGACCTCATCTAGACCATAGGCACTCCAAATCCAAACATTGAAACGTTTAAGGCACCATCATAAAAAGGCTTACTATCAAGAAAATCTTGGTTACTTCGGATGTTCATAAATACATCAACTTCTAGAATCAAAGCCCTAGGCTATAAATCCTTGTGAACAGATTTCAATTCTTGTATCTCCCCCTCTATTAATCCATGTTGAATCTTTGGGGGGTCCCTTTCTATCTCAATAAATTTAGGTTTCATTACCACATGATCCAACCTCTTTTGTTTTTTTTAGTTACATGGTATCTATTTAGGCCCTTGATTTCGTTGTGGTGTAAACACTAGTACGAGATTATTTTGAGTTGGACCTGATACTTTTTGCTCAAAATTTTGTTGCAATAGGATCAATTTGAGTTGAAATAGGACATGTTTGAGTTGAAAATAACTTATGTTGCAGTCTGGCATTGGCTTGCAGAGGATGGAGCATTATCTTTTGTGGAAGCTGTGGATGGAACTTTGTTCTTTAATCTGACCTAAAAGAACCATTGTTACAACTTACAATCAATGACACTGTTAACGTATCGAAAATTGTATAGAGGTCTATAATATGAAGCATAGAAGAGAAAATATTTTAATAACATCATTACAAAATAAGCTAAATACAAAATCCTATGAGAGTTAATCAATTTGGACAATGTCACATGTGTGGATAATAACCATTACAAAGGGGTGTTGTAAGAATGTGAATACTAGAACTAAATAGTGAAATCGGTTTCCTCACCTTGAAACTATTTACACTATCCAAATAGCCTGACATTCATTTGGAGAATTATCTTTTGCAAAAGTTGGACATGGAATTTTGTTCTCCATCCAACCTAAAGCCAAACATCGTTACAATCAATGACATAGTTGAGCTATCAAATATGTAGAGGGTATATAATATGAAGCAAAGATAGCAAAATATTTTAATAACATCAATACAAATAGGCTGATCACAAAATGTGATGATAGCTAATAGATTTGGATGATGCCACACGTGGGGATAGTAACCATTACAAAGGAGACTAATGCAAAATGGAAAAAATTGGAAGGTACTAATTCTCAAGCTAACTATGCAGGGAGAGGTAGGAACTCAAGAGGAAGGGGTTGAGGAGGTAAGCAAGGTAGGGTAGACCTTTCAACTCTTCCCCCATGCAATATATGTGGATTGTCTAATCACACTAAAGATGAGTGCCATAGGAACTTCAAGAATCAGAGAGGAAGAGGATATCAAAGAGGTGGCTACTCACAATAAAGAGGAAGATTCAACCATAACCAAGGATACAACCATGGCTACAACAACAATTATCACAGAGGATACAAATCAAGAAAGGTCTTCAACAATTATACAGAGGATCAAGAGGGTTCCCTTCTCATTATGAACCTGACTTCAAAACAAGGTATGAATGATGAGCACTTCTTCTATATTGACTCAAGTTGTTCAAACCATGTAGTAGGCAAATGTAGCTCTTCTTTCTGATCTTGAGGAGCCCAAGCGAAAGCGCCAAGTGCAGACACGTGATGACACCTCTGATGGGAATAGAAATATGTTGAGCAGGGTTCTTTATACTATCACCAAGAATCTGATGAGTGTTGGACAAATAGTGGAAAAGGGTTTGCGGGTTAGGTTCAAGAAATATGGAGCCTTTGTGGAGGACCCCCAACATGGATTCAAGAGAATCGCCAAGGGAGAAAAAACAGGTAGACTATTTACATTTTGAACTTCAGGACACTAGAAACATTGCATTTTATAATTACACGGATTAAACATTGTCAGAGCTTGAGATTTGGCATAAAAGATTAGGGCACATTGGTGAGAGAACCTTGAAGAAAATATGTAGTTATCAATGTGTGCTTGTGATACCTAATGTATCCAAGCAACATATGATCTATTAATGTGGTGCTGTCAATTTGGTAAATCACATAGGTTACCTTTTACAAAGAAAGGCTACATGCATGAGGATTACTTGGAACTTGTCCACATAGATATGTGGGGACCAAGCAAGGACCTTTCAATTTCAGGCTCAAGGTATTATGTGTCTTTCATTGATGATTTCAGTAGGTGGACTATCTTGTACTTTATGAAACATAAAGATGAAGTGTTCAATTGCTTCAAGAAGTATCTTGCACTTGTGGAAAATCAAACAAGAAGAATTCTAAGGAGATTAAGGTCAGATGGAGGAGGTGAGTACTTCTCCAATGAATTTGATGCATTCTTGCAGCATAGAGGTATCAAAAGGGAGATTACTACAAGGTATACCCCTGAGCAAATTGGGGTAGCAGAGAGGAGAAACAGGTTGATTGTGGAACAACTATATCAATGCTTAATGAAAAAAGTTACCTAATCATTTGTTGGCAGAAAGTGTTTGTCCTGCCACTTATCTTATTAACAAGTTTCCATCAAAATCACTTGATGGAATGACCCCATATGAAGCATGGCATGGTAGAAGGCCATCACTTGATCATTGTAGAATCTTTAGATGTGTTGCCTATGTGCATATTCCATCTCATATTAGAGGTAAGCTAGACCCTAAGGTAGAGAAGTGCAACTTCATAGGGTATGATTTAAATAAGAAAGGATACAGGTTTAATAATCCATCCAACAAAGGAATAATGGTCATTAGAGATGTTGTGTTTGATGAGAATGGTTCTTGGTTTGAAAGTGAACGCAGGAAGGTCAAAATGCCATATGACTTGGAAGAGGAATTTCCAAGCCTCACCAAGGAGGAGCCTAACACAATTTAAGACATCAAATCAGATGATGAGGACACCATCAACTTGGACGAATTCAAAGCATGGAAATCAAAGGGCAAGGCCAAGATCAAGAGGTTGGAAGACTTACCTGAATCATCCAACCAAGCTCTAAGGAGATCACAAAGAGAGAGTAACAAACCAATCAGATATGGGTATGATACTTCACTAGTTACTAGGCATTCCATTTATCTTGCTAAGGATTTATTACTTGAAGAACCTTGTTCATATGAAGAAGCAAGTACCAAATCAGAATGGAAGGAAGCTATGGATGAAGAGATAGAGGCACTCCAAGAGAACGATACTTGGGAGCTAGCACCCAAGAAGGCATCAATGAAGGTAATTGGCTCTAGATGGATTTACAAAATCAAGAGAAACTCAGATGGATCCATAAGTAGGTATAAAGTTAGACTTGTGGCTGAGGGTTTCGCACAAACCCAAGGAGTTGATTATGAAGAGGCCTTCTCACCTGTGGCTAAAATGCCAACCATCAGAGTATTGGTAAGTGTGGCTGCATCTAGGAATTGGAATATGTATTAATTGGATGTGAAAAATGCTTTTCTCAATGACTGGATTTCAGAGGAGGTTTACATGGCTCAACCTCCTGGCTATGAAGACCCAAGCAAGGTAAATTATTTGTGCAAATTAAACAAAGCTCTTTATGTTTGAAGCAGGCACCTAGGGCATGGAACCATAGGCTAACTACATACCTTCAAGATCAAGGATTCATGATGAGCAAAGCAAATTCTTCTTTGTTTGTCAAGAGAAGTAATTCAGAGATGATATATTTATGTGTGTATGTTGATGACATCATACTTACATGTAGATGCCAATGGCATCAAAAAAATTAAGAACCAAATGATGCAGGAGTTCAAAATTAGTGACCTAGGGTTTCTGAAGTATTTTCTTGGACTTGAATTGTTCTACACAAATTCTGGAATTTACATTACTCAAAGGAAATATGTGCAAGACATGTTGAAGAAGTTCCACATGGAGAATGCAAAGGTAGCTAGAACCCCTATGGAGGTAAATCATAAATTAAGTGCTCATGAAGGTTATTTTCTTAAAGACATTGCAGGATATCAAAGAATAGTTGGAAGTCTAAACTATGCAACTTTGGCAAGGATTGACATAGCTTATGGAGTAAGTGTTCTAAGTCAATTTATGCATAAATCTAGAGCACCTCACTTGGAAGCTTCCAAAAGGATTTTGAAGTATCTTAAGGGTACTCAAAATCAAGGTCTATACTTTCCATCCACATCAGATTTGGACATTAAGCTATACTTAGATGCAAATTGGGCAGGTTGTAAAGATGATAGAAGGAGTACCTCTGGATATTTGTCTTTTGCAGGTGATAAGCCCATTTCATGGTCTTCTAAGAAACAACCTACTATTGCTCTATGTTCAACTGAGGCTGAATATAGGGGATTATCCAATGCTACACAAGAAGCCATATGGATTCAATTGCTATATTCAGATTTGGGACTTCACACTCACTCACCTATGATCTTTGGTGACAATACAATCTCTTTGCATCTTGCAGCAAATCCTATCTATCATGCAAGAACCAAGCATATAGAAGTACACTATCGCTATGTTAGAGAGAAGTTATTGAGCAAGGTGATTCAACTTTCATATGTGTCCACAAATATGCAATGTACAGATTTGTTAACCAAAGCACTTGATGGTACTAAACTTTGCATGTTTAAAGCTATGATTGGATTGCAAGAAAGTCAAGAAGAATCATGAAGAAGAACAAGACAACATGTTTGGCTTGAGGGGGAGCTGTTGGTGCAAATTTCCAAGCCATCACACTTGGCTAGGCATGGAAGCAAACATGTGTAAGTATATGAAGAAGCATGATAACCTTAGCTTGTAATTTCTCGATCATTAAATATTGTAAAAGTTGTTTTACTTGAGGAATCTTGTAAGCCCAAATATCTCGTGATGTTATGAGAGATAAAAGCTATGAATTTCATTTGGTAGAACCACTCCTAACTTAGAGGAGTATTTTTAGGTGGAGTTGCATTTGAATTTCAAATTCAAAATTGAAGAAAATCCTTATAAAAGGACTTGTAAGATTCACGGTCAAAGTGCCTCTTCTTGGAGCTCATTTACAGATCATATGTAGAGGTTGAGTAGCATAAACTATTACTCACTCATCCCACTATCATTGGGCATCATCATAATGCCAATGATCTTGTAAAATCATGTGCCATAATAGATATCTTTCATTGATCACTTTTATTTTTCTGTTATGTCTACTCAAAATAGTGTACTTTGAATGATCATATCTCAGTGATTTCTTATCCGTTTTACATGTTCTATAGCTTGTTGGAATCAACTCAAGGTCTAATTTAAGCTATCAAAATTTCAAAGGATTTGCTTCAGCCAATTTGGAGAAATCTGTGTCGAAGTGATCTCTGGTCATTCTCTACTCTATAATGAATCGACCTTAAGTAAAAGTAGATTTTTTTAATTGCTTCCTATCTAAAAGGTGATTTATCTTGATAATCACTCCATCAATTTTGTTATAACATTAGATTAATCATATGCTTAAACCTATGTTTTGATAGCATTTTGAAAAAGCATGTCCCAAAAGAGAAAAAAAAAAACAAAAGCTAAGATGGACTATACAAGAATAATCACTATAATAGTAGCACAAGAAGAATGAAGGAGACGGAAATAACTTACTTAATGAGCACATCGAAAGCTCCCACGAGCTACATGAGGATATAATTTTAGGAGAGATCTTATCATCTAGAGAAGAGAGGGTTTTCTTATTGTTGATGACATGATTTCATCTGCTTCCATTTCCTATTCTATCTGTATGAATGCACTTCCATTTTGTATCTAGAAGACACCCCTTTTCATATTTATTCAATTGCATTTGGTTACCTTGCCATTTTCTTCTACCTTATATTCATTCTCCTTCAAGGGGAATCATTCTACACATTATTTACTTTGAGAGCCTCTTCCAAATCTATGACAAAAGGTCTCTCTCCCACTTTGTACTTGGTTAGAAGTTTGAAGAGTCCACTTCATGCTCTTGGCAAGATGACTCTTATCCATGTGAGTTTCACATTTCATGGTCTCCTCAATTTTTAGTCTCAAACTCCTATCCATTTTCTGAGTACATTGTTCATTTCATTTTGCTTCGGGTTGTGTACTCTCTACATGGTCTCTACATGGATCAGAGCTCTAGGCTCTTTTAGGTTGTTAATTGTGTTGGTGGTCTTGGTGCTTGGTTTTTAGTGTTGTTCATTTCATTTTGCTTCGGCTTGTGTACTCTCTACATGGTCTCTACATGGATCAGAGCTCTAGGCTCTTTTAGGTTGTTAATTGTGTTGGTGGTCTTGGTGCTTGAGTTTTAGTGTTGTTGCTTCCATGTCATTGGGGGAAGATTTGTTTCATCAAATTTATGCTCTTCAGGTCTCACTTTGCCCATCCCCCCCCCCCCTCACGCTTTGTTTCATCCATCCTCCTACCCTCTTTCCACCTCAATCTTTACAGTATTTATAAACACTCTTGATTGACGTTTTTGTAGAAGATCTATCATTCTTGATATTAGGAAGCTTGGATTTATGCACATTTATGGTGTATTTAGGATCCTCAAACTGTATATTTTTCAATGCCCTGAACTTTTCCAAGGAAGCATTTTCACTTTTATGCTCCAACTTCCTTCTTTTTTTATTCAATTTGGCATGGCCCTTAGAAGAATCATTTGTATCAAGAAATGCTAACCTTGATCTCTTGGAAATGAATTAAAAAACATTTTATATTTTTTCTTTGCACAATAGGCCACATTTGCTTCCAAAAAAGGGTGCCCATGTGCGAGATATTTCCCATCCTTCATCCTTACCTATGATTGCCACCTGTTGTGCAAGACTCCCATATGAGCATCATAGGTAGTCAAAATATTATTCTTTAATCTCTTACACTAGTTTGTTGATGCTTCAAATAAAGGTGAGGCCATAACTTTGTGTGCCATAACATTTGCTCTTCAACAAAAGAAAGCTTCACAATCAATTTTGCTTTAAAGTCAAGCACTAAGTACATCAAAGCTTTTTTACACCAGCTTGGAGTGTATCCTTTGTGCAAAGCTGCCGCAAGCTCACTAATAGAGACCATATACATGAGTTCTACTGCTATTGTTGAGTGTTCATGTGCATCCCACTTCTAACAAGAAGTTATCCAAAAGAAAGTGAGAAATTCTCTTTCTCCTACCTCATCACCTCTTTGGGAATATAGAGGGAAGGTATTCATGGAGAAAGTGGCAAGTATGTCCTTTGCGTAAGAGCAACACCACAATATTTTCGTTGTGCATCTTATTCTTTTACTTTATATATATATATATATATATATATATATATAGAGAGAGAGAGAGAGAGAGAGAGATTTTGGCATTTGTGTTAGAGAATAATCTCAGTGATGATACTTTTCCTAAGTTCATGTGCATGTTCCATGTATTGGAAGAACGACATCATCAATGATGTTAGATTGCATGAGAATGCGCATGTGCCCCATTAAGTAATTTTTAATACTCATCATCTAGTCTAAACATAATCATCATCTAGCCCCACATAGAATGCATTGCCTAAATTCTAAGTGTTCCTTCTTTCGAATCAATTCAAAATCAAAGTCGTGGACATTTTATGAAGAATTCATTGAAGGATCTTTTTTTGGGTCATAAGGAAATTCATATTTTTGTCTCTCTTTATTAGTTATGTAACCTACTCAATTTCTCTTGACATCCATTTACTTATTCTCTCCAAGGTTACACAATCTTTTGGCACTAAGTGCCCAAACTTGTAATCCACAATCCATAAATATATTTGTAATGGTCGAATGGATTATCTTTGTATTGACCCAAGGGCATTTTTTGTAAACTCCCTCAGTTCCTTTGTTTTGAATAAAAAATTAGCACTACGTGCCTTAGACCTTATAATCAATTATAATCAAAACATAAATCTATTGTGTGTAATCGGGTAGGCTATTCTAAGCCACCCAAGGGTCTCCAAGTGCACATTGGGCTACTCTAAGCCCCTACTCTTGTGTTTCAGTGCCATCAATCTCTTTCCAAGCGTATTATGCAAAATCTTTTGACGTACAAGTTTCTTCTTGAAGGCTATATGATGTCTATGATATCCAATGCCTCTTGATCGAGCATGTTGTATCCAATGCCTCTTGATCGAGCATCATTCACACCAAAGTTTATGCCCAAAGAGGAATATCTAAATGGAACCAATTATGATTTATGGAAAGACATCATCAAGGCCTAATTATATACCAATATCCTTTATGAAGTTGTTAATACCATCGATCGGAACCCGATAAGGCTAGTGACATTGATGCATGAATCATATGGAATGCTAAGGATAAGGGCACCCTAGGGAAATTCTTGTTAGCATGTGATTAGCTAACCAATGTCATATTACCTCAATTAAAACGTCTAATGAAGCACTGGGAACCCTTTAAAACCTATGTGAATATTTAAAAGAACTCCATCTAAAATATATGCCCTCAAAACCAATTTCTATAATCTCTCGATTATTCCATAAGATCTTGTCACAAAAATCATTGCCACTTTTGAAGACTACCAACATAAGCTAGCTTTGTGGGAATGCAAGGTTAAGTGAAGACCTGGAAATTAGACTACTCAACAAGCTCCCTAAGTCCTATGAAACATTTTTTCACAATCGTCTACAATAGAGAAAAGTATTGAATTGGGAATAAGTCCAAAGACTTTTTCTCCTTCATGACTCATGCACAAACTCTTCTTCATCTCAAGAAACAACAATGAAAGCGAAGGGTCCCTTTAAAAAATCCAAGAACCCTAATCACCACTCCAATAATACTCATATGCAAGAATCTCTCACTTCTTCTAACAAGAAGTTCACTTGTAAATTAGTGTAGGAAATAATGACATATTGAGAAGCATTACTACAATTAGCTCAAGAGCATCTGCATCCAAAAGTAATTCTAGGTCGTCAACATATAGATCAAACTATTCCAATGAAGAAATATTAATCTCAACTGAAGCTAACACCTTGATAACTTCAATCTTCTCCCAAGAGTGGATACTCGACCATATATATGTCAGAGTGGACACAATCATTTCCAAGAAGTTCAGAAGCAAGTACTTCCCAACAGTCTAGAACTTCCCAATGACTTATTGAGAAGCAACAAAAAGAACAAATTCATTATGTCAACTATGCACTTGAGCATCAACTTCAATAAATGCCATAACCTTTTACCTTTAAAGAATTTCAAGGACAATCTAAAGTCAAAGAAGCAATATAATTTGAAATGGATGCAATTCATAACAAAGAGACTTGGAAAATTGTATCTAAACAATCCAATCGTCAAGTTAGAGTCAAATGGCTCTACAAAATTAAGTACAAATCAAACTGAAGTTTGGATAAGTACAAAGTGCAACTAGCAGTATGAGGAACCCTTTTTCTCCCATAGCAAGGTTTACAACCATTAGAGTATTTCTTGCACTAAGTGCTCATTTTTTATGGCCCATATATCAACTTGATGTAAAAAGTGATTTCCTAAATGGGGATCTTCAAGAAGAACTATACGTGGAACAACATGAAGGCGTCCAAATCAAAGGTAAAGAAGATCATGTCTACAATTTACACAAAACACTCTATGGAAAGCTCCACAGGTCTAGAAGATTCACAAGTTCTTCTAAGATAAAGGATTTCATCGAAGTTTTTCCAAGACTAATCTCTACATCTATCAAAAAGATTCTCTAGTGCCATGATCATCCTTTATGTTGATGACTTGATCTTAACATGTTCAGATGGGGACTTCATCCAACTTATCATGCAGTAGCATCACTTTGAGTATTCAATGACAGATCTTAGTTTGCTTCATTACTTCCTTGGCATGGGAATACCACAATTAAAGAGATACATCTTTCTTCTTAGAAGAAGTACTATTTTGATCTACTTTCTAGATATAACATGGAACAATGTCACTCAATGTGTACACATCTTGATCGCAACATCAAGCTTACATTGGAGCACACATCGCCACTTGTGGATGTGCATGATTATCGATAACTAGTTGACTCTTTGCTATTCTTAGCCAACACTAGACTTGAAATCACATATGTAGTTTGTATTCTTAGTTTTTTTGCCCATGAGCCTCTTCAGACACACTGCCAAGCTACTCAAAGATTACTTCACTACCTTTCCATCGCACAACATCACGTTGTTTGCTAGACAAGGGGCATTGATCTCCCCAGATATTATGATTCAAATCACATTTGTGATCTTGATCTTCTCGACATTCCACTTCTAGGTCTATATTCTTGCTTGGCTCAAGACCTATCTCTTGTGCAACTAAGAAACAACCTAGAATAGTTCTTTCATCCAAAGAGGACAACTACTAAGCATCATGTTTTATAGCATGTGAGGCCATACAACTTTTTCATTTACTAACTAGCATTGGTATTCTGCATGATACGCCTACATTCACTAAGACCAAACATGATCAAACCAAGCACATTGAGATCCAATACCACCTCATCGTCGATAAGATTATATCTCAAGAGATTACTTTGGAGCAGTGTGCCTTATGTACTAAGGACACGTCAATTAACTCCAAAGATGTCTATGACACTTTGCTACCTCTTTTCATATGTGGATAGTCAAGTGTTGATCCAAATAAGGAAATTTCTCAACCTTTAGAGGTTCCACATGATCATGCAAATCATCCCATTTCTTATGCAAATTTACATGATGCTCTTGTTGATGAGAGAGCTCATATAAAGGAGGCAAAAACTATGCCTAAATGGCTTGTGCAAACTTTCAGAGAGAGAAAATTAGATGCACCTTTTCCATATCATACTTTTTCATGCTCTCATAGTGCTTCCTTTGTATTAGATTGCTATGCAATGGCTGCCTCTAGTCTTTGCGATGAGGATGAGCTTGTTTCTTTTGATGAAGCACAAAATTCAAAAAATTGGATGGTTGCTATGCAATCAGAATATGATGTTGTTATGAAGAATGGTACTTGCTCTTTATGTGAACTGCATCTAGGCAAAAAGGCCATCAACACTAAATGTGTATACAAGCTGAAGTGTAAACCTGATGGAATAGTTGATAGCTATAAAGCTAGGCTTGTTGCAAAAGGTTATGCTCAAGAGAGAGGCATTGATTTTGATGAGATCTTTGCACCCATGTGCCAAATGACCACCGCTTGTAGCATATGTGCACTTCGAGGTCATTGTGGTTGGTTCGTACATTATTTGGACATTAAAACTACACTTCTAAATGGTGACTTACATGAAGTGTATGTATTTCAGCCCCCGTAGTTTTGGGTAGAAAGGGCATGAAAACAAAGTTTGCAGATTGAAAACGGAATTATATGGTTTGAAGCAAGCACCACGTCCTTGGTATGAAAAGATACATGCCTTCTTGATTGCACATGGTTTTGAGAACAGCCCGTGAGAGCACATTATATGTTAAGCATGCAGATTATGTACTTCTTATCATTGTTGTGTATATTGATGACATGATGCTCACTAGTCCTAATGAGAAGCATATTGTTAAATTTAAGGCTGATTTGCATGCCTCTTTTGAGATGTGAGATTTGGGGTATTTGCATCATTATTTGGGCATTCAGTTTATGCAAGTTGATGGGGGAATATCTTTGTGTCAAACAAAATCTATTGACACATTATTGTAGTGTTTTGGCCTTGAAGATTGCAAAGCTATTGCCACTCATATGGAAATAGGTTTATGGTTGAGTCTTCATGATGTTGGAGATGCATTTAATGTTGTTCTCTATTAGCAGGCTACTGGATGCTTAATTTACTTATCCATAACTTAGCCTAGTATTCAGTGTGTCTCTCAGATGAGCAAGTATTTCCAAGTGTTAAGCATTGGCAGGTGGTTAAGCACATCTTTCGCTACTTGAGTGGTACCCTGCTACTTGCGTTGTTTTATCCAAAGGGGGGATCATTAACATTAGATTTAGATGCTTTTTCTAACTTGGACTAGGTTGATTGCTATAACATGTGTGTACATGTGGTTTTTGATTCATGCTTGAGAGCTCATGCATATCTAGGTTGAGCAAGAAGCAGCCTACTATGGCCACTTCTACTTGTGAGGCTAAGTATAGGGAAACTTTCATAGAAACTCTTGAGTGTGTATGGCTCAGACACCTTTTGGCTTATTTGAGTGTTGGTCAGTCTTCTACCACCACCATCATCACTCACAATCAGAGCGCATTGGCAATTGTGAGGAACCATGTGTTCCATGCTTGCACAAAGCACATTTAGGTGCATTATCATTATGTCAGGGAGAAGTTCTTTGCTAGAGAGATCAGTTTGGCATATGTGTCCACACAAGATAACATTGTAGGCCTTTTCACAAGTTTGAGGCTTTTTGCAAAGCTTTGGGCTTACTTCCTTTTGTAAATTGATCTTTATCCACATAGCTTGGCACTTCCTTATACATGAGTGCCTACTTGTTCTCTTAATCATTCCCAAGGTGGATTTGTTGATATATTCCAACAATGATGTGTGTGAACACACTTAGGACCATCAAGGCACTTTTTTCCCTCGTTAGGAGATTTTTTTCATCGGCTTGTATACATGCCTATAACGCTAAGTGGTCACTTATATTTGTGTACATTCACATGGTAGCTCATTCAATGTTGTGTTGTCCTTCAAGCTTCTTCTTCTTCCTCGTGTTGTTCATGTGCTTGTAAAAACCTCAAACTCAAACAAAAGAGATAGATTCTAATCATATTTCTTTTTCCTAATTTTCAAGGTGTGTAACATGGTGCATTGTGGGTTCAACCTCCACTATATTGAACCCAGAGTATCTCAATTTCTAACCTCTTCAATATGTGATAAGAAAAAAACATTTTTCTTCCTTCATGAAAAAAATGGAGCAAAAGCATACACATGTAAAGTATTTATGAAATGGAAAATATATACACATATAGGATGAGTAATGGGCCCACCATCCTGCTTACATGACCTATTTTATACACAATGAGGATCTACATATTTTATACACATCTAGGATCTACATTCTCCATTACTTTCCAATCTATTATATCTACATAAAGAGCTTCTTAGATCCAAGGCCTCGTAGCCTTCCAATTAATCTCTTAGGTCTATAAACTTAAGTTATAAGATTTCCTTCCCATAGTTCCATTTATTCCTCAAAATGTCATTGGAAGGCATATGTGAAAGTTTTTCTAGCGGTCGCTCCCATTGGCCCCTATACACCATGTACATAGTCATCTATATGTGTTTTTTCCCTATATCCTTTCCATTAAGAGGACCCTTTAGAAGGCAAATCAAAGGTGGGAAGCCATCTCTAAAAAGTCTATCCGATCATATACACCTAGAGTCTAAAATACCACTTTTGCCCTTATGCCACTCTAGTTTTTCCTAACCTTGGGTGTATGCATAAGCAATAGCTTTAACCTATACCATCCTTGTGTCCTATACAAATCCACCATTCTAATCCATATATAAGAAACTCCTAAAAGTAAAATGAAATTTCTACATCCTACTAATCAAGAAGTTTTTGGCTTGTCATCCATATCGTTTAGACTAAGTTCTAAGGGAAGAGCCTCTATTGGCACTCTAGTGAAAAATATAGTCCTTCACTTCCCCTTAAGTTTGCCATTTGAATGAAAAAATTCTTCTTTGAGATTGAGATCATAAGTTTCAATGTTCCTAAATAGTGCTGGGTCATTGTCCTCATGTCTAAACACCAACCTATACGGCTAGGATCTATCTCAATCGCTTCCAACTCTAAAATGAAAAATCATCACTCTACGTCCGAAATGCCAACCACTAGATTTTCCATCTAGTTGACGACCACCATTTAAAGTAAAAACTTCTCATCTTGAGTCTTTAGGTGAGACTCAATAGAACCACTATGACTAAATGATCTTCCTATCGCCTTGGATATAATAGTGCCTTTTATTTCGAGGTAACCTAAAAGAGTTTCTAAACTAAAAGGGTTTCTAAACTCACTCTACCTCATATAAAGAGAAGTCTTTGCAAGTTAGAAGAGGTTATGGATGAATAATCGTACATCCATTCCTTAGAGACGGATCATCATATCTACACACTCTAAAGGAATAACTTATCTTTTGGAAGAATAAATCTTCCCTATGTTAAACCCATATCCTATGGGGATATCTTCTCCTTCTAATTTGAGGAAAAATGCTATCCATGAATGATGAATCTTTTTTTCCTTGGCGATAGAAGAAAATTCTTTGAAGGGAATTTCCACAGTCTCATACCAATGCATCCTTCTTCCAATCCATGTATCACATCTTTACTAATCCTTATATGAATATCTATGATTGAACTCTAATGAGATCCAACGAATATTGATTCTTTTAAATCTTTTATTCTTAAATCAATTAACTTGGTTCAAATTATTTACTTGCTCATGGATATCCTTGTGAATGCATACTACTTACTCTTAAGCATGAAGATAAAATCTAGGTACTTCTTTAGATCCTTCGTCATATTATTGTACTTCTCTAGATACCCTTTATATCTTTGAGTAACGGTAACTATAAATACTCCAATCTTTTGCCCTTGGGATATTTGCTCTAAGTCATAGAGCTAATGCCATCTACTACAACCTTCTTGATTATCACTTGGAACTTTTAAGAACTCATAAATCCTCTCTCATGAAACCCATAATTGGTTTCCTTAATAATATAGGAAGTCACTGTTTCGCCATTTTAGTCAAGTGATATCATAGACGAAGCTTTTACATTTAATATGATATCCCATAGTCTCGTATTCACATTTGGAGACTCACTTGAAGGTAATCCTTCACTATCCTAGGGACAATCATGTACTCTTCTCAAACTCATGCCAAAGTTGCAACTTTCTAATATTCCTAAATTTAATTGTGCACAATCTTTTTAAAGAAGGTTTGCATCCTCATCGTTAACCATCTTTAAATTCTAAATCATTTAGGATTTATGTTCATCTTAATCCATCAATGCATATTCAAAAACTTACTTGCTCTTATCTATCATATATTTGTTCCACTTCGCAACTTATGACAACAATGATAGAACAAAAGCATACGATATGCACATGAACTAGGCTATGAAAGAGAAATTCTAGACACACAGAGGAATGAATAATGGGCCCACAACCTCACCTACATGACCCATTTTATAAGCATTGAGGATAATTATTTCCTCAATTACTTTCTGTCCACGTTAAATAAGGGCACAAATTTGAAGGCTTCCTAGCCTTCCATTTAGCCTCTAAGGCCTATAACATTAGTTTATAAAAATATTCTAGAGCCATATGGATTGCACTTTCAAAGTTAAAGCAACACATTTAAGTAAAAAACCCCTTCAAGGAAGAGGTATTTCTTGGGACATTCTTGGATAAACTTTGAGCTTCCAAAGCACATGCATCCATTGATGGAAATTGAACATATATGCTGATGTGTCAAATCCTCTATAATAGTAATTTATTTTTTTCAAAGCAAAAAGTTGGGATCAAGTAGCTTGTGTAGCCCTAGATACAAAAATTAAAGAAGAGAAATGAGACATTCACTTTTCTTTCCCTATGTTTAGATAGATTTGGAGGGACATGAAAAGAATTGAATTCATCCAAGAATGAAATATCACTTGGAAACAATCCCTTGTAAAATAGGTAATTGGTTCTTAGCAACTTTCTTTATGTCATTCAAGGAGTAGACCTCTAGAGGACAGCACCTCAAAGGAACTCAATCATCTAGGACACCAAACATATCACCCCTCATGAACCATTTGATTATACTTTTCAAAAGAACAAAAGCTTGTAGATGCTCCTTTGTGTTCAAATATTCAGTTTATCTAAGAAAATTGGTTGAAACTCGCCTAGAACAGGCATATAAGAGATGTGAAAAAGGGACTTTGTTCCATCCTTATTTCTCATTTAAGCAATCTAGCTGTACTTGAATTATATGATCTAATTTGACTATTTTTCCCTATGAAAATCAAAGAGATTTTTCAAAGTTGTTTCATCATCTTTGCCTAGAAAGAAAAGTTTTTGTTAATATTTTCTTAACATAAGACTTAGAGAAGTTGAATGTTTATCAATAGAGTCAAAATATAACCATAGAAGATAGCTATATATACTAGTGTGCTTTTCAATGACAAACAATGCAATGCAAGTTTGTTGGCCTAAGCATAGGCTTGCTAGAATAAGAGACACATTGTATGTCTAGAGTTTCCTTCTTTCCCTTAAAATCAAATGGCATATCATTAGACAAGTCCTTCTCCAAACTTTAAGAAACTCAATTAGTGTGATCATACATGTGATTACTTCAAGTGCATGACTATCGAATGCCCTAAAGATAAGCAAACAAAAAAAAGGAAGTTTTTCCTTTCCATCTATAATGGGGGCCCAATGGGACCAATAATTGACAAATGAAAGCCTCTCTTCATTCATTTAAGCTATAAAATGGCTTACACACACCCAGATCTTTGACCAACCATCTTAAAATATGCAATGTGACAAGAACTAAGGTTCCCCAATCACGACTAGAGGTATTGTGACATGCTACTAAATTTCCTAAGGAGTCTAATGATGCATTGCAATGGAAATGTCTTATCCTAAGGAGTGTGGCTATAGGTGTCCACAATGGGAGTGATTATCCCATCTTACCTCCAACCCAAGTGAAACACCCTCACAAGATTCGTAGTAGTATGAAGCATCTTTCCACTCACCACAAGCTCACATGAGAGAAGGTGATATGTGGGCTAAAAAATCATTCACTTCCAAAGAAGATAAAATGTGGAGGTGCGCATGGTGAGAGGGTCTCATGTCTTGAATCCAACCTAAGTGAAGCATACTATGTGACAATAACCAAGGCTCCCCATTGAAGACTCAAAGCATTGTGAAGACTTGCTACAGGCTCGACAATGACTGCTTAGTGTCATGACTTGGTTATTGTCTAGCTTGTAGCAAGTCTTCACAATATCTTTTTTTTTTTTTTTTTTTTTTTTTTTTTTAATGGAGGTTCGGCCGAGGCCTACTCCCCCGGACTTTAACTTTGAAATTGCAACTGTACAAGGAAGGGCATAGTACCCATGGGACCCCCCTTATCCCACAAGAACAGGGGTTTAGACTCAGACCGGTTACAACGCCCGAAGGCACAGGTTTCCACGCCCGAAGGCCAGACTTACACGCCCGAAGGCCAGGTTTTACACGCCCGAAGGCTCAGACGTCCCGCGCAGCACTGGGGGGTTGAACCCACGCCCCCGCCTCAAGAGGCGAGGGATTCAACCGCTAGACCAGCCGTCTGGGACTTCTTCACAATATCTTGCTTCGTGACAACAATGGTGAAGGAAATGCCTTTATCCCAGAGGAGTGTCAGCTCATTTAAGATGTGTGTACCTGGAGTTAGTCTTTAAGTCAACTTCAACCCAAGTATAACAATCCTAATGGAACCAATTTTAGCAAGAGGCGCCTTTCTTCTCAATGAAAGTACGCAATGAAGCAGATGATGTGGGATTGGTGGAAAAAAAGGGTCTCTTCCAAAGAAGGTGTGCATGGGAACTATTCCATAACCTGAATGAGTCTCCCATCGCTGCCCACCACAAGCACGCAAGTGTGGGCTTGAGAACATACTCTTGGGGTGTCACAATGACGAAAGCTCCCCACTGGGTACTCGTCGAACTGGAAAGACATTCTACAGCTCCACTATGACTGCAGCGTAATGACTCGGGATTTTTGTCTTGCTTTAGCTCACTCACAAAACGTCCCTAACCTAATGGGTTTCCTAAAAGAAATCCCTTGAAAGCAAGGAGTGTTGGCTCATTTAAGGCATCCATGACAGAAGTAAGTCTCTTATCTTGACTCCAACAGAAGTGAGACAATTTTAATGGGACTGGTAGCGCGAGGCACTTTTCTGCTGAACACAAGCGCACAATGGAGAAGGCTATGGGGTCTAAAAAAAATGGTCTCCCCAAAGAAGGGAAATTATGGACATGTCCATGCCCATAGTGAGTCTCCCATCTCCGCTCCAACCCAAGTGAAACCATCCTAACTGTACTGGCGGGTTAAGAATAGGTACTTTCCTGCTTATTGCAAACATGCTAGGTAGAAGCTGACGTGTGGGCTTGAAAAAATGCGCTCTTCTAGAGAAGGTGATACAACGATTTACCTAGGGGCTATGAATATCTGAGTAACTGATTCACAAGAACCCTTGGGTTAAACAGCAGTGGCCGTTAACCTTCTCACGGAAGGTTGAAAATGCAGGCTTGGATCCCTGGAGGATTGATTACTGTCAACTCCAACCCTAAAAAGAATTTTCTAATCTATAATCAGCACATATATTAGACATGAACACATAGGCTACAGGATCTTGGCCATCCAGTGGCAAAGCATGCTTGAATGCTTCTCTTCCAAAGTCTTTAATCCCCCCTTGCTGACAAGCACCCAGCACAGTAAGCCATATTACAAAATCTGGATGGAAAGGGACCTGTTTGATTATTGAGAATGCTTTCTCTACTTGTCCTGCTCGGCTGAGGATATCCACTATACAAGTGTAATGTTCAATAGTTGGAAGCATGTCATACTCCTTGACCATGACATTCAAGTAAGCTTCACCCATATCTACTGTGCCCGCATGACTGCATACGTTCAGCACATTGATAAATGTGATTGAATTTGGCTCTATCCCCTCTTCTCTCATCCTATCAAAGATGTAAATGACATCATCTTGGTCTCCTAGTTGAGCACAACCAGCTATGAGTGATGTCCATGTGATAATGTCTCGATAATGAAGCTTGTCAAATACAGCATGTGCTTTAGAAAGTGAACCACACTTTGCATACATGTCAACCAATGTGTTGTCTATCACAGTGTCTTTATTAAGTAAACCCTGTTTGGAGACTTCTGCATGAATGTGCTCACCCATTTCTAGACTTCCCAAGCCACTACAGGCTTTGAGGCCACAGGCATATGAAATACCATCTGGAGGTATTCCATGAACCTGCATTTGTTCCAAACAGCACAAGGCTTCTTCATAATACCCATGTTTTACCTGTCCAGAGATTAGGGAGTTCCACAACACATCATCTTCATAAGGAAGCTCCTCGAGCACCTCCTGTGCTCTGACAATGAAGCCACACTTGGCATACATATCTACGAGAACATGCCCCACATGTTCGATTGTGCAGAGCTCTTTCCTAGCAATCTCAGCATGCAGCTTCTGCCCCTCCTCTACTGCACCTAAGCTGGCGCAGGCTTTTAAGCAACAAACAAGGGTGACATCATCGGGTGAAATGTCATCACACTTGATCATCTGATAATGGCATGCAAGTGCCTCATGATTATGGCCATGCATTACATACCCTGAAATAAGTGCATTCCAAGCAACAACATTCCTGCATTGCAGTGTGTTAAGTGCATCCCATGCCATTGAAAACGAGCCAAATTTGGCATACATGTCAACTAACATGCTGCCAACAAGCTGATCAGTGTTTGCTAGTCCTCTCTTCTTTACTTCTTCGTGTATTCTTGTGGCCTTCTCTAGGTCTCCACTAGAGATACAAGCTTTCAAAGTACAAGCATAAGTTACAGGATTTGGAGATATACCCTTAAACTGCATCTGATCATAGCATTCTAAAGCTTTGTTACAATCTCCGATCGCTGTGTAGCCTGCAATCATTGCAGTCCATGAGACTATATCATTGGCTTTCAGCTTGTCAAACACTTCCTGTGCTTGCATAAGCAAACCACAACTTGAATACATATGTACTAAGCTGCTTACTACAAAAGCATCACTTGTTAAAAATCCTCTTCTGGCCATCTCTGTATGTATCTCTAGACCTTTATCCAGGTCTCCTAGGATACTGCAAGCTTTCAAACCACAAGTGAAAGTAACCACATCAGGAGTGAGATTTGCATGCAGCATTTGATCATAACATTTCAACGCTTGCTTCGGATACCCACATTTTATATGTCCTCCAATCAGAGTTGTCCACGCAACCAGCCCCTTAACAGGAAGCCCTTCAAAAACTTCTTGTGCCTGCAAAATTGACCCACATTTGGCATACATGTCAACAACAGCAGTTCCAAGAAATGCATTCTTGCCAAGTAAACCCTGTCGAACAGCATGTCTGTGCAATTGGATACCATTTTCAAGATCCTGAAGCCTAATACAAGCCTTTAGCAAGCCTGTGAAATTGACAACACTAAGCTGAGTAACATCTTTTTGCATGCGATGATAAAGATCGAGTGCATATTTCAGCATCCCACATTCTAGAGAACCAGATATAAGTGCGTTCCATGTTGATGAGTACCGATGAGTCAGTTTATTAAACAGTTTCTGGGCCGGAGCGAGACATCCTACTTCTATTAGTACTGAGACAAGATGATTTCCGAGATATGCATGCATCTCCATGCCTGATTGAAGGACATAAGCATGCAAGCGAAGTGAGCAATGCTGGTTCCCAAGTTTTCTACAAGCTTGCAGGATACGAGCAACCACATGAACGGAGGGCTTCGCAGGGAATCCATTTTCTAAAATAGTTAGAGCCCTTTCTAGAATGGGCAAGTCCCAATCGCGATAACTTAGAGGAGCAAAGTTAAACAACTTCTTGAAATCAACAGTCCGGCAGAGAATCGACTTCGGCGCTTTCATTGTACTATGGCCAATCCATTTTGATGCAGACCTCGAAGGCGCATCAGCAGAACAGTTTTAGCTGTCGAAGCCTTACGGATTTTTTATTTTTTTTTTCCTTTGCCTTCTAATAGTCTGAGTCAAGCCGGAGTTCCGAAGAAGAACATAGGCATCCAGCCTTCTCCTGTACAAGAAGCACCTGGTAGGAGATGACCGACTCCTATGTTAGTGTACAAATACTAATCAAGTTCATAAACCATGGCTGGGACTTTAGCGCGAAAGAGCAATGGTCAACAACACACCAGAAGCCACAGTTGCTCTACTCGAGTGGCAGAGCCGTGTTAGATGAACACCTCTTTTAAGCGAAAAACATGAACAGTTGCTCTACTCGAGTGGCAGAGCCGTGTTAGATGAACACCTCTTTTAAGCGAAAAACATGAACATGTGTGCATGTCCTTTAGCTCTATCGCCTTTGTAATGACAATAAGAGTTGGACACTTCATTCCGATTCCCTTGGTTGCTCTCTCTTCTCAACTTTCTAGAGACTATAGATAGTAAAAAGTGTAAAATGTGAATAATCATGTTCTTGTTAATGATTGCATTAAAAAATGGCAATATGACCAATCAGTTGCATGAAGGTTGTGAATTGTGAAGGTAAAGTCTTGTTACAAGCTAACATTTTTCTAAGCTAAGTGAATGTGAGTTGACAACCATGAGATTGTGAGGTGCTTGAGTTCCCTCACTTCGAACGATGTTGTCATTGTCTGAAAGACATGCCTCTGTGGTGGCCATCACATTCTACGAGTGAAGGGAGATTGTGATTTCCATGGCTAGCAAGTATGTGGTCATCGATGAGTTTTGTGTGGATATTAGTGCCTTGAAGTTTTTGGTGCCCCATATTGTGCAATTTCTTTGCCATTTCTTCTACCCCACGGCCATTCTCTAGGGCTTGGAGCTTGGCATGTGCAATGAATCTCTAACTTGGCACCTCTTACTTGGCATCCAGTCATAGTGGTTTTGGCTTTAGAGCTTCCTACAAGCTATAACACTTGGCATTCTTAGATTTCTTGGGGATGCATCCATCTCCTTGTCGACAAGATTGGACATGGCAATCCCATCACTCATGATGAGTAACATAGGGGTTGAGGTGGGGTGATATATTAGGAATACATAGGCGTCTGGCTCTCTACTTCATGTTTTCTCCTTGTGTCCTTCCATTTTAGGAATGTTTAAGAGTGTAGGAGGATCTTCGGTGCTCATGTCTCATTAGGAAGTTCTTTGGACCTCAATCCCACATCGATGTGTTAAGGTCTTGGTTTACATACAAAGGTTTCGAAAGGGAATTACTATTAAAAAGTGTCAATTCTAGCTAGCTAACTATGCATGTTAGTCTTTGAAAGTAAAGAAATGTCCTTCCAAGTGTGTCATATGGAAACTTGGCGAATCTATAGAAACACAATGTGACTTTTTAAATGGTTTCCATAATTCTTACCAAACAAATTAAGACCCACGAAGTACTCCATATGGAAAGAGCTTCTAAACCTGCCATACTACCTCTATAGATTCATCAAAAAGATCGTGCCATTGATTAGATATCCATTGGCTACAAAAGCAGACATGGGGGTATAGCTATGAAGGTGCTCCACACTCTTATAATCCTCATTAGCACCCTCGTATTGAAAGAGGCCATGAGAGCTACGTCGTGTTGTGCTCGGTTGCTCCAAACGCCAAGGGAGTGGGTTGTTGCATGAGGAGAGAGAAAGTAGAGAGAGAAATATATGCATAAATTTGGAGTTGAAGATGAAGAAGTTGAAGCTGAAGAAGTCCCGATCAAATTATGAGAGATTTGGGACTCATTCTTATTGATAAGTGACTTTTAGGTCATTTGGGCATGTCCACACACAACCAATGACCAAAAGTCATAAAAATATGTAAATGTATATAACTCCTCGATTTGGGATCCAAAAAACATAACAATAATATGTACAGAAAGCTCTTAAAGAGAGCTTTGAGATGGAAGGATCAAAATATACAAAAGGAGAGTCCTTGGGGCCTTTATCCCCAACAACCTCCCACGTAAAGGACCAAGGAGGCTCCTTCAAGCTAAGTAACTCCCACCATCTATATACATACCTGATGTTGTGCATTGGGTAGATACTTTGTAAGAGCATCTACAGGATTCAGTGAACTATTGATCTTGATCAAAGTGATCAGGCCATCCTCTAACACCTCTCTAATGAAGTGGTATCTCACATCAATATGCTTTGTGTGAGCATGGAACATAGCATTCTTTGCCAACCATATGGAACTCTGGCTATTGGATCCAAACAACAGGTGCTTTTTTAGGCATCCCAAACTCAATACAAAAGCAGGCTAACGAAATGACTTCTTTGGAAGCCTCTATGGCTGAAATAGATACAGTCTCTGTAGTAGATAGTGCAACTATCCTATGAAGTCTAGAGCACCATGAAATAGCTCCACCTGCAAGGGTGTATACATAGCCACCTGTGGACTTGTGTGTGTCCACATCACCTGCCATGTCTGAATCACAGAATCCTTTTAACTCCAATGGACCCTTTCCGTAACATAGGCATTTACATTTGGTCCTTTCAAATATCTCAAGATAGATTTGACTGCCTCCCAATGAGCTTTTCTAGGATTAGCCATGAACCTGCTAACAACTCCCACTACATTAGCAATGTCTGGCCAAGTGGCAATTATAGCATACATAAGTGAACCACAAGCTGATGCATATGGAACACTCTTCATGTAGTTGGTTGCATCATCATCTTTGGGATAGTCATCCTTGGTAAGCTGAACATGTGGCTGCAATGGCACTCCAAGAGGCTTAGCATCAGCCATATTAAATATGTCTAGCACCTTTTCAATGTACTTTTCTTGGGTTAAATGCAAAGTATGCTGATATGTATCCCTATTTATTCACATACCAAGAATATGTGCAGCTTCCACAAGGTCTTTTATTGAGAATGCAGAGTTCAGTTGCTGTTTTGGAGCATTTAGTGTGCGCTTTTTCTTCCCAGTCAGCAGCATATCATCTACATATAACACAAGAATCATTGAGTTGTCATCTTCATCCTTTTTAGTGTACAAATAGTGGTCAACATGTCTTCTTTTGAACTCATGTTTAAGCATAAATGCATCAAACTTCTTATACCATTGTCTCTGGTCCTGTTTCAGCCCATACAAGCTCCTTTTCAACTTGCACACCAGATACTCTTTTCTAGGAATGGCATATCCTTTTGCATGTTTCATGTACAACTCTTCATCTAAATCACCATGCAAAAAGGCTCTTTCAACATCCATTTGGAATAACTCCAAATCCAAGGTAGCTATGAGAGCAAATAGCACATGTAATGTGGTCATTTTAACCACCAAAGAGAACACCCCTCGAAAATCAATGTCCTTTTTTTGGGCATATCCCTTAGCAACCAGCCTTGCCTTATACTTGGGTTTGCCATCAACAATTTTGATTTTGTATACCCACTTGTTGGGAATGGCCTTCCTACCTTTGGGCAACTCAACCAAATCCCAAGTATCATTTGCATGCAAGGCCTTTATCTCTTCCTACATGGCTAACTCCCACTTCTTCTTGTGCTCACATAGCTTTGCCTCTTTATAAGTGAGAGGTTCACCCTCATTTGAGAAAATAATGTAATGTACATAGGGGTCATATTTGTTCACTGGCCTCCTAGGATGTGTAGATCTTCTTGCCCAATTATCCACATTATCCAATAATGGATCTACATCACAGGGTACATCAACTTCTTCATTGTTGATGGGTTGTTGTACATCATTCTCAGCCCTATTTTTAGCATGAATATGTGGCTGCATATGCCCATCAAGAGCCTCATTTTGCTATTCAACATCATATGGCTCAATAACCACTAGCTCATTTTCATTTCCAATAAAATGTGGTGCATCTCGAGGGTTCATATCAAATTTAACATGTGGTTGTACATGCTTAAATTCGACCTTTTTATGGTCACTTTTAGAGGCACAATCATTTTTTAGCAGCCTTGCCTCATTAAGTGCAACATCCTCATTGTGTATTACCTTCTTGAATTGAGGTATCCAAATCTTGTAGCCCATTTCACCTTCATCTCCATAACCCATGAAGATTCCTTTCATGGACTTTGCATCTAACTTGTTTCTCAACTCAGGCCTTATATGCACAAAAGCATCACAACCAAGGATGCATAGGTGGTCATATAAAGCTAGTTTGCCAGACCAAACATATTCCAAAAAGTGGACAGCATGCATCTCACCCTCTCACATAAAGTCTTGTTATACCTTTTAGCTAGACCATTGGAAGATGGGTTGTATGGGACTGCTAGCTCCCTCTTAATACCAAGATTTTCACAAAATCTATTGAATTCAGCGCTTGTAAACTCACCCCCATTATTTGTGCATTAGCATTTCAACTTTCTACTTGTTTGGGTGGTCAAAAATGCATGAAATTTCTTAAATGCAACAAAGAATTCATCTTTAGATTTTAACAAATATACCCAAAGCTTCCTAGAGTAGTCATTAACAAAAGAAACAATGTAAAGAGCACCTACCATATATTTGGTGGGAGTTCTACAAGATCAAGCACATTAGACTTATGAGAGACACTAGAGGAGTAAGCATTTGTCACTTGCTTACCATATTGGCATTCATTACAAAAATCAAGGTTTAAGCATTTAGCATCAAACTTTTCCAAATTACATAGTTAATCAAGGCCTTTTTCCCTCATGTGGCCAAGCTTTTTATGCCATAATTCCATATGTGAATGGATTTCAACCAAAGCAATAAACTTGCCCAGATGGGCTTTACAATGCAAGCAATAAAGAGTCCCTTTCTTTATACCTTTAAGAATCAACCTAGAGCCTTTGATAAGCTTCCATGGCCCCTTCTCAAAGAGGGTACTATATCCTTGCATATCCATTTTCCCAACAGACAATAGGCTTTTCTTGATGCTTGGTACATACCTTCAATTGGTGATTTCCAAGATATACATGTCCATGGATGCCTGCATGGAAGGTAGTAAAACACTCCATAATAGGAGTAACATGGAACAATGCACTTGAATCCACAATCCATGTTTGTGATAAAGCATCATTCATAGTAAACAAGGCATCAAATATTAGATCCCTCTTTGTGATCTGCATATCTTGTGCATGAATATTAACAAAATCATCATTAACTTTGGAATGGTTTGCTTGTTGATATATTTCAATAGTGATGTGTATGAATGCAGTAGGAATGTCAAGGCACTTTTTTCCCTCTTTAGGAAGTTTTTTTCCCCCAGCTTGTATATATATGCCTATAAACCTAACAGGTTACATATCTTTGTACATTCTCTTGGTAATACATGTGATATTATGTGTTGTGCTCCAGTCTTCTTCTTTTTCCATGTGTTGTTCATGTGCTTTTGCAAACCTCAAACTCCGATAATTGATATCAAAGTAGGTCGCTGCTTCATCTAGGGCATCATCGACACCCCTTTGGTCACAGTCTCAGAATTACACAAAAATTGGTGAGCATACTGAGGGCAATTAGGAATTCAAAACTACTTCACTTTGTGGTGTCAAAATCACGATCTTAGCTTGTTTTGGCCTTCGAACGCACTATCACAACACTTATGGAGGCAATTCTATCTTGCTTTTGTTGGAACATCAAGCTTACACTATGCTTGAGGTGGATTTGATCTACACCAAAGGCTATCGCGTCGAAGTAATATCCGTTGGAGAGTTCTTTTTCTTATGCTCATTTATTGTATTTTTTGAGAGATTTTTGATTGTTCATTTACCGTTGTAAAAGCCTTGAGCTTTACACATGTAAGGGTAGAAAGATAGAGCCCAAATCCCAAGAATTTGTGGTGGTTGAAGTTGCATTCAATCAAGCAATCAAATCACCTAAAAGTAGATAAAACTAGATCTTCACTTTTCCTAGATTGTAGCAAAGTGAATTGATTCCCTCCAACAACCATTCCCACCTTCATTTGAATTCAAACTTCACTTGTAGAAGTTGTGGAACACTCCTAGAGTCTATATAAAGACTTGAAATCACTTTTACATTACATGGAAGCAATATACATACACTTTTGACCATCATTGTCTTGCTCCTTCAATTCTCTACATCATCTTCTTCGCCAACAGTAACCTTGCAGAGGCTACTTCTCTCGCTCCAGAGCTCCAAATTGAGTGCAAGATGGCTCATTGGAAAGATATTAGCGTCCAAGTTATGATTATACATTGTCATAGCATTTGGTTCAGTAGATTGGGAGAAATCTGAGTTTTTCTGTCTCGGGATCAATCTCTGTGTATTCCTTAAAAATAGGAAGTACCACTGGTGAATGTCGCATTCATTCCTATAGCACATTTTTCTTATTCCTTATACTTTTGTGCATTCTATACACTCAAGCCTATGTCTATCGCTCCCATAAAAATTATTTTTTCTAATTGTAATCATGATGGTTGCTATGGGCATTTCAAGTTCATTGTCTCTTCCATAGATAGTAAGTTTTTTGAGCTAGTCGACCCGCGAACCTATCTGTTTTGTATCGACTCATTCTTCTTGATGCTCCAAATTACATAGTGTGTTTCTTTGCACTTATCACATGCTTACAAGGCCTATTTGATTCTCCATAAGCTCAAGGGCTGGTCTTGTGCCGGTTGTCTTGACCAAACTTCGTCGCTTCGAAACGCACTTTTCTACCTTCTACAAGCTTCCCCAAGTTCTTTCAATGGTACCAAAGCTAGATCAAGATGGGTGACAGCTTTCCCTCAATGATTGAGAAGCTTGATCAACACAACTACATGGCTTGGCAAATCAGAATGGAGGCCTATTTGCAAGGTAGAAATCTTTATGGAATTGTAGCAGGTGATGAAGCTATGCCTATTCCAAGATCTAATGGAGGACCTACACAAGAGGAGACAGATAAGCTCACACTTTGGTGCACAAGGGATGCTCAAGCAAGTTCGTACATCTATTACCACATATTAGAGGATGCAAGACATCTCAAGAGGCTTGGGATGCCCTCGAGACTTTCTTTTCTGCTAGTACCAAAGCAAGAAAGAATCATCTTTGGAACGAGTTCAACCAAATGAAGAAGACACATAAACAAACCATCACAGAGTTTGTTACCAAGGTCAAGGAGGTTGCGGATCAGTTAGCATCCATTGGAGAGCTGATTGAAGAAGAGGTCATTATGAGGCAAATTCTCAACGGCATTCGAAGTGATAAACAATGGTGATCCTTCACAATGGCTTATGATCTCATCATGGATGTGCAAACTCCAGACTTCAATATCTTTCTTGGACAACTCTTCAATCAAGAAGCCAACAATAGCATAAATGAAGGTAACTCTTATCATGGTAATTCAACTAGTGCTCTATATGCAGATAAGAAGGATAAGAAGCAGAAAGGCAAGAAGAAGGAAGAAGATGAAGAAGAGACTTCTCAAGCCAACTTTTTAAGCAAGAGCAAGTGGAAAGGGAAGAAGAAAGGACCAAAGCAAAACAAAGCCAAAGGTCAGAATGTTCAACCTTGTGCCATATGCAATAATACCAACCACACCACTCAGAATTGCTGGTTCAATGGGAAGACCCAGAAAGAAAGTGGAAGAGGTGGATATGGCAGCAATAGAGGCAGAGGTGGACACAACTTCAACAATAACAATAGAAGCTATAATAGAAGGTACTACAACAATTATTCAGAAGATGAACCACATGAAGACTCATTGCTTCTTATGAATCTAAGCCACAAAGAAGGTAAAGAAGATGATCATTTGTTCTACATAGATTCAGGATGTTCAAATCATGTTGCAGGCAACATTGCTCTTCTATCTAATTTGGAAAGTCCAAAGCATAGACATGAAGTGCAAACAGGGGATGACACAAAGCACAATGTGGAGAAGATTCGTAATGTCAAAGCTTCCAATGGCAGGACAAACATTCTGAGTAAGGTTCTCTATGTACCCACTATCACTAAAAACCTAATAAGTGTAGGCCAAATAGTTGAAAAAGGCTTGCAAGTTAGGTTCACCCAACATGGAGCTTTTGTGGAAGATCCATGTCAAGGCTTCAAAAAGATAGCCCGATGTGAGAAGCATGGTAGGCTCTTTACTTTTGAAGTAGGAGAAACCAGGAACATAGCTCTATTCAACTTTGGGTCTCAAACTCTAAGTGAGCTTGAAGTGTGGCATAAGAGACTTGCTCATGTGAATGAAAGAACCTTGAAGGATATATGCAAGGATCAAAGTGTTCTAGGACTGCCAAAGATATCAAAGCAACACATGATCAACAGGTGTGATGCATGTCAGATTGGGAAGGCACAAAGACAACCATTCAACCACAAAGGCTACATCCACAACAACTTATTGTACTTAGTACATATAGATGTATGGGGACCAAGTCAAGAACCTTCATTGGCAGGATCAAGTTATTATGTCTCATTTATTGATGACCATAGTAGATGGATTGTTCTATACTTTATTAAGAGTAAGAATGAAGTGTTTGATTGCTTCAAGAAGTATCTTGCACATGTGGAGAATCATACAAGTAGATCACTAAAGAAGCTCAGATCTGATGGAGGGGGAGAATACTTCTCCGAAGAGTTTGATGAGTTCTTGCAGGACAAAGGTATCAAAAGGGAAGTGACTACTAGGTACTCTCAACTAAACGGAATTGCAGAGAAGAGAAACAAGACATTGGTTGCATCAGCCCGAACAATGCTTGAAGAGAAGAAGTTGCCATATTGTCTATGGGCAGAAGCTGTTTCAACTATTGTGTACCTTGTCCATAGACTACCATCCAAATCACTTCAAGGTATGAATCCTTATGAAGCTTGGCATGGAAGAAAACCTAGTCTTGGACATTGCAAGGTTTTCGGTTGTTTAGCTTATGTTCATGTACCATCACAAATAAGAGGTAAGCTAGATGAAAGGGCAACAAAGGCAATGTTTATTGGATATGATTCAACTCAGATGGGTTATAGGTTCTTCAATCCTTCAACCAAGCAATTCACTACAAATAGAGATGTTGTGTTTGAAGAACACAGGTCTTGGTATGATGAAGACAAACAAAAGGTAACACTACCATATGATCTTGATTCTGACTCTTATCAACTAGGAAGCAAGCATGATACACAGGTCCAGGATCCAAGAAGTGATACAGATGATGACCAAGATGAAAGGGAAAATGATTACAAGCTATGGAAGTCAAGAGGCAAAGCAAAGATGCAAGAGGTTGGAGAATGCTCCAAACAAGTACCTAGAAGATCAACAAGAGAGAAGAAACAACCAGAAAGGTATGGATATGATTCCACATTTGTTACAAAGCATTCAATATACTTGGCAAAAGACTCTATTTTAGAGGAAGCCTCAACCTATGAAGAGGCAAAGGGAAACCCTAATTGGGAAAAGACCGTGAAAGAAGAGATAGATGCATTGAAGGAAATGGACACTTGGGATTTGGTTCCAATGTCGCCGAATCAAAAGGTAATTGGTTGCAGATGGGTATATAAAGTTAAAAGAAACTCAGATGGATGAGTTTGCAGGCACAAGGCAAGATTAGTTGCCAAGGGATGCTCACAAACTCATGGTATAGACTATCAGGAAACATTCTCACCAGTTGTAAAGATGACAACAATCAGGACATTGATAAGTGTAGCTCCTGCAAGGAATTCGAAACTCCTCCAACTTGATGTGAAAAATGCATTCTTAAATGGTTGGATAAGTGAAGAGGTATACATGTCACAACCACTAGGTTTTGAAAACCCTAATCATCCATCTTGTGTTTGCAGACTTAAGAAAACATTGTATGGATTGAAACAAGCTCCTAGAGCTTGGAATTACAGGTTGGTTATATATCTTCAAGATCAAGGGTTCAAAGCTAGCAGCTCAGATCCTTCTCTATTCATCAAAAGGGATCACAATGAGGTTATCTATCTATGTGTATATGTAGATGATATTATTGTGATAGGTGATGATCTAAATGTCATTCAAAGGATCAAGAGACACATGCAAGAGGAGTTCAAAATCAGTGACCTAGGTGAGCTCACATATTTCCTAGGTATGCAGGTGATATATGTAGATGAAGGAATGTATTTGACTCAGAGAAGATACATTCAGGATCTTCTTCTCAAGTTCAAAATGGAGAACACTAAACCTGCAGGTACACCTTTGGAGATGAATCATAAACTTAGTGTTTAATAAGGTGAGAAAATTGAAGACATTAAAGAATATCAAAGCTTGGTAGGTAGCTTGATATATGCTACTCATACAAGGGCAGACATCTCATATAGTGTGGGAGTGCTTAGTTAGTTCATGCACTCACCGAGAAGACCACACATGGATGCGGCTAAGAGAGTACTTAAGTATCTCAAAGGTACAATCAACGAAGGTATACTCTATCCTTACTCTTCAGATTTGGATATCAAAATCTACTCAGATGCAGATTGGGCAGGAGCTAAGGATGATAGAAAAAGTACATCTAGTTACTTAGCATTTGTAGGTTTGAAGCTCATGTCATGGAGTTCCAAGAAGCAACCAACAGTTGCTTTATCTTCAATTGAAGCAGAGTACAGAGGATTGATCATAACAACTCAAGAGGCAATATGGTTAAAAGCATTGTATACAGATTTGGGACTTGTGAGTTCCAAACATCACATATTTGGAGATAATGTAAGTTCCATGCATCTAGTGGCAAATCCTATTTTCCATGCAAGAACCAAGCACATAGAAGTCCATTACCACTTCATCAGGGAGAAGCTCATGGCAAAGGAGATAGACATTTCTTTTGTTCCTACTGAAAAGCAACTAGCAGATATGATGACGAAGGCACTTGATGGAATAAAGCTTTGTAGATTCAAAGCTATGATAGGTATTCAACCTATCAGAGAATGAAGACTCAAGCATACTTTAACTTGAGGGGGAGCTATTGGAACATCAAGCTTACACTATGCTTGAGGTGGATTTGATCTACATCAAAGGCTATCGCGTCAAAGGAATATCTGTTGGAGAGTTCTTTTTCTTAGGCTCATTTATTGTATTTTTTGAGAGATTTTTTATGGTTCATTTACTGTTGTAAAAGCCTTGAGCTTTACACATGTAAGGGTAGAAAGATAGAGCCCAAATCCCACGAATTTGTGGTCGTTGAAGTTGCATTCAATCAAGCAATCAAATCACCTAAAAGTAGATAAAACTAGATCTTCACTTTTCCTAGATTGTAGGAAAGTGAATTGATTCCCTCCAACAACCATTCCCACCTTCATTTGAATTCAAAATTCACTTGTAGAAGTCGTGGAACACTCCTAGAGTCTATATAAAGACTTGAAATCACTTTGACATTACATGGAAGCAATATACATACACTTGTGACCATCATTGTCTTGCTCCTTCAATTCTCTGCATCATCTTCTTCGCCAATAGTAATCTTGCAGAGGTTGTTGCTCTCTCTTTAGAGCTCTAAATTGCATCCAAGATGGCTCATTGGAAAGGTATTAGTGTCTAGTTTACGCTTATAAATTTTCATAGCATTGGGTTTGGTAGATTGGGAGAAATATGAGTTTTTCTATCTCGAGGTCAATCTTTGTGTATTCCTAAAAAATAGGAAGCACCACCGGTGAATGTCACATTCATTCTTATAGCATATTTTGCTTATTCCTTATACTTTTGTGCATTCTATACACTCAACCCTATTTCTATCACTCCCATAAAAGGATTTTTCCTAATTGTAATCACGCTGGTCGCTATGGGCATTTGAAGTTCATTGTCTCGTCCATAGATAATAAGTTTTTTGAGCTAGTCGACCCTATCTGTTTTGTATCGACTCATTCTTCTTGATGCTCCAAAGTACATAGTGTGTTTCTTTGCACTTATCACATTCTTACAAGGTCTATTTGAGTCTCCATAAGCTCAAGGGTTGGTCTTGTGCCGGTTGGCTTGACCAAACTTCGTCGCTTCGAAACACACTTTTCTACCTTCTACAAGCTTCTCCAAGTTCTTTCAGATTTGTCTATCAAACATGACATTATTCCTCATATTTGATCTTGCAAAACAGTAAAGGATGCTTGGGATACACTTAGCACTTTATACTAGGCAAGGAATGAGGCTCGTGTTCCTTACCTCCAAAAACAGTTGGAGAATGAGCACATGAATGAAGGAAACTCCATGGACAATTTTCTAATAAAGATAAAAGATTTGAAGGATCATTCCATTTCTAGTGACAAAGTCTTTCCAGACATTTCACTTGTGCATATTGTTCTGAATGTTCTTTCATATTCATATCAGAGTTTTGCTTCTACTCTTCAATTGGTGATGAAAAGCAATCCAAATGCCTTAACATTTGAGGAGTTAGTCTCTCTTCTGTTACATGAAGATCAATCTTGGCAAAAGAGGTCCATTATGCATGTGGTAGATCAAGCTTTCTTGGCTAGTTAGAAGGGCAAAGCTAATTGTACACAATCAAAGAAAGATGAAAAGATGAGAAGAGAATAGAAAAGCAAAAATCATTTTGCAAATATTGTAAAGGAAATGATCATGTCATAAAGATTTGTCCAAAACTGATTGCAAAAGAGGCAAAGGAAAAATAGGCTAGAATGGTTGTTGCAAAGGCCTCTACACACAAATCAAATGCAAATCTTGTGCAAAATGAAGAATGGGCATTTACTATTGTTTGCAGTTATGAGCCATCTTCTCATGAATAGCGTATGTCTGCAGTAGACTCAGATGTTTGGTACTTTAATAGTGGAGCAACCAAACATTACTCGCTCTATGTTTCTTCATTTCACTTGAGTATGACCCTACAAGGAAAACTATCACATGCACCAACAAATCCTCTTATCATGTTATGGGAGTTCAAAAGATCATTCTAACTACTATTGATGGTAGTTCTTTTACATTGTCAGATGCTTAATTTGTGCTAGGGATCAAGAAATATCAATTATCAGTTTCAACATTAGCTAAGATTGGCTTGGTTGTGAAATTTGTTGATGATAGATGTATTGTTCATGATTTGTCAAATGGCAATGTCATTATTGTTTTGGCATTTTTTTGTTCAAGATTGTATAAGATCATAGATAATGCAAAATCTGTGAATGATTCGGCATGTCTAGTTCAAGATTCTCAGGCTATGTCGGATGCAAAGCTTTGGCACGCACGCTTTGGTCATATGAATTTTGCTAATTTGCTATGACTATAGAAATTTGAAATGGTGTCCTCTTTGCACAAACTTGAAAACATGTATGTGAGGGCTGTATTTTGGAAAAAATGTAGTGTTCCTCCTTCCCAAAAGATGGTTCAGTATGAGCTACTCTGAAATTGCATCTTGTTCACATTGATGTTTATGGTCCTATGCAAACACCTTCTTTTGGGAAATACCTTTACTTTGTGACTTTCATTGATAATTTTTCCAGGCATGCATGAGTATATCCATTGTAAGCAAATTCCTAAGTGTTTATGTGCTTCAAACAGTTTCTAGTTTTGGCTGAAAATCTATCAGCATGTAAAATGGGCACCCTCCATTAATCGAGAGGGGGAATATATGTCTTCTGATTTTAATGCATTTTGGTTGAACATGAACATCAATGTATAGTGCTGTATACACCTCAACAAAATGGAGTTGTAGAAAGGAAGAACAGATCACTCATAGGGACGATGAGGTGTGTGGTTAAGAGTTAAGGTTTACCACATAGTTTCTGGCTTGAGGCTATCATGTGTATAGCATATGTACTTAACAGGTATCCCACTAAAGCATTGCAGTCTATCACTCCATATGAGGTTTTTCATGGTCGCAAGCGATTTGTTGCTCACCTGCGTGTCTTTGGTTGTCTAGCATATGCATTAGTACCTGAGTAATAATGCATGAAATCATATGATAAAGCATTGAAATGTATTTTTGTTGGGTATTGTTGATATATTTCGGTAGTGATGTGTGTGAACACACTAGGACCACCGAGGCACTTTTTTCCCTCTTTAGGAGGTTTTTTCCCCAGCTTGTATATACGCCTATAGCCCTAACGGGTTACTGATCTTTGTACATTCTAGTGGTAATACATTCAGTATTTTTGTGTTGCGCTCCAAGCTTCTCCTTCTTCCTTGTGTTGTTCGCGTGCTTTTGTAGATGTCTAACTCCAACAATTGGTATCAGAGCAGGCCACTGCTTCATCTAGGGCATCGTCAACACCCCTTTGATTGCCTGGTTTCAGCCTCTGAATGCACTATCATAGCGCTTATGCAGGCCATTTTGTCTTTTTGTGCCAAAGATATATACACGTTTTGGTTCACCAGTATAAGCGCCTCAAAGTCTGTTATAGGTTTAGTAGAACTCGACGGGGTAGTACTTTTTGAGATATAGTCATTTTTTTTGCATCAGGGTATTTTAGTCACTGGCCATGGCTGAAAGTAGTGATGTATATTCTATATGTTGGCTGTTGTGGATAAGTTGGATGGTAGGAATTACCCATTATGGGCTTATATGATGCATCATGTATTGGTCCTAAAAGGATGGTGGAATATTGTGCAGGGTGTTGAAAAATGTCCTATTACAACTACAAATACAAGTACTAAAGTTGATGTTGATGGCATCGAAGATGGCAATATTCTACAGATTCTTGTTCATGTTGTGGTTCTTGTTGCACCTATTGTAAAGCAAATTCGTTGGGATGGCAGAGATGCTCAATCATATGCATTGATAGCCTTGTCTGTCAAATCTGCCATTATTCCTCACATTCGCTCTTGCAGAACAAGTAAGGATGCTTGGATACACTTACCACGTTGTACCAGGCTAGGAATGAGGCTCGTGTTGCTTACCTCCAAAAATAGTTCGAGAGTGAGCATATGAATGAAGGTGATTCTATGGATAGTTTTTTGACAAAGATCAAGGATTTGAAGGAACAATTGATTTCTGCTGATGAAGTCCTTCTTGATAGTTCACTTGTGCAGATTGTTCTGAATGGTCTTCTCGACTCATATCAGAGTTTTGTTTCTACTCTTTGTTTGATGATGAAAGGCAATCCAAATGCCTTAACATTTGAAGAGATAGTTTCTCTTCTATTGCAAGAAGATTACTCTAGTACAACAGGTCTATTATGCATGTTGCAGATCAAGTTTTCCTGGCTAATCAAAAGGGCAAAGGTAAATGGAGCTCCTCTACTAGTAAGCAGAAATCTGCAAATGCTGCACATTCGAAGAAGGAAGACAAAATGAGAAGAAATCAGAAAAGCAGAAATTGTTTTGCAAATACTGTAAAGGAAATGATCATGTCATTAAGAGCTGTCCAAAACTGGTTGTTAACGAGGAAAAGAAAGAAGAGGCTAGAATGGTTGTTGCAGAGGCCCTTACATCGAAAACAAAGTCTGCTAATCTTGTGCAGAATGAAGAATGGGCATTTACTATTGTTTGCAGTTTTGACCCATCTTCTCATGAGCAGTGTATGTCTATAGTAGACTCAGTTTGATAGTGGGGCAACCCAACATATTACTGCACAGTGCACTTTCTTCACTTAATACTATCACATGCACCAACAACTCCTCTTATCCTGTCATGGGAGTTGGTAAGATCATTCTCACTACTGCTGATGGCAGTTCTTTCACATTGTCCGATGCTTTATTTGTGCCAGGCATCAAGAAAAATATGTTATCAGTTTCTCCATTAGCCAAGATTGGCTTGGTTGTTAAATTTGTTGATAACAGATGTACAGTTCATGATCTATCAAATGGTAGCGTGATTATTGCTTCTGTCATTTTATGTCGTGGGATGTATAAGCTCATAGACTATGAAAAATATGTGAATGATTCAGCATGTGTAGAACATGATTCTTAGGCTCTGTGAGATGCAAAGCTTTGGCATGCATACTTTGGTCATCTAAATCTTGCTACTTTGCTATGCCTGCAGAAATCTAAAATGGTGTCCTCTTTGCCCAAACTTGAGCCACTCGATAAACATGTTTGTGAAGGTTGTATTTTGGGCAAAATGCAATGTTCTTCATTCCCAAAAGATAATTCAGTTCGGGTATTCAGATATTACAGTTTGTTCACAGTGATGTATGTGGTCCTATGTAGACACCCTCTTTTGGAAACTATCTTTACTTCGTGACTTTCATCGATGATTTTTCCAGGCATGCATGGATATATCCATTGAAGGCAAAGTCCGCAGTGTTTATGTGCTTCAAACAGTTTTTGGTTTTGGTTGAAAATCTATCAGCATGTCAAATGGGCAGCCTCCATTCTGATCGGGGGGGGAATATATGTCTTCTAACTTCAATGCATTTCTGGCTGAACTTGGGATAAAACATCATTGTACAATGTCGTATACACCTCAAAAAAATGGAGTTTCCGAATAGAAGAATAGGTCACTCATGGAGATGGCAAGATGTATGGTCAAGAGTCAGACTTTACCATATAGTTTCTGGCTTGAGGCTATCATGTGTGCATCATATGTACTTAACAAGTATCCCACTAAAGCCATGCAATCTATCACTCCATATGAGGCTTGGCATGGTCATAAGCCATATGTTTCTCAACTGCGTGTTTTTGGTTGTTTGGCATATGCATTAGTGCTTGAACAACATCACAAGAAATTGGATGATAAAGTGGTAAAATGTATTTTTGTTGGGTATAGTTCTGAAAGCAAAGACTATCCTTTGTATCATCCATAGACTAAACACATTTTTGTTAGTTGTGATGTTGCTTTTGTGGAAGATGCTATTCAACCTTTACTTTCATGTACAAAGGAGACATTTGTTAGCTCCAAAGAGATGTATGATACTTTGCTACCTCTTTTTAGAGGTGGATAGTCTAGTGCTGGTCCTAATGATGCAACTTCTCAACCTTTGCAAGTTTCATGTGATGATGTAGATCATTCCATTTTTTATGGAGATATACATGACACACTTGTTGATGAGAGAACTGATATTGAGGAGGCAAAAACTATGCCAAAATGGCTTATGCAGACTTTGCATGACAGAAAATTAGATGCACCTATGTCATATCATACTCATTCAGGCTAGTGTGTCTTTTGTATATGTTTGTTATGGTATGGCTGCCTCTAGCCTCTGTGATAAGAATGTGCATGTTTCATTTGATGAAGCACAAAATTTTGAAAATCAGATGGCTGCTATGCGATCAGAATATGATGTTATCATGAAAAATGGTTCCTGCTCTTTATGTGACTTTCCTTCTCACAAGAAGGCCATTGGCACTAAGTGGATATACAAGCTGAAGCATAAGCCTAATGGAACAGTTGATAGGTAAAAGGCTAGGCTTGTTGCAAAGGGTTGTGCACAAGAAAGAAGAATTGATTTTGGTGAAACATTTGCTTCTACATGTTGAATGAGTATTATTCATAGCATATGTGCACTTGCAGCTCATCATGGTTGGAATGTACATTAGCTACACATTAAAACTGCATTTTTGAATGGTGAATTGCATGAAGACGTGTATGTTTTTCAGCCCCATGGCTTTGTGTAGAAAGGGCATGAAAACTAGGTGTGCAGGTTAAAGAAGACATTATATGGTTTAAAGCAAGCACCACGTGCTTGGTATGAAAAGATACATGCCTATCTGATTGCACATGGTTTTGAGAAAAGTCCAACTAAAAGGACCTTATATGTTAAGTGTGTTAACCATGTGCTTCTAATCATTGTTGTGTATATTGATGACATGCTGCTCACTAGTCCTCATGACAAGCATATTGTTGATTTTAGGATTGATTTGAATGCCTCATTTGAGATGTCTAATTTGGGGCATTTGCATCATTATTTGGGCATTCAATCTATGCAAGTTGATGGATGAATGGCTTTATGTCAAACAAAATATATTAACACATTTTTGCAATGTTTTGGCCTTGAAGACTATAAGTCTATTGCCACTCCTATGGAGACCAATTTATGCTTGAGTCGTCATGATGCTGGAGATGCATTTGATGTTGTTCTCTATCAGCAGGCTATTGGATGCTTGATTTACTTACGCATTACTGGACCAGATATTCAGTTTTCTTTCTCATAGATGAGGAGCTTTATGCATTGCCCAGATGTCAAAGCATTGGCAGGCAGTTAAGCACATCTTTCACTACTTGAGTGGTAGCCACCTACTTGGATTGTTTTATCCCAAGGGGGGATCACTATCGCTAGATTTGCATGCTTTTTTTTAATCTGACTGGGCTGGTTTCTATGACACTCATATGTCCACTAGTGGCTTTTGCTTCATGCTTGGTAGCTCATATAGATCTTGGTTGAGAAAGAAGCAGCCTATTGTGGCCACTTCCAGTTATGCGGTTGAGTATAGGGAAGCTTTCACAACGACTATTGAGTGTGTGTAGCTCAGATGCCTTATGGCTGATTTGGGTGTTAGTTAGTCTTTTGCCACCACCATCTTCACTGATAGTCAGAGCACATTGGCAATTACAAGGAACCCTATGTTCCATTCTTGCATTAAGCACATTGAGGTGCATTATCATTATGTTAGTGAGAGATTCTCTGTTGTTGAGACTAGCTTGGGATATGTGCCCATGCACGAGAACATTGCAGACCTTTTCACAAAGGCTCTGCCTAGGGAGAAGTTTGAAGCTTTGAGCTTACTTCCTTTTGTGGACTGATTCCACATAGCTTGGCACTTCCTTATACATGAGTGTCAGCTCCTTATTCAATGCATAACTCCTAGGGGGGATTTGTTGATATATTTCGGTAGTGATGTGTGTGAACACACTAGGACCATTGGGGCACTTTTTTCCCTCTTTAGGAGGTTTTTTCCCCCAGCTCGTATATACGCCTATGGCCCTAACCGATTACTGATCTTTGCACATTCTAGTGGTATCACATTCAGTATTTGTGTGTTATGCTCCAAGCTTCTCCTTCTTCCTTGTGTTGTTTACGTGCTTCTGCAGACATCTAACTCCAACAAGTATAATTATGAAAGCAAAGGATTTCATTGGTATCATCCATAGTCCAAGCACATTTTGGTTAGCCGTGATGTTGTTTTTGTGGAAGATGCAATTGAGCCATTACTTTCATGTACTAAGGAGACATCAGTTAGCTCCAAAGATGTGTATGAAACTTTGCTACCTTGTTATAGGTGGACACTCTAGTGCTAGTCAAAATAAGGCAACTTTTTAGCCTTTGCAGGTTCCACATGATGATGCAAATCATTCCATTTCTAATGCAGATTTACATGATGCACTTGTTGATTAGAGGTATCATGTAGAGGAGGCAAAAACTATGCCTAAATGGTTGGTGCAAACTTTGCGAGAGAGAAAATTAGATGCAACTCTATCATATTGTACTTGTTTAGGCTCTCATAGTGTTTCTTTTGCATCAGACTACTATGTTATGGCTGCCTCTAGTCTTTTTCATGAGAATGAGCCTATTTCGTTTGATGAAGCACAAAATTTAGGAAATTGGTTGGCTGCTATGCAATCAAAGTATGATGGTATTATGAAAAATGGTACCTAATCTTTATGTGACTTGCCTCCTGGCAAGAATGCCATGGGCACTAAGTGGATATACAAATTGAAGTGTAATCTTGATGGAACAATTGACAAGTATAAAGCTAGGCTTGTTGCAAAATGTTATGCTCAAGAAAGAGGCATTGATTTTGATGAGACCTTTGCTCCTACATGTTGAATGACTAGTGTTCGCAACATCTGTGAACTTGCAGCTCATCATTAGTTGGACACTAAAACTGCATTTCTGAATGGTGATTTGCATGAAGAAGTGTATGTTTTTCAGCCCCGTGGTTTTCTATAGAAAGGGAATGAAGACAAAGTGTGCAGGTTGAAGAAGGAACTATCTGGTTTGAAGCAAGCACCATGTGCTTAGTAAGAAAAGATACATGGCTACTTGATTGCACATGGTTTTGAGAACATTCCAACTGAGAGCACCTAATATGTTAAGCGTGCAAATGATATTTTTCTGATCAGTGTTGTCTATGTTGATGACATGATGCTTAATGGTCCTAATGAGAAGCATATTGCTGATTTTAAGGCTGATTTGCATGCCTCATTTGAGATGTCAGATTTGGGGTATTTGCATTATTATATGGGCATTCAATTTATGCAAGCTGATGATGGAACATCTTTGTGTCAAGCAAAATATATTGACACATTATTGCATTGTTTTGGCCTTGAAGACTGTAAACCTATTGACAGGTTTGCAATTGAGTTTTCATGATGCTTTAGATGCATTTGATGTTGTTCTCTATCAGCATGTTGTTGGATGCTTGATTTACTTATGCATTACTCGGACAGATATTCACTTTGTTGTCTCACAGATGAGCAAGTTCATACATTGCCTAGGTGTCAAGCATTGGCAAGCAGTTAAGTGGGTCTTTCACTACTTCAAAGATACTCGACTTCTTGGATTGTTTTATCCCAAGGGGATCACTACCACCAAATTTACATGCCTTTTTTACTCTAACTAGGCTGGTTGATATGACACGTGTCTCCACCAGTGGTTTTTGCTTCATGATTGGTAGCTCATGCATATCTTGGTTGGACAAGAAGCAACCTATTATGGCGAGTTCTAGTTGTGAGGCTGAGTATAGGGCAACGTTCACAATGACTATTGAGTGTGTGGGTCAAATGCCTTATGGCTGATTTAGGTATTGGTCAATCTTCTACCACCACCATCCGTACTGATGCTCAAAGCACATTGGTAGTTGTGAGGAACCCTGTGTTCCATGCTCGCACTAAGCACATTCAAGTGCACTATCATTATGTCAGGGAGGGGTTATCTACTAGGGAGATCAGTGAATGTTGTAGACCTTTTCACAAAGGCTCTACCTAGGGAGAAGTTTGAAGATTTTTGCAAAGCTTTGGGATTACTTCCTTTTGTGGATTGATACCACATAGCTTGGCACTTCCTTATACATGAGTGCCAGCTCCTTGTTTGCCACATCACTCCCATGGGGATTTGTTGATATATTTCAGTAGTGAAGTGTGTGAATGCACTAGGACCACTGGGCCACTTTTTTCTTCTTTAGGAGGTCTTTTCCTCGGCTTGTAGATATGCCTATATCCCTAATGGGTTACATACTTTTGTAAATTCTCTTGCTAATACATTAAATATTTTGTGTTGTGGTCGAAGCTTCTTCTTCTTCCTTGTGTTGTTCATGTGCTTCCATAAACCTGAAACTCTAACACTGCTTCCATAGTAGCACAAAGAATGTCTTCTTCATTTGATAGATCATCAATGACGAAACTAGAGGCCACATTTTCCTTCTTCGTCCTTGTCTTGTGAGTTGTCATGTGCTTCATTCTTGGTGTCCTTTTTCTTCCTATCACTTGTGTTCTTCTTTCTTTCTAGTTGAGCTTTATAATATCTGCAATCATGCTTCTTATGATGTTTCCTAACAGATTGGTAACAAGTCACTTCAGCCTTGCCTTTGCTTTTTCCCTTGTTCCTTTGTACATTTGCACTTTTCCTTTCTATTCTTCCTCTACCCACATTGGCTGAACCAGTTCCCTCTCCACTAGCTTTTCTCTTGATTTCCTCATTCAAAATTGAACCCCTTACACCATCAAAGGTAAGATTGGGGCTATTTGAAAGTATGTTGTTTCCCATGAATCAGGTAAGGTCATTAACAATAAGATGGCCTTAAGTTGATCATCAAATCCATGTAATCCATAGTCTTGCAATTGTGAGAGAGTACCTGTAAAAGAAGATAAGTGCTCAACCACACTTTTTGACTCATCAAGCTGCATGCACACTAGCTTACGCATAAGATGCACGTGATTTACATGCATGGTATTTTCATAGGTGGCCTTGAGCTTCTCCAATACCTCAAAAGCACTTGTAATACCCTTTAGATCCACTACGATTTCATCTGATGCAACCATCTTGATATAAGTGGTGTCCTTCTTGTTTAGGTTTGTCCATGTTGCATCTATCATATCTTCAGGCTTTACTTCTTCAAGAGCCCCTTGGCAATCTTTGAAAAGAGGATTCAAAGAATTATCTCTTTCCACAAATCAAAGCCACTATACTCAAACCTCTTGATTTCAAACAAAGTTTTGACATCAGAGGAGATAGAAGCCATGTTTCCACATTGAGAGCTTCAAAATTTCACCAAAAAAGATAAAAATCACTTGCTATCTTGTGTGCAATCAATTGACAAGACTATACTTGAGAAATTAAGCCCAAAAACTCTTCAAAACTTGCAAAAATAAATTTATGATTTTTTTCAAAAAAAATAAAAAAATTCCAACAAGTTGTACTTGCATAAAAAACAACAAGGTTGTTGTTTTTCAACCACAAAAGTTATACATAGATGCAAAAGAGAGTCAATGGGTGCTTGTTTTCACAAAAGCCCCAATTTTTGCAACAATGTAACCAATAAAATTAGAGAAATGATTTGTTGTAATACATTTCCAACAAGTATGCACTTCCACAATCTTTATACATGTACTCCCACTTGAAATGAGAGAGATTTTTTACAAGAAAGGATCTATAAATAAAAAATCAGTAGCTTATATTTTGAAAATATCCTCTGAAAACAAAAGAAGCACGACAAGAGAGGTTCTTTGTGATGAAAATCTCTGAAAAACTCAAAAATTTCTTTATCCTTGTTGTGGGCTGAAGTAATCCCCAAAGAATAAAACTTTTATTGCAAAAAAATGAAGGTTTTCCATGACAAAAGTCTTCCAAATGCAAGAAAAATCCTTCAACTTAGCATAGGCTGAAATAGAAAAGCATATGGAGCAACTTTGTCATGATGGAAAAGCTCAAAGCTTTGATATCAATTGAAAGAGGCCGTAGAGAGCTACATCGTGGTGTGCTCGGTTTCTCCAAATGCCAAGGGAGTGGGCCACCACATGAGGAGAAAGAAAGTAGAGAGAGAAACATGCACAAAAAGCTAGAGAAGAAGATGGAGAAGTTTAAGTTGAAGAACTCGCAATCAAGTTATGAGAGATTTGGGACAAAGTGTTATTGATAAGAGACTTTTTATGTCATTTTCACATGTTGATACATGACCAATGACCAAAATTCAAAAAAATAATGTAAACGCCTATAACTCCCCAATTTGGGGTCCAAAACATATAACAAAAATATGTACTGAAAGCTCTCAGAGAGCTTTCACATGGAAGGGTCATAAAGGAGAGTTCGTGGGGCCTTTATCCCCAATGCATATCTACTTAAAATGGATCTTAGTAGTAATCTACCAAAGCCCATCAATATTTAACTAGGAACTAATGAAACATTCAAGAAGGAGTTGATCTACAAGAACGTCTCCAATGCATGATTTCACTATGGCATTTAGTGCCACGTTATTATTCAATGTCCATTGAGAAAAAAATTCAAAACGTCAAAGACAATCAGAAAGTTCAAGTCAAATTGCATCCCTTGGGAGCAAAGTCTGTGGACCTTGCTCCTCTTCATATGATTCTTAGGTGTGTGTAGAATTGCGAGAAACACACGAAAAGCACACACAAGGAGCACAAATGCAGCAAGACACATGGAGAAGATGATGGCTAGAATAGCTCTCTATTGACAATTAACTGAACTGAAGTAAGAGCTGAATAATTTCCCTAAGTACAAAGTACCACGACATATGAGTGTGTCAAGTATGTGGTAACATGGGGAAAAAACCTCTAGCCAACACTAGAGTAAAAAGTCTCCATGTATAGGGAAAAGGTTCACATCAAAGCTACTGCAGGAACAAATAAGTGTAACAAAATCCCCTAGAACGCATGATGTGAACACATACAGGGAGTGACAGATAAACCCCCATAAGGTAATAAGCCTAAAGATTTGAATAAAGCTTCAAACTTTTCCCCTGGAAGAGCTTTGGTGATATGTCTGCCACATTATCTTGTGTAGGCACATATAAAAAATCAATATCTCCTGCATGAAGGTGCTCTCTCACATAGTGATAATGCGCCTCAATATGTTTGTTCCATGCATGAAACACTAGGTTTTGTGCAATAGCCAATGCACTCTAACTATCAGTGAGAATATGTGTAGTCGCATCAATCTCCATGCAAAGATCCATCAATAGGTGTCTCAGCCATATACACTCCACTGTAGCTGTGAAAATTGCCCTGTACTCAGCTTCAAAACTTGATGTCACCACTATAGGTTGCTTCTTACTCAACCAAGATATGCATGAGTCTCCAAGGAAAAAGAAATTACCATTAGTGGACACGTGAGTATCATAAGAACCAGCCCCATCACTATCTGTAAAAGCATGCAAGCATGCTTGAATATCACTACCATAAAGGAGACCTAAGCTCAAAGTGCCTCTGAGATATCTAAACACACGTTTCATCACTTGCCAATGCTTAGTGCCAGGGCTATGCATGAATCGACTCAACTGGGAAACTGTATACTGTATATCCAGCCTTGTGTTGCATGCATATATAAGACATCCCACATCTTGCTAATAAAGAGAAGTGTCAAATGGATCACTGGAATCCTCAATTAAGAATCTAAATCCTGTCTCAATTGGTGTGGAAACTGGCTTGCAATCCTCAAAGTCAAAATGTTGAAGTAGTTTTTCAACATACTTTGCCTCATGCATAACAATTCCCCCCTCAACGGATACAAATTGGATGCCAAGATAGTAGCTCAAAAGACCAAGATAAGTGATATCAAAAGTATGCTGCAAATCAGCCATAAGAATGTCAAGTTTTGCATCACATGACCGAGTCAAGAGTATGTCATCGACATAAAGAACAAGCACTATAAGATCAGCCCCATCTTTGCGTACATAGAGTGTGCTTTCATTTGGACTACATGTGAAGCCAAGAGCAATCAAGTGCTTCTAGATTTTGTCATACCATGCACGTGGAGCTTGCTTGAGACGATACAAGTCTTTATGCAAGTGATAAACCATATGCTCTTTCCCTTTCATAGCAAATCCAGGAGGTTGCTTCACATAGACCTCTTCTTGCAAATCACCATTCAAAAAGGCTATTTTTATGTCCAACTGATGCACTTTCCAACCTCCATGGGCAGCCAATGCAACCATGGTACGAATGATAGTCATGTGTGAAGTAGATGCAAAAGTTTCCACATAGTCAATGCCATATTGTCATGCATATCCTTTGGCAACCAATCTAGATGCGACCATCAGACTTTCTCTTAATCTTGTAAACCCACTTTGTACCAATGGCATTCTTTCCTTTTCGCAATTCACATAACTCCCAAGTGCCATTCCTATGTATGGAATCCATTTCTGATTGCATAGCGCTCATCCAATGTGGATCATCACATGCATCTTCAAAATTAAGTGGCTATTCATTACATGTTGTAGCAATAAGAGAATAATCCACAAAATTACTTGATAGACATGTGTTCATTATGTAGTACATCGTCAACATTTATATCATGCGTGGGCTGAGTTTCATGCTCATTTTCAGCCATATTTTGACGCAAATGTTCAGCCATATGTGGCTGGAAATTTTCAACACTTTTGACAATTTTTGGATGAATTTTTTCACCATGTTTGGCTAGAAAATCTCTACATTTTCAGCCCTATTCGGCTGTAATTTTTCAGCCCTTTGAACCTCAATTGGCTAGTCTACATGGCCATAGTCAAAGGCACCATTTTGGAACAAAGGCATGAGTGTATCGAATGCATATTGTGAGCTAATTGTTGGTTGTTTTTTGCATTCAAGTAGAGGGAAACTGAATTTTCAGCAAATACCATACCTCAACTCACAATAATTGTGTTTGACAATGGATGATACAAATGATATACCTTACTTTTAGCACAATAACCAACAAATATACATTTCTTTGCCTTGTAATCTGGTTTGTGATGTTGTTGTGATGGCACAAGAGCATATGCCAAACAACCAAACACACACATATGACTAACCATGGGCTTATGTCCATTCCAAGCCTCATAAAGAGTGATAACTCTCAATGCTTTTGTAGGGCAGCGATTCAACACATAATTTGCACACATGACTCCTTCCATCCAAAACTTATCAGGAAGATGCTTTGCTTTAACCATACATCGTGCCATGTCAAGAAGCGTTCTATTTTTATGCTTGGAAACACCATTTTGTTGAGGTGTATATGGCACTGTACGCTGGTATGAAATAACTCTTTCATGAAGAAAAGCATTAAACTCATGTGACATGTATTCACCACCATGATCCGTGCATAGAGTCAAAAGCTTTTGTGAAGAATAATTTTCAGCCATAGCTAAAAATGCTTTGAAGCAAGAAAATACTCCATTCTTTGCTTTCATAGGATACACCCATGTATGGTGAGTAGCATCATCAATGAAGGTAACAAAATATACATGCTTCCCAAAAGATGGAGTCTTGACGAGACCACATACATCACTATGAACAAGCTGCAATTTTCTTGTAGAGAGTGTATGACTATCTTTTGGAAAAGAAGCACGATGCATTTTTCCAAGAATGCAACCTTCACATGCATGATTTTCAATGGACTCAAGTGTAGGCAAACCAATAACCATGTCCTTCTTTTGGAAGTAAAGCAAACTACTGAAGTTCAACTGACCAAAACAAGCATGCCAAAGCTCCATTTTAGCCATGCAAGAAGTATGAGCAACCAAGTCATTCAAGGTAGCCCTCTTGTATGTTTCCTTGCGATACAAACCATTACATAATGTACCGAGCATCACCATAAAATTGCCATTGCGGACATCATGAACCATACACTTATCATCAACAAAGTGTACATGAAGTCGAGCTTTGGCAATCAATAGAACTAAAATTGAGTTCTTCTTGATACCAGGCACATACAATGCATCTTTTAAGAGAATCACACCTCCATTTATAGCCGTAAACTCAATTTCTCCTACTCCAATGATAGGATAAGAGGCATTATTTGCGCACAACACATGTCCTCCTTTGGGTGCATCTTTCAAAGAGGCAAAAAATCTTTTGCATGATGTTATGTGTTTTGAAGCACCACTATCAAAGAACCAATCCAAATAAACCTCACCCACAACCCTACATTTAGAATGCAAAGAAGCATCATAATGACATGTAATGACACATGCCCAAAAATCTTGAGCCATGTTAGTTTCATCATTCTTTACATTTGCTTAATTTTCAGCAATAGACATGTCGGATTCCTTCTTCTTTTCATTGTGTTTAGCAAGATTTCTACACTCATATAATATGACTAGCCTTTTGACAATATTTGCATATCTTCTTCTTTTGCAAATCACCATCATTATAGGAATGAGTGGAAGAGGAAGGTTGAGGCTTTGGTTTTGATGAACCCAAAGCTGAAGCATACTTGCTTTTCCCTTTTTGTGACATAGCAAGTATTTTTGTTCCCTCAATCAAACCACTCCTATTCATGCTAGATTGCTCTTCTTGCAAAAGAAGAGACACAACCTCATCAAATGCATACATATTAGGATTTCCTTTTGCAACCAAATGGAGTGTAGTAGCAAAGATTTGAAAAGATTTTGATAATCCTTTCAACAGTGTAGAAATGAGTGATGCATCCATAATAATCTCATCTATGTTTGCCAATTGCTCTTTCAAGTCCTTGACGCATGTCACATACACATGCACCGACTCATTTTCAGACATACATACATCCTCAAGTTGCTTCCTCAAGTATGCAACATGTGCTTCATTACACACGACATACAAAGAAGCAAGAGTGTCCCATGCCTGTCGTGATGTAGAACATGACCGAATGTGTGGAACTATATGACGCTTCACAGAAAGTGCAATCAAAGCATGAGCTTGAGCATCTTTTCCATCCCATCTAAGCTACTCTTGTGTAGGTGGAGAAGGAGAAACCACTGTGCTTGAAGAAGAAGCTCCATCTATGACAGTAGACTGTGAAGTAGAACCTGCGAGTCTTCGATCTACATCTGCCACTATGTTCCAAAGTTGTTTTGCAACAAGAACATGCTTCATCATGTAAGACCACATCGAATATTTGGTCCCATCAAGCTTATCTTCAGCTTGAAGCATGCCAAACAAGTCATTGCTACCCGCCATTTCACAAAAGAACAAGAATGTGACAAAATCTTCACTTTGATGAAAGCTGAAATGAATGCTGAAATTTCACCTCACAAACTGTCACTCTGATGGCAATTTTGATTGCTCGAATGTCTTCAAAATGGGGTAAAAATGCAAGGCACCTACTGGAAATGTTTCTTGGCTCCTGAAATTCATTGCTCTATGTTCCGAAGTCGATTTGCACTATTGAAACTACACTTGTTCCGCAATGCGAAAAATCAAAATTTGAGAAGGAGTTGAACCTGCTCTGATACCACTATTTGGTGTGTGTAGAAGTGCGAGCGAAACACAAGAAGCACACACAAGAAGCATAGATGCAACAAGACACATGGAGAAGGCAATGGATAGAATAGCTCTCTCTATTGACGATTAATTGAACTGAAGTAAGAGGTGAATACTATCCCTAAGTACAAAGTACCACCACATATGAGTGTATCAAGTATGTGGTAACATGGGGAAAAAACCTCTAGCTAGCACAAGAGTAAAAAGTGCCCATGTTTAGGAAAAAGGTTCACATCAAAGCTACTAGAGGAACACATAAGTGTAACAATGATAACATCTATGGTGGTAAAGTCCACACTTCCTCTAGTAAATTCAAAGAAAACATCTATGAATAACAACATTAATGGGTTGGATTAGCTCCAAAGGAAGAAAAGAAAAGGGCATAAGATTTCAAAGAAGAGGCTTGAGCATTCCAAATCAGAGGAGAAAGAAACTAACTTGAGAAGAAAATCAATATGATTTAGAAGGAAATAAACATATTGGATTATCATGTAGGCTTCAATGAAGTGAAAGATTCTAGGGAATTATAAGTGAAAATATCTTAAGATGATTCCTTCACCAACAAAGAGGATAAACCTAACATTGAGAGCTCAACCATTAGCTCTATGGTCTCAAAAACTTATGTCAAGAAGGTTGTGTCTAAATCAAAGCAAAGAAAAGGAAAAAGTGGCTCCGCACGCCCTCACTTTCAATCATGGAAATGGTTGAATGTAAATAAACGTGAACACAATCAACCTCTTTTAGGCTAAAGGAAGAAATAAGGGAAAGTAAGACAAGAAGAGAAGAAATCAAAACCCTAGAAAGAAATGAAAATTAACTTTTTCAACATTTTGGGGCTTTTGGATCTACAAAAGACCTTGATTTTCAACCACTAGTTGGAAGAGAAGAGGCAAAACCTAGATTTCACATGTCTAGAAGAGATAAAGATAAAAAAAGAAGGTTTGTTAAGTAGATTCAAGATATTCTTCTCGCACCACCCTTGGCTCTCCATTGATCATTCCACAGGTGATGGGGGTGGTGAGTAGTATCAAATCGAGATGGATGCCCCTCTTGAGACACACAAGCATGAAATTTAAGAGTAGTTGGGTGGCAGGTAGCTTTGACACTCCCCACCCATTCTCAATTGCCTCCATATACACACCTACCTCTACTTTCAAGCAAAAGGAATGACGATGCTCCCTCTAGCATCTCCTTTCCCCTCCTATCCTATTAGGTAGGTGATTCGACATGATTGAGAATCTTGATGACTAATGGGAGTGCAAAGGTGAGGACAATGGGGCTAAGAAAATGATTGGGACCTACTTAGTTTCACCTTAATCTTGTGGAGCAAAAAGATTATCACGTTTTATATGATACAACCTTCATGGGGGACACCATATTCTCAAAGTGTTCTTGATAGGTGTTATGTGTTTTTGGTGATTATTTTATTGCTTCTGGATATCGAGTCTCCCATTTACCTTAACATTGCCCTCTTCGATCACCACCCAATCCTTATTTCTTTCAACATGCCCTACATTGATGGTAGGACTCCATGGTTTCATATCAACATCTTGATCTTGTTTTTCTAGATATTAGATGAGAAAATGATACCATATATAGTTCATCTTTTAAGGTGGGGCTCTCCTCAGCCCTCTACTAGATTCAAGTGGTGAAGGAAACCCAAATTTCTCTCAAAAAAGGCTTGGAAAAAAATCAAAGGAAAAAAATGGGAAGAAAAACTTCAAAAACTATCTCATCTAGATAAGGTTATGAACAAAGGTGAAAATGAACTCTAGCTTGGGCTCAATAAAGTCAAAATTAATCTTATATATGAATAAGAGCTAGAGTTATGACACATGCAACATTTCTTTAAAGAGTGATGGGTGAAAAAAAACATATAGAACAACTAAGGAGATATGTATGTTGTTGAAAAAGAAGCAAATCAAAATTCCAATGATGATGCAAAAGGGTGACAATGAATATGCATCCAAGATTAGGAGATATATATATATATATATATATATATATATATATATATATATATATATATATATATATATATATATATATATATATATATATATATATATATATATATATATATGTGTGTGTGTGTGTGTGTGTGTATGTATGTATGTATGTATGTATGTATGTATGTATGTATGTATGTATGTATGTATGTATGTATGTATGTATGTATGTGTGTGTGTGTTGTGTGTGTGTAGAGAGAGAGAGAGAGACCCAAGACTTCATATTAAGCCATTTCAAAGAGATTTTGGGCACCTCCTCCTTGATGAATACCTATAGACACAAATATATGTCCACTATTTCTAGGATTGGAGGATCATGGTTCTTAAAATATGAAAAGTGTTTGGATGAACTAATCAATAGGCCAAAGTTCATAAAGGTGAGTGTATCCCTACCCAAGGGAAAAGACCGTGGTGTCAATGGTCTCACCAAGAAATTCTTTATAGCTTTTGAAGATGTAGTGGTGGTCCATTTACCTTCTAGAGCTACAGGTTTTCAGATACAACACCCTTTTGAAGTTTTTGATCAATGAAATGATTAAGTTGATTCTTAGAAGATAACACAATATTATTGGAAATTGGAGACCAATAACCATGCTCCAAATAGGGCGCAAGATCGCTGCTAAAGCCTTGACCAAAAAAATCATTAAGTTCTCCAAAACAATCGACCTATAGAGAACAAAAAATATTTATTGAGGGAAGACCTATTTTTTAATCTATTATAGACCTCTAGAAAGGGATGGAATTTTCCAAATAGTCAGATCAAGGCTCCTTGCTTGAAAGATTTAATACAAAGCATAAGATAAACATGAATGGTATTTAATCTCCAATCACTTAAGGACGTGCTTTGGTAAAGAAGATGGTTTCCATCCCCTAGAGGAATGCCTTCACAAGGATTAATATTATTGGTAATGTGTCATCACCCTTTTTGCTCATGTGATCAATTAGACAAGGATGTAATGTGGACCCGCTCCTCTCTTATTGTCATGATAGATGGTCTCAATTCTTTGGTGGAGGCGCAAGTCAACAAAAATTCGATTAGGAGCATTACCCTTCCTAATGATAAGGGACACTTGGTTCTCAAGTTGTATGATTCCAATGTTTTCCTTTGGAATGATGAGAGGTATTCTAATACCTTTTGGGAGTGTTCGAAAACCTTCTATAGCACTTTAGGGTCCAAGATTGGCTATGGAAAAATTGAAAGAAAGTCCCTCAATATTACAGCTTCGTAATTTATCATTAATCAATGTTGTAGGAAAATTAGGGCTGGCCAAAGTTATAGATTACTTAGGGTACCAATAGAATTCTAGATATCCATGAATCAACAACGAGATTGGATGATGATTAGGCTAGCTTCTAAGCTCCTTTACTCAAAGGGTATGCAACTTAACATGGTTTCCAATTACATGTTTTTGGACATCTTTTGTATCCCCTCTATGGTCGACTCCCTTTCGTATTGATGATCCAATAACAAAGAGTTGCAAAAGTTGAGGATTACTTTTATGAACTCAATATGGACCATGGGTATGAATAGAAGAAGGGTCCCTAAGCTTAATTGGAGTGGTTATTACCTACACAAGATAAAGATGGATTGGGGATTCTCATAGTTAGTTTGTCAAAGAATTTGGTACTCAAATGGGATGTTAAGGCTTGCTCAGACTAGCGTGAGTCTTAGGACCAATTAATTTTCTAGAAAAAACACTATCTCAACCTTCCCAAATCACAATGATGGAAAGGTCATAGCCTCATCACTCTTCTCTTTTCCTTTGTGAAAGTGGCCTCTGTAGGCTTGGATTTGATAAGATCACTTTGGAAATCTTGGAATAGGTTCCAGTTACATTGCCTCTTGAACTACAACTAAGTATGGGTGATGGGATCAGGACAAAAGTTATTTGATATGGTTTTTAATATCAATAATGATCCAAATTAGTCATGTGGAGACCTTGAGGTCCAACAAGCTATAGTCTATGGAATCTCTTAACTAGAAACACCTATGGAACTATGAAAGAAATATTTGGATTGGATTAGAGGAAATGTACTAAATTATGATGATTGGATCTGCCTTGGGAGATGCACTCTACATTAGGTTAGAAAAAATTTAAGTCTTGTCCAATACAAAAGTACTCCCCATATGAGAGGTTGAAAGGGGAACAATGGTATTCGTATCAAAAAATACCTAGAATCATAAAAAGAGTGAATGCCCTCCTTAAGTTAAACAATGGAGGCTTGATGGACCTCGATTAGGTGGGAAATGAATTTTTAAGGCCTTTGGCACCCATTGATCGGGAGGAAGAAAGTTGTCATACTCTAGTGATTTCTCTGTGAAGACCTAGAGAATAAGGACCACCACCTACTAGAGAGATGACTCTCCTCCCAAACTTATGCCCCTATATATATATATATATATATATATCCAAGGGACTACCCTCTCTAGGAGGTTGATACTATCCATCCAAGTGTGGGCCATGTAACTAAATGTGTTGCAAGTGTCCTAGCTAACTAGAGTTAGAACTTGTAGAAGCATGGGCTTCGGCTTGAGTAAAATATATGCAAATCTCCCTAGTTCTTACAAAACATGAACCCAAGATCTCCTACTAGAAGCTCAACAAACTTAACCATTAGACCAAATGAACTTAGTTGTTTTAGAGGACACATGAACCTGTGCTTATGTCCAAGCTCAAGACTATGAGCTAGCAATAGATTAACCAAACGATGTTTGATATCAGATCCGTCAAAACAAACCAAACACTCATGTTGTAACTCTACTTTATGACATAAGAGCACATGAATCTATGCTTAGATCCAATCTCAAAACTTTCATCTAGTGATAGACTGACCAAACAATGTCTGATATCATATTTGTATGAAGCATGTCATAACAACTCTAGCCATACTCCCAATCCCATGATTCAAACTATATGGATCATGTTTTCATCTCTACGGTGGGATTCACCTCTGATCCAAAGTGATCAAAGGAGAATCTACTATCTATACCCTGCCAAAATGATTTACATCTGGCTTTGCACTTGATAAGTTGAACCAATTGAAAGGTATGGAATGAATGAAAAAGGTTGGTAATAAACCATCCCTTATCCTAATTCATTGTTTTCACTATGTGCAATGTGGGAACTAACAAATGAAATGGGTGGATTCAAGATATCCCTAGCCAAATTGTGATACTAGTCCATATATGGGAAGCACTAGTGCATGGGCCTAACAACTAGGGTGGATTTCTGATTCTCGTAAGACTTTAAGAACTTTTCTTTCATTTGAATGTGGTTTGGAGTATGAATTGTAACTTTAGATTGACCCAAAAATCTAAGTTAGATGTTTGTATCACAATCCATCCACAATCAAAATTTAACTTAACTTATTATTGAGTTTGAGGACTACTTTATCCAACTCGGTTTGAAGTCATGTATAGAAAGTAGGAGAAAGGGTTGCTTACACCTTTCTTCAACCTTTACTACAGTAGACCAAATCAAAATCCAAATGAATTTTGTTTGACTTAGGATACTTTTCTTAGAGACCCATGTTTTTTGGAATCGTCAAATCTATGAGCAATTCCTAACCCATTTCTCTTCAAGAGTATTCTAAACTCTTTTAGAGAACTGTGAAATCCTTCGTTATCCAATGTAGTTTTATGATAGGAAATTATCTTGAAGAAAACTCAAATGGATGATTCAACTTAGACTTAGCATCTTCAAAGATTGAATGGGTTATGCACAAAGCATATATTTGTGATATTTAATTTAGCTACCTACTCCAACTCGCGAATCATGATATTTACTAAAATGAGTCATATACTTTATTTGAGTCAAGTCCAAAGAGGAAGGAAGAACCAAAACTTTGTGTAATAAATTCAAACTTCTAAGATAGTTAATCTAATTTGAGCCAAACTCTAAATTGAGCCAAACTCAAAGATATGTTCTAATAAGGTGTAAAAGGATTTTATCTATCTTTAAAAGAATTAAACTAGATTCTTAGAAAGACTCTTGGAGTAAAACTAAACCATCATCCAACCACTAAACATCGATGTGTTGACCCATCAAGCTTTTATTGTGATGATTCATGTTTACACATAGCAATAATGCTTCAACCATTTCTAAGCTATTCTTTTCTTTACAAAATCTCTTGAAACTCTTTACTTGAAATGCAATTGTGATGCATATCTTTGAGTCAGAAGATTGATATAACCGAGTTTCACTATCAATTGGGTGCTTTAACATTGGACTAACTTAGTTCTAACCTTTATTTAAAGGATCTTTTTCAAATTTCTATGTCTTCAAAAATTTATGCAATATTTGTAGTATAGATACTTTACTTTGAAGTTTTATAATTCAAGTAGTACTATACACATTATACTTGAATTATAAATGAAGATCTTGGAAGGTACATACTTCTTAATCTTTTAGCTTACTTATTAATTTGTTCTTGAAGAGTTCCTCTAGGTCATGCTATTGAACACTTTGAACTTGAACTTCAGATTTGAAATTTCAATCCCTTTGGGAAATGAATCTTACTTCAAAATTCATTCCAAGAATAAAAGATACTTATCATCCCAAGGTTTGATGTCCCATACCATCATTCCTACATCAATGTGAGTATAAATTTTTTTGTCCCCTATCACCATAGTTTATATTCAACATTATCTTGTGGGTGATATTAAGTCCAAAAAGCATCTCAATAGAGTACCTTCTTACTCAAATTCTCTAAGAGAATTTGGAGTCAAGGAATTACCTCTATCTTGATCTTTACTAGCTTTTTATCTTAGAAGCTTGAAAACTATTTTGATGAAATAATCAGCCATCCTTCTTTTCTAAGGTCTTAAAAAGAAATCCAAGATAGAAGGAAGAGAGCTCACACACACACACACACACAGATTGAGGCAAGGAAGAATGATCTTCTTCTATTACATAAAAGGAATGTACAAGAATGACCTAAAACAACAATACAACAAGTGCAATATATAAAGAAAACTACATAAGGAAAATCCTAATGTCCATGAATGAGTGAGCTAGCAAGAAAAAAATGTGCCATCAATCTCGGTAGATAAATCTAGTAAAGCTCAATGAAGTATCCCTGACATATATCGGCTTAACTACTATACATGTTAGAGAAATGAAAAAGAGATACATTTCATCCTAAATCATCACATGTTGAGATTGATATCTCAACACTCCCCTTCAAGCTCAATGTCATGTCCTCTAATCCAAGCATCTTCCAAAACTTCTTCAACTTCTCTACTCCGAGTGATTTAGTAAAAATATCAGCAATCTGCACATCTGTCCTCACATAAACAAGATCAATATCACCTACTAATACCTTCTCTCTCATGAAGTAATGATGTACCTTGATATGCTATCAAATCATCAACATAACTAGCCACAATTGTGATGCCATCATCACCCTTCCTTGCATATAGTGAATGATTTGCTTCACACATAGAAAACCCAATGGTGGTTAAGTAGTCAGCAATCATTGCATGCCAAGCATGAGGGGCTTGTTTAAGCCCATACAAAGCCTTTTGCAACTTGCAAACATATTCTAGGTGCTTTGAATCTTCATATCTTTGTGAATGGTCCATTTATACTTCTTCCTGTAACTCACCATGTAGGAAAGCATTCCTCACATCCATCTGATGCAAAGCCCATCCTTTTGCTATAGCTAATGCAACAAGTGCTCTGACAATGGACATTTTAGTTACAAGGCGAACGTTTCCTCATAATCAATACCATATGTTTGTGCATATCCTTTTGCTACGAATTGTGCTTTATACTTGCTTATGCTACCATCAGCATTGTGCTTTACCTTGTAAACCCACTTGTAGCCTATGGGTTTCTTTCCTTGTAGTATTGGAACCAGCTTCCATGTTTAATTTCCATAAAATGTATCCATATCCTCATCCATAGCTTTTTCCCAATCTACATTTCCAATTGCATCTTCAAAACAAGAAGGTTCAACATCTTGTATTACCTTGGTCATGTAGGCACAATGATAGGCCATTTAACTATCGTATGTCAATTGTTGCATTGAATTCTACATCCTTGTAGATCTTCTTGGTCTTCGATTACTTCTCCTTGTATCATTTGCATGTGCCTTTCTTACTCCTGGAGTCTTCACAGAGGGCAATCCAAGTTCCTCATCAAGACTCTTTTCTGAATTGCTTGAATCTTCATCAATGTCTTTAAAGCCTATAGATGTTTTACTACAAGTAGAAAGCTTTTCTTTATGTTTCTTGGATGTGTTTGATGAATTTGCTGGACTCAAGTTTCCATGCAATCTTCCACTCCATGGATTTGAGTTGGAACTACTGCTTGGTGACACATCTGGTCAAGTTACGACTTGAGATTCTACGCTTGATTTTTCAGCATTTTCTTTATCATTTGGTTCAAGATTCAGTCCTTCTTTGGCATCTGCATAGAAGCTTGACATTTCATCAAATACCACATCTCTACTTATCTTCACTTGTTGTGTGAGTGCATTATAACATTTATATCCCTTTTGCTCAAGGGAGTACCCAATGAAGATAAATTTTTCTAGTTTTGGATCAAGCTTCATCCTCAACTCATCTGGAATATGTACATATGCAATACAGCCAAAAACTTTCGTATGTGATAATTTTGTCTTTTTACTTGTGAACTTCTCTTCAAGTGTAACTTGATGTACAACAGTTAGAGTTATGTTCATGATGTATACAATAGTGTGCACAACATCTGCCCAATAACAATGAGGCATATTCTTCTTGGCCGTCAAGGCTCTTGCTATTTCTACAATATGTCTATTTTTGCATTCAGCAATGCCATTCCATTGGCATGAAAACTGATGTCAAATTCCATGACTTTTGAGAAAGTTACTGAACTCATTTGACATGTATTCACCTCCTCTATCAGACCTTAATGTCAGAATATACTTCCTTGTTTGATTTTCCACCATAGCCTTAAAATTTTGGATGTGAGTGAACACCTCACTCTTCTCTTTAATGAAATATACCCATACGTTTCGTGTATGGTCATCAATGAAAATAACATAAAACCTATAGCCTCCCATAGATGTGGTTTTTGTAGGACCCCAAACATTTGTATGTACTATTTCTAGCACATTCTCACTAACATGCTTGTCATGCAAAAACGATGCTCTTGATTGTTTACCAAATTGACATGCTGCACATACCTTTTGCATATTTGCAACCTTGAAATTTGATAGTCCATTGACAATATCCTTTGATTGCATCAATTTCAGCCTCTACAAATTTGCATTTCCAATTCGTTTGTGCCAGATCTCTATATCAGCAATAACACCTATACCTTTTGCAAACATGGCTACATTCATTTCAAGAATTTTTACATTTAAGGTGAACATTCTACTTACTTTGTTTCCTTTGGCAATCAATCTTCCATCCTGTTTGTAAACTTCTACATATAACCCATTAGCAATGAACATGACTTGTAATCCTTGGTCAACCATTTGTCCAACATAACCATATTCTTTGTTATGTTTGGAACATGTAGCACATCAACAAGATGTTTTACCTTCCCATCCTCCAGAGACAATCTTATGTTTCCTGTATGCTTGATAGGGTGTGATGTGTCATCACTTGTTTCAACATATCCCGAGACTAGCAATTTCTACAAACTACTAAACCATTCCACATGATTGTTCATGTGATTTGAAGCACTTAAATCCATACCAGACATTACCATTGGATTTTGAAACATTAGCAGACATTGTATTCATCATATGATGTTGAACCATGAACATCTTCTCAGAATCCACTGCACTTGTGGATGCATAGTTGTTTTGCTTCCTTCTATTATTTTGATTCTTTAACCGGCAATCATGTTCAAAGTGTCCAAGTTTACCACAGTTCTAGCATCCTTTACTATCATTGCCTGAATCATTTCTTTGGAAATTTTTGTGGCCTCTTTGGCTCCCCCTGCCTCAAAATTGTCATCTACCTCTTGCATGATTCTAATGTTGACCTTGGTCTTGGTTACTGTTTCCTCTTCCACTTCCAAAGCCTCTACCTCTGCCTCTTGCTTTGCCACAGTAGAATACCTACTAAGAGCTAGGTTTTCCTTGGGAGGTTGAGTCCTCACCAAGATTCTTTTATTCAATAATTAGCATGGACACCATATCAATGAAATTTGGAATATCTTTTCTAGTCTGATTAGATGTTTTGAACTGCTTATATGCAGCTCCTAGACCATGAAGGCATACTTCCACCTTATCATCATTATCTAAATTCACACCAATCGATGCAAGTGAATCACATGTGCTTTTGATTTTCAAGGTGTAGTCACTTACAACCTCTTTTTCTCCAATGTATGAAGCTCATTCTTGAGTTGCAATTTTCGTGCCTTTTTATTTGTCTCATACAATGTGACCAAACTACTCCAAGCCTCTTTTGGAGTCTTGGCATCTTGTATGTGCCCAATCATGCTATCATGTATGCTAATAGATAGCCAATACGTTATCTTTTGTGCTCCTTGATTCCATTCCTCATATGCTCTTAATTGATCCGCAGTTTGATTCCTCTCTAGTAATTGTAGAGCATTTTGATTCTCTCCTTTGATGTAATTCTAGTAGCCTTTTCCCATCAAGAAATTAATCATTCTAAATCTCTAAGCATGGATGTTGTCCTTGTCTAGCTTATTTCTCATAAGTTGATTCATTCCATCATTTTCCATTTTTGTAGTAATTCAGAACACCGCAAAACACTACAAGTAGCACTTATGCTTAAACACTATCGCACTATGACGTGAGAGTTCAATCTCAGAAAAACACAGTTTTTGTGTATCAATAGTGCATGGAATCACTTGAAATTATGGATATGGAATATATGGGTGTTGTAAAGCAAGACGCAAGTTATAGTTTTTCAAATTAACCTAGCTTTTCTATGGGCCCCACCTTGCAAGCTTGAAATGGAGGTCAAGATGGCTGCGATCTGAAAAAAACATGTGACCCTAAAGGGCTAACTCTCAAAACTATATATGGTGCCTTCTATCTTCGTGCCAATTTGCGTAGCAATCCAAGGTTCTTTGTGAATCATGCTTTCTCCATGCCTTCTCGCGTACTCTTCATCGTCCGCCTTCTCCATGAGCTCTCTATAGCCACACTGGCTCTGGTACCATGTCAAGAGGAAGGAGATAAGGAAGAGAGCTCACACACACTCTCAAAATTAAAGACAAGCACACACAGAGATTGATGCAAGGAAGAATGCTCTTCTTCTTCTTCTTCTTCTTCTATTACATAAAAGAATGTACAAGAATGACCTAAAACAACAATACAACAAGTGCAATATATAAAGAACAGTACATAAGGAAAATCCTAATGACCGTGAATGCGTGAGCTCACAAGAAACAAATGTGCCATCACTCTTGGTAGATAAATCTAGTAAAGCTCAATGAAGTATTCATGATCTTCTAACTATTTTTAGGAAACCTCATGGATCAATTGAGATTCAATACTTGGAGATTTTTCCATTCCCAAAGGATAAGATCATTCCTGAATATGGCACGAAAAATGGCTTAAGATTCATGTTGGAAAACAATGTCCCATGGTCAAAAGGTCAAGATATCATTGTCCCATGTGTGCCATAGTCAAATTGCTCAAGTTGGTACATGACGTGTAGCTGTTCTTAATACTCTTTGTACAAGCAAAAGAAGAGGGTGACGTGGCTAAGTCATGCGCCTCCTAAAGTTCCCATGCAAGTTCAAATCCCGCCAACAGTAGCGCGAAACGCAAGTTTTACATGCTTTTGAAAAACGGTGGCAGACGCAAACTGATGGAACACGGCATTTTATTTTTTGTTTTATTCCTAGATCACTACCATTTGTTTTATTCTATGGTCTGCTTTTGAAGTGTTTTATTTTATGGAGGCTATATTATATAAGAACATGCAGGGTCGCTTCAAAGACATCACACACCTATTGCAACACCAGCTTTGGAGCTTTGGTCCCTCACTAGAGGTGGTGCTTCTTAGCACATGGGGCAGCCATGGTGCTATCTTGGAGCATGTTGAGAAGCAGCTATGGAGTTCTTCTTGGAGAACAATGTGCTCACACTCTTGCTTATGGAGAGGACTTTCCTATCAATAGCTTGGTGGTGTGGATCAGCCATCTACATAATGTATTTGAAGATTGTCTTCTACATCAAGATTTCGGTGTACCTCAAAGACAATGGATGGAGGTTAACATAAGATTTGCATCTTATGTTAAGAATTCAGGTACATATTCTCTTTAGGCACACGGGCACTACTTGGAGTTTATGGAGGCAGTGGCATGCATATCAAAAGGAGTCCTATTTGGCATATCTAAAGGAGAATCAGTACATGCATGCTATATGCATTTGGATGAGGTGTTAGAGAAGGGGGTTCACATGAGTATGAGGATTTCTGACAGCAAACTTGTTAGCATTCTTTGCTACTTTTGTAAGTATGTGATCTTTCACACACATATCTGACTTAGGGTCTTCCATAGCCTAAAATCAGATGAGGGTTTGCTGATTATCAGTTTTAGACTGATCCTTCCACTTTCTGTCACTCATATTCACTCTTCTACAACCTATTAGGTCACACATCTCATATATATTCAGATTTCTGTCCATACATATGAATATGTTTGCTACATTTGTACATACACTCATCCATCTATTTCTGATCACATAGAGTGGTTGATATTTTGGCTTCCACATTGTAAATTGACATTTGTATATATGATAGTATGAGTAAGCAATGGCTTACGTAACACTTTACACATGTTTTCTAATCTTTCTCTATCTTTGTCTCATCATTTGTATGATTGTGTGGTATGTTCATGTTTTGTCAATATTGGAAGATTGTTGAAATTTATGTTGTATATCCTAGACCTATGGAACTTGGACCTATGAAATTTGATATGGGCCTACCTAATTTCCAGCATTTGGTATCAGAGCATCGAGGCTCTTAGATATCCAAGTTCCCAGGCTCCTAGAATTCCAAGTTTACAACATATGATTTAAGAGCATCTTCTAACTTTGACATTTGACATACACACTTAATCTAGATGAGTAGAGATTTGAGAATTAGACAATTCAGTCACATGTTTATCTATCAGTAGAAGTATGAAGTTGATGATCTCTTAGCAGCCGAATACCTTTGGAAGAGTATGAAAATACTTTACAGAAGTATTTTTTGAAGACCCAGACTTGATGAAGAGAAGACTACTTCAAATTCAAGGAAGAACAATGGTTTGGAGAAGATGAAGGAACTAGATCAACATCAAATCATAGGTATCATTTTCTACTATCAGATTATCATTTGCAAGTCATATCTTAGAAGAGTAGTTATGAAGAGATTGTTGATATATTTAATTGGTGATGTGTGTGAACACACTAGGATTGTCGGGGCACTTTTTTCCCTCTTTAGGAGGGTTTTTTCCCCCGGCTTGTATATACGCCTATTGCCCTAATGGGCTACTTATCTTTGTACATTCTCTAGTAATACATTCAATATTGTGTGTTGTGCTCCAAGCTTCTTATTCTTCCTTGTGTTGTTCGCGTGCTTTCGCAGACGTCTAACTCCAACAATTGGTATCAGAGCAGGTCGTCGCTTCATCTAGGGCGCCGTCGACACTCCTCCGTTTGCAGTCTCAGATTCACATGAAATTTGGTGAGCATACTCAGGGTGTTTTACAGATCAAAACCGCTTCGCTCTGTGGTGCCGAAATCGCGATCTGAGCTCGTTTCGGCCTCCGAATGCACTATCGCAGCGCTTCTGCAGGTTATTTCATGTTTTTGTGCCAAAGGTATATACTAGTTTTTGTTGGCCAGTTTAAACATCTCAAAGTCTGCTACAGGTCTAGTAGAACTCGTATGGGCAGTTCTGTTCAACTTTTTGAGATACAGTCAATTTTCTGCATCAAGGTATTTTAGTCACCGGCCATGGCTGAAAGCAGTGATGTATTCCGTATGTTGGCTGTTGAGGATAAGTTGGATGGTACCAACTACCAATTGTGGGCTTATATGATGCAACATGTATTGGTTGTAAAAGGATTGTGGAACATTGTGTAGGGTGTTGAAAGACGTCCTGTTACACCTCTGACTACAGGTACTGCAAAGTGAAGGCTGTATTTTGGGCAAAATGCAGCATTCCTCCTTTCTAAAAGATGGTTCAGTTCGGGCTACACAAAAATTGTAGCTTGTACATAGTGATGTCTCTGGTCCTATGCAGACACCCTCTTTTGGAAATTACCTTTACTTCGTGACTTTTATTGATGATTTTTCCAGGCACGCATGGGTATATCCACTCAAAGCAAAGTCCGAAGTGTTCATGTGCTTTAAACAGTTTTTGGTTTTGGCTGAAAATCTGTCAGCATGTAAAATGGGCACCCTCCGTGCTGACGAGGGGGGAATATATGTCTTCTAAATTTAATGCATTTTTGGCTGAACGTGGGATAAAACACTAGTATACAGTGCCGTATACACCTCAACAGAATGGAGTTGCTGAACGAAAGAACATGTCACTCATGGAGATGGCGAGGTGCATGGTCAAGAGTCAGGCTTTACCACATAGTTTATGGCTTGAGGCTCTCATGTCAGGCTTTACCACATAGTTTATGGCTTGAGGCTGCAATCTATCACTCCATATGAGGCTTGGCATGACCGCAAGCCATCTGTTGCTCATCTGCGTGTTTTTGGTTGTTTGGCATATGCACTAGTGCTTGAACAACATCGCAAAAAATTGGATGATAAGGCAGTAAAATGTATTTTTGTAGGGTACAGTTCTGAAAGTAAACGCTATCGTCTATATCATCCACAGACTAAACGCATTCTGGTTAGCTGTGATGTTGTATTTGTGGACGATGCTATTCAGCCATTGCTTTCATGTACTAAGGAGACATCTATTAGCTACAAAGACAAGTATGATACTTTGATGCCTCCTTTTACAGCTGGACAGTCTAGTGTTGGTCCTAATGAGGCAACTTTTCAGCCTTTGCAGGTTTCATATGATGATGTAGATCATTCCATTTCTAATGCAGATTTACATGATGCACTTGTTGATGAGAGAGCTGATATTGAGCAGGCAAAAACTATGCCAAAATGCCTGGTGCAGACTTTGCGTGATAGCAAATTAGATGCACCTTTGTCATATCGTACTCGTTCAGGCTCTCATAGTGCCTCCTTTGCATCAGATTGCTATGCTATGGCTGCGTCTAGTCTCTGTGATGAGAATGAGCCTATTTCTTTTGATGAAGCACAGAATTCAGAAAATTGGATGGCTGGTATGCAATCTGAATATGATGCTATAATGAAGAATGGTACATGGTCTTTATGTGACTTGCCTCCTGGCAAGAAGGCCATTGGCACTAAGTGGGTATACAAGTTGAAGCGTAAAACTGATGGTACAGTTGACAGGTATAAGGCTAGGCTTGTTGCAAAAGGGTTATGCGCAGGAAAGAGGCATTGATTTTGATGAGACCTTTGCACCTACATGCCGTATGACTACTGTTCGGAGCATTTGTGCACTTGCAGCCCATCATGGTTGGAATGTACATTAGTTGGACATTAAAACATCATTTGTGAATGGTGACTTGCATGAAGAAGTGTATGTTTTTCTTCCCCGTGGCTTTGTGCAGAAAGGGCATGAAAACCAGGTGTGCAAGTTAAAGAAGGCATTATATGGTTTAAAGCAAGCACCACGTGCTTGGTATGAGAAGATACATGCCTATCTGGTTGCACATGGTTTTGAGAACATTCCAACTGAAAGCACCTTATATGTTAAGCGTGCTAATGATGTGCTTCTAATCATTGTTGTCTATGTTGACGACATGCTGCTCACTGGTCCTATTGAGAAGCATATTGCTGATTTCAAGGCTGATTTGCATGCCTCATTTGAGATGTCTGATTTGGGGCATTTGCATCACTATTTGGGCATTCAGTTTATGCAAGTTGATGGTGGAATGGCTTTGTGTCAAACGAAATATATTGATACATTATTGCAGCATTTTGGCCTTGAAGACTGTAAGCCTATTGCCACTCCTATGGAGACAGGTTTATGATTAAGTCTTCATGATGCTGGAGATGCATTTGATGCCGTTCTCTATCAGCAGGCTATTGGATGCTTGATTTACTTATGCATTACTTGGCCAGATATTCAGTTTGCTGTCTCACAAATGAGCAGATTTATGCATTGCCCAGGAGTCAAGCATTGGCGGGCGGTTAAGCGCATCTTTCGCTACTTGAGTGGTTCTCGGCTACTTCGGTTGTTTTATCCCAAGGGGGATCACTACCGCCAGATTTGCATGCTTTTTCTGACTCTGATTGGGCTGGTTGCTATGACACTCGTGTGTCCACTAGTGGCTTTTGCTTCATGCTTGGTAGCTCATGTATATCTTGGTTGAGCAAGAAGCATCCTACTATGGCCACTTCCAGTTGTGAGGCTGAGTATAGGGAAGCTTTCATAGCTACTGTTGAGTGTGTGTGGCTTAGACGCCTTATGGCTGATTTGGGTGTGGGTCAATCTTCTGCCACCACCATCTTCACTGACAGTCAGAGCGCATTAGGAGTTGCGAGGAACCCTGTGTTCCATGCTCACACTAAGCACATTGAGGTGCATTATTATTATGTCAGGGAGAGGTTCTTTGCTGGGGAGATCAGCTTGGCATATGTGCCCACACAGGAGAACATTGCAGACCTTTTCACGAAGGCTCTGCCTAGGGAGAAGTTTGAAGCTTTCCGTAAAGCTTTGGGCTTACTTCCTTTTGTGGAGTGATCTCCACATAGCTTGGCACTTCCTTATACATGAGTACCAACTCCTTGTTCACCGCATCACTCCCAGGGGGGATTTTGTTGATATATTTAGGTAGTGATGTGTGTGAACACACTAGGACTGCCGGGGCACCTTTTTCCCTCTTTAGGAGGTTTTTTCCCCTAGCTTGTATATATGCCTATTGCCCTAATGGGCTACTTATCTTTGTACATTCTCTAGTAATACATTCAGTATTGTGTGTTGTGCTCCAAGCTTCTTCTTCTTCCTTGTGCTTTTTGCTTGCTTCCGCACACGTCTAACTCCAACAAAGATTTGAAGGATTCAAGGAGTGCTTTTATACACTTTTATTCTTTGAAAGTTAAAGCATTAGCTACATCAAAACAAGCATCTAGAGGTTTTTCTAGAGAGTTTCTGATAGATATCTTTCATGGCAAGAAAGTTCATATAAGAAGAAAAATGTGGAGAGCATATCAGTTTTGTTGTCACTCAATCTTGTGTTGTAAGTTGGTTGGAAGTTTTTGCTCACATTTTGTATCTAGAGAGGTAACTCTAGAAAGGTAATTCAACATTCAACCAACTTAAGGAAAAGGTTGGTGAATTTAGTCATATCAGTCATTTGAAGCCAAATTTTGATTCAGAGATATGCAGAGATGGTAAAACATGATTCTATGTTCACTTCCATTTGTATACCATGTTTGTTTTATCTCTTACTCTTAGCACTAGAGGAAGAGGAAAATTCATTTGAAGAAGTTAAGAGTGCTTGCTACTTCAAGAAGAAGAGAACAAAAGGTATGGAAGAGAAGTTTGAAGATGTTGACATCATGAGGTGGAAGAAAGATGCACAACAAGAAAGTTCAACATTTCCAAACAAAAAGTAACACTTCCTTTTCTTTTATGTTTTCCATATGACTTTCCTACTTTATCGTCTACATCCAAAAACAAGTCTACGAAAACATCTTGTGTAAAGAAGAAGTAGTTTCTTGTTTTGCATGATACTATTCATGTTTTAGTAGACTTTGACAAAGAATTTCATTGAGAAAAAGAAAGGCAACTTATATGTTTTGACTCATATGTGTTATGAGTTATGTTAAAGATCTTGAGCAGGCAACTATATGTTTACTAAAAGAATTCTTGGAGTGTCAATACAAAGCTACTTGGTATATGACAAGTTGCAAAAATTCTTCTTGATTTAACTCTTGAGGTAAAAGAGTTTTTTGTAGCAGATGTTGGAGACTTGGGTTGAAGTTTTTTGTTTAGAAAAGGAAAATTCAGAAAAAATCAGATTTTTTGATGTACGTGTCAGGTGGAGAATCTACTTTCTATGATTTTCTTGATTTTGGATACATGCTTATATTCAAAAAGGTGTTCCATCAGATTCTATCAACGGATTGAGAAATGGAGTTAACCAAAAGGAAGTCAAGCAGCTACTATCACATTTTACCCGGGTAGAATATGAAAAGATGAAGTATCAACTTGCAACTTTTGGATTTCTCAAGGTGAGAGTTTGTCCACTTGTATTTCAAGTAGAAGTTGCAGATTCTTGGGAAGGATTTGTTTCAAGAAATTTTTACAACTTAATGTGAGAAACATGGACACTTAGAGACATTCAGGTAATAAATCAAACACTCACTCATGAAGGTTTGATGAGAGCAGATTCTACAGAGGTATTTTGTTGGAGAGATCTTGATAGATCTTGAAGATCTTGAGTATTTATGATTCAAATGTCTATCCTTTGTTTGAAAAATTCTTAGCATTGGAAGAAGTAAGTCAAAGATTCTGATTCTATCAAATTTATGTTGCAAAGAAATAGAAAAAGATACTTGTTATGTGGAAGAAGATTATGAATCCTAAAGCGCTTTCAGTAAAGATTTTATTGGATCAGCTAACCTTATTCTAAATTTTGGGAAGCTAAGGAATGACAGGAAAAGCTATTGGCATGTGTATAGTGCTAATAAAAATGGTTAAGAGATTTTGTTTTGAGATATAGGTATTGATTACTGAAGGTCAGATTTATTGGAAGAAGGAAGACATTCCAGATTTCATAAAGTCTGATATAATTTGAAGAATTTTGGATACTAGTGTTAAATCATCCAGGGGGGTGATGAAACATGAAGACTTATTTTCAGCCATATGTGGAAGAATGCAAAGTCATATGTACAGGTATTCCTATATTTCATTTGTCAGGTTCTCTTTATGTTCCAGCTTTGTAAGAAGAAGGAAGAAGGAGAATGTCTGGAGAAAGTTCCTATTAGATGTTCCTGTTCAGGAGAAGGCTCCAGAGTTCTATTGAAGAGAAACTTGATATTTCAGAGAGGTATGTTTCAAAGGTGCACACATTTATGTTTACACCAGATTTTGAAGGAAAGAGGTATAAAGGACTTATAAACAAAACAAGGATGAAGAGAAGATGACATCATAGATATGAAATTTTGAGACTCATAGGTTGAGTTGAGTTGAGTTGCGTACAGTCAGAGATGAACCAGTAGTGTTCATAATACACTAAGTTGTGAGTTGTCAGTCACAGGTTCCACGATTCAGTACCTGATTTTGTTTAGTGTATTTACATGACACAACAGAAGTACGTTGAGAAACCTTTCATAAGGTAAATGTAAATATGTGGATCCTAGTGTATGTTTACAGGTTTGAGAGGATAGGAGATAGCATATTCATAATCAAGTCATGTTATAGTTGTTGTCAAGCAGTGATTGCTTGATGAATACACTATTGGATATCTAGTTTCAATATTCTCTCAAGTATTATGGTTCATATTGAGCAAGTTCAATTTTTTGAAGTTTGAAGAAAGTCAAATTCAGTTTTGAAGAAGAGTTTTGAAGAAACGTTTTGAAGGTCAATTCGGGAGTGCGAGTTTGAAGCTTATGAAAGTTTGCAGATGAATGAAGTTATATATCCAATCCAATTTGTACCATTGTGACATTGAAGGGGGGATTGTTGGAAAACAATGTCCCATGGTCAAAGGTCAAGGTATCAATGTCCCATGTGTGCTATAGTCAAATTGCTCAAGTTGGTACAGGATTTGTAGTTGTTCTTAATATTGTTTGTACAAGCAAAAGAAGAGGGCGACATGGCTAAGTCATACACCTCCTAAAGTGCCCACGCGAGTTCAAATCCTATCAACAGCAGCACAAAGCGCAAGTTTTACATGCTTTTGAAAAACGGTGGTAGACGCAAACTAACAGAACAGGGTGTTTTATTTTTTGTTTTATTCATAGATCGCTACGATTTGCTTTATTCTATGGTGTGCTTTTGAAGTGCTTTATTTTATGGAGGCTATACTATATAAGAACATGGAAGGGTCACTTCAAAGATATCACACACCTATTGCAACACCAACATTGGAGCTTTGGTCCCTCAATAGAGGTGGTGCCTCTTAGCACATGGGGCAGCCATGGTGCTATCTTGGAGCATGTTGAGGAGCACCTATGGAGTTCTTCTTGGAGAAGGGTGTGCTCACACTCTTGCTTATGTAGAAGATTTGCCTAACAGCAGCTTGGTGGTGTGGATCAGCCATCTACATAATGTATTTGAAAATTGTCTTCTACATGAAGATTTCGGTGTACTTCAAAGACATTAGATGAAGGTTAACATAAGATTTGCATCTTATGTTAAGAATTCAGGTACATATTCTCTTTATGCACACTGTGACAGGTACTACTTGGAGTTTATGGAGGCAGTGGCATCCATCTCAGAAGGAGTCCTATTTGGCATATCTAAAGGAAAATCATTACATGCATGCTACGTGCATTTGGATGAGGTGTTACAGGAGGTGGTTCACATGAGTATGAGGATTTCTGACAGCAAACTTGTTTGCATTCTTTGCTACTTTTGTAAGTATGTGATCTTTCACACACGTATCTGACTTAGGGTCTTCCATAGCCTAAAATCAGATGAGGGTTTGCTGATTATCAAGTTTAGATTGATCCTTCCTCTTTCTATCACTCATATTCACTCTTCTACAACGTATTAGGTCACACATCTCATATATATTCAGATTTCTGTCCATACATATGAATATGTTTGTTACATTTATACATACACTCATCCATCTATTTGTGATCACATAGAGTGGTTGATATTTTGGCTTCCACATTGTAAATTGACATTTGTATATATGATAGTGTGAGTAAGTAGTGGCTTATGTAACACTTTACACATGGTGTCAAATCTTTCTCTCTCTTTGTCTGATTAAGTGTGGTATGTTCATGTTTTGTCAATATTGGAAGATTGTTGAAATTTATGTTGTATATCCTGGACCTATGGAACTTGGACCTATGAAATTTGATATGGGACTACCTTATTTCCAACATTTGGTATCAGAGCATCTATGCTCTCAGATATCGAGGTTCCCACGTTCCCAAAATTCAAGGTTTACAACATATGATTTAAGAGCATCTTCTAACTTTGACATTTGACATACACACTTAATCTAGATGAGTAGAGATTTGAGAATTAATCAATTCAGTCACATGTTTATCTATCAGTAGAAGTATGAAGTTGATGATCTGTTAGGAGTCGAATACTTCTTGAAGAGTATGAAAATACTTTACAAAAGTATTGTCTGAAGACCCAGACTTGATGAAGAGAAGGCTACTTCAAATTCAAGGAAGAACAATGGTTTGGAGAAGATGAAGGAACCATATCAACATCAAATCACAGGTATTAGATTCTACTATCAGATTATCATTTGCAAGTCATATCTTAGAAGAGCAGTTATGAAGAGATTTGAAGGATTCAAGGAGTGCTTTTATACACTTTAATTCTTTGAAATTTAAAGCATTAGCTACATCAAAACAGGTATCTAGAGGTTTCTACTCTAAAGAGTTTTTGATAGATCTCTTTCATGGCAAGAAAGTTCATCTAAGAAGAAAAATGTGGAGAGCATATCAGTTTTGTTGTTAGCCAATCTTGTGTTGTAAGTTGGTTGGAAGTTTTTGCTCACATTTTGTATCTAGAGAGGTAACTCTAGGAAGGTAATTCATCATTCATCCAACTTAAGGAAAAGGTTGGATAATTTAGTCATATCAGTCATTTGAAGCAGAATTTTGATTCTCAGATATGAGGAGATGGTAAAACATGATTCTATGTTCACTTCCATTTGTATAACATGCTTGTTTTATCTCTTACTCTTAGCACTAGAGGAAGAGAAAAATTCATTTGAAGAAGTTAAGAGTGCTTGCTACTTCAAGAAGAAGAGAACAAAAGGTCTGGAAGAGAAGTTTGAAGATGTTGACATCATGAGGTGGAAGAAAGATGTAGAAGAAGAAAGTCCAACATTTCCAAAGGGAAAGTAAGACTTCCTATTCTTTTATATTTTCCATATAACTTTCCTACTTTATCCTCTACATCCAAAGACAAGTCTACGAGAACATCTTGTGCAAAGAAGAAGCAGTTTCTTGTTTTGCATGATACTTGGTCATGTTTTAGTAGGTTTTGACAAAGAATTGCATTGAGAGAAAGAAAGGTAGCTTATATGTTTTGACTCATATGTGTATGAGTTATGTTAAAGATCTTGAGCAGACAGCTATATGTTCACTCAAAGAATTCTTGGAGTGTCAATACAGAGCTACTTGGTATATGACAAGTTGCAAAAATTCTTCTTGACTTAACTCTTGAGGTAAAAGAATTTTTTGTAGCAGAAGTTGGAGACTTGGGTTGAAGTTTTTTGTTTGGAAAAGGAAAATTCAGAAAAAATCAGATTTTTTGATGTACCTATCAGGTGGAGAATCTACTTTCTACGATTGTCTTGATTTTTGGATACATGCTTGTATTCAAAAAGGTGTTCCATCTGATTCTATCACTTGATTGAGAAGTGAAGTTAACCAAAAGAAATTCAAGCAGGTACTGTCACATTTCACTCGGGTAGAATATGAAAAGATGAAGGATCAACTTACAACTTTTGGAGTTCTCAAGGTGAGAGTTTGTCCACTTGTATTTCAAGTAGAAGTTGCAGATTCTTGGGGAGGATTTGTTTCAACAAGTTTTACAACTTTATGTGAGAAGCATGGACACTTAGAGACATTCAGATAATAAATCAAACATTCACTCATGAAGGTTTGATGAGAGCACATTCTACACAGGTATTTTGTTGGAGATATCTTGATAGATCTTCAATGATCTTGAAGATCTTGAGTATTTATGATTCAGATGTCTATCCTTTGTTTGAAAAATTCTTAGCATTGGAAGAAGTAAGTCAAAGATTCACGTTCTATTAGATTTGTGTTGCAGAGAAATAGAAAAAGATACTTGTTATGTGGAAGAAGATTATGAATCCTAAAGTGCTTTAAGCAAAGATTTTATTGGATCAGCTAACCTTATTCTAAATTTTGGGAAGCGGAGGAATGACAAGGAAAGCTATTGGCATGTGTATAGTGCTAATAAAAAGGGTTAAGAGATTCTTTTTTGAGATACAAGTATTGATTACTAAAGATCAGATTTATTGGAAGAAGGAAGACGTTCCAGATTTCATAAGTCTGATATAATTTGAAGAATTTTGGATACTAGTGTTAAATCATCCAAGGGGTGATGAAACATGAAGAGTTATTTTCATCCATATGTGGAAGAATGCAAAGTCATATCTATAGGTATTCCTATATCAGGTATTCCTATACCTTCTTTGTCAAGTTCTCTTTATGTTCCAGCTTTGTAAGAAGAAGGAAGAAGGAGAATGTCTGGAGAAAGTTCCTGTTAGGTGTTCTTATTCAGGAGAAGGTTCGAGAGTTCTATTGAAGAGAAACTTGATATTTCAGAGAGGTATGTTTCAAAGGTATGCACATTTATGTTTATACGAGATTCTAAAGGAAAGAGGTATAAAGGACTTACAGATAAAACAAGGATGAAGACAAGATGACATCATAGATATGAAATTTTGAGACTCATACGTTGAGTTGAGTACAATCGGAGATGAACCAGTAGTGTTCATAATACACTAAGTTGTGAGTTGTCAATCACAGGTTCCAGGATTCAATACCTAATTTTGTTTAGTGTATTTACATGACAAAGCAGAAGTATGTTGAGAAACCTTTTGTAAGGTAAATGAAAATATGTGGATCCTAGTGTATGTTTACAGGTTTGAGAAGACACGAGATAGCAGATTCAGAATCAATTCATGCTATATTTGTTGTCAAGCACTGATTGGTTGATGTATACACTATTGGATATCTAGTTTGCATATTTTCTCAGGTTTCATGGTTCATATTCAGCAAGTTCAGTTTTTTGAAGTTTGAAGAAAGTCAAATTCAGTTTTGAAGAAGACTTTTGAAGAAAAGGTTTGAAGTTCAATTCGGGAGTGCGAGTTTGAAGCTTATGAAAGTTTGCAGATAAATGAAGTTATATATCTAGTCCAGTTTGTACCATTGTGACATTGAAGGGGGGATTGTTGGAAAACAATGTCCCATGGTCAAAAGGTCAAGGTATCAATGTCTCATGTGTGCTATAGTCAAATTGCTCAAGTTGGTACAGGATTTGTAGTTGTTCTTAATACTCTTCGTACAAGCAAAAGAAGAGGGCAACATGGCTAAGTCATGCACCTCCTAAAGCACCCATGCGAGTTTAAATCCTGCTAGCAGCAGTGCGAAATGCAAGTTTTACATGCTTTTGAAAAACGATGGTGGAGATAAACTAACGAAACATGGGATTTTATTTTTTGTTTTATTCGTAGATTGCTACAATTTGCTTTATTCTCTGGTGTGCTTTTGAAGTGCTTTATTTTATGGAGGCTATACTATATAAGAACATGCAAGGGTCACTTCAAAGACATCACACACATATTGCAACACGAACTTTGGAGCTTTGGTCCCCCAATAGAGGTGGTGCTTCTTAGCACATGTGGCAGCCATGGTGCTATCTTGGAGCATGTTGAGGAGCAGCTATGGAGTTCTTCTTGGAAAAGAGTGTGCTCACACTCTTGCTTATGGAGAGGATTTACCTATCAGCAGCTTGGTGGTGTGGATCAGCCATCTACATAATGTATTTGAAGATTGTCTTCTACATGAAGATTTCAGTTTACTTCAAAGACATTGGATGGAGGTTAACATAAGATTTGCATCTTATGTTAAGAATTCAGGTACATATTCTCTTTATGCACACAGGTACTACTTGGAGTTTATGGAGGCAGTGTCATCCATATCACACGGAGTCCTATTCGGCATATCTAAAGGAGAATCAGTACATGCATGCTACATGCATTTGGATGAGGTGTTAGAGAAGGTGGTTCACATGAGTGTGAGGATTTCTAACAGCAAATTTGTTAGCATTCTTTGCTACTTTTGTAAGTATGTGATCTTTCACACACGTATCTGACTTAAGGTCTTCCATAGCCTAAAATTAGATGAGGGTCTTCTTTGCTACTTTAGACCGACCTTCCTCTTTCTGTCACCCATATTCACTCTTCTACAACCTATTAGGTCACACATCTCATATATATTCAGATTTTTGTCCATACATCTGAATATGTTTGTTACATTTGTACATACTCATCCATCTATTTCTGTTCACATAGAGTGGTTGAGATTTTGACTCCCACATTGTAAATTGACATTTGTATATATGATAGTGTGAGTAAGCAATGGTTTACGTAACACTTTGCACATGTTGTCTAATCTTTCTGTATCTTTGTCTCATCATTTGTATGATTAAGTGTGATATGTTCATGTTTTGTCAATATTGGAAGTTTGCTGAAATTTATGTTGTATATCCTAGACCTATGGAACTTGGAGCTGTGAAATTTGATATGGGCCTACCTAATTTCCAAAAAGTCATGAAATAAGAAAGGTTTTCTCTTTTATGTAAGTTTCTATTTCTTTAGGAAGTATTATCACTCTGAAAGATAACTTATGTAGGTGTCATGAAAATCTCATTTGAAAGCCATGAAACAACTCTCAAAATCTTCTAAAAAGAAGATGCGTTAAAAATTACATGATTACTTAGCATTATGTATCCTTCCTATGGACGAAAGCATGAACCAAACACATAGTTATTGAAATTGAAATCTCAACTTATTTTTGAGTTCAAATACTTATAATTTATTTCCTACATTGCCTTGGATGGAATCAAGTGAGAGCTCACAAAAGAAGTGCTCATGAAACTTTGAGACCATGATGAGTTATCATCCTTATTAGGATGCATGAGAACTTACACAAGGAAGTGCAAGATTGTTGGTAGTTGCTAAGGTGGTTCAAGGGGCTTGACAAGGCAAGGAAGCATGAGGAACTCAAGTCAAAGAGAGTCAGGGTAGAGGGAAGGACAAGTAGGGCCCAGTCGACAAGGAAGTCAATGTAGATCTAGTGAGTAGGCCAAGCGATTCTTTTTTCAAATCAAACAATTATCAAATAGTGATTTTTATCAATACACCACATTATAAATCTCATTTTTGATGATCCAACTCCATTTTGTTCAAACAAGGATTCTTCAAGCTTGAGGAGTGCTAGATCTATTTACATACCAATTTTCATAATTTTTAGAGCTCACTTTATGCTCCAAAATAGCTTAGGAGCCTAATTTTTAACGAGGGCAAACACTAGGTTTGAAGAAGCCCAAAACCATTAAAAATTTGTAAAAGAGTTCATTTTTGAGGACGAATTGTTGGGAATTGAGGCAACTTAAGCACATTGTAAACTTGTGTTTGGTGAATTAAAGACTCCATTGCTCCATCTCTTTGTCTTACTATGTGTATGTGTATGTGTGTGCATGTTGGTGTGCTTCTCACCCACACACTTGTACTCTCACTTACTCATGGTCGTCATACCTCATGTCTCTTTAGATTGACAATTATGAGATGGATCTCATCACATTGATACTCATCATTGTGCTAGAGTGACACCAAATTGGCACCGTTGTGAGCGATCAAGCTTTGAGAAAGAGCATGTGATGGTAAGACATAGAGACATGATGTTGTACTTGTAGGTAAAATCTTACTTTTTACTCTTTCATCTCCCTCATCATCATCCCTACCATCCCTACTCCCTCCCTCCCTCCATCTCCACCTCTACGAAATTCCACCAGATTTGGTCATATTTTCTCCTTCCATTCATTCGTCTCATTTCTCTTGTGAGAGCGATTGTGCATTCTATGTTTTTTTGTGTTTCATGAGATTTCTAGCAGTTACCAGCATCCACAACAATAGCAACAAGTCCAATAAGTATGGAATCTTTATGCATGCACCTTGAGGCAAAAGCTTTTGTCAATCGTGATAGGCATAAAAAGTGGATTTTTGGTAAAAGGAAGTGCACCAGACTAGAATAAAAACCATGCACATCACATATATGTAAAAATTTTTAGAAAATATCCATTTTTCTATCCATCATGATGAACACCTCTATCCATCATGATGAACACCTCTATCCATCATGATGAACACCTCTATCCATCATGATGAACACCTCTATCCATCATGATGAACACCTCTATCCATCATGATAAGCAGGTGTCAATCACTGACTGACAACAGACATACCCTTATGGGCAAGCTGTCCATTGCAACATATAGCATGTCCATCATGACAAGTAGAGTTAACGTGATAGATAGAAATTTTAGAGCAAAGGCATCAAATGTGATAGATAGCCATCACGATAAAGAGTGTGTCCATCACAACCCTCTATCCATCACAATGGATATCTGTCAATCATGAAAAACACTATCCATCGTGCTACACACATGTGTCCATCGCGATCAACCATTCCATCATGATTGATAGTCCCCTAACGGACAACATGTCCATCACGACAAAGAGATGGAGCCCTTGGACAAGCCAAACGGCTCACTTGCATTAAAATCAAATCCCAGAGAACAATGAGACTATGAGCATAACTAAGAAGAGAACAAGAGCCTAGAAAGATAGCTATGAAAGGATGAAGAGACAATGAACAAAGAAGATGAGTGAACACGAAGAGAGATTAAGGGAAACTAAAGATAAATTGATAGAGATCACATCTCACATGCACCCTCACAACCCACCAGCCTCATTACATTGAAAACATCCCACCAAACCACCACCACCTAGAGCAAGATCGGTCCTAGCAGATCCAACTCTAGAAGTTCTTGACATGATGTTCATGGCATATCACACCAAAATTCAAGAAGGGCCAAATGTGGTAGAATTAGATAAGTGTTATCCCAAAGCCGACTTAGAAATGGAAAAAACTAAACTTTGTGCAATAATGGTGGAATTGGCTCAAACCATGTTTGAGGCCAACCATCTTTTCAGTTGCACTAACTCAACCAAGCCACATTTACACTTTGATGGATTGCTAGAGAGATTGGAGAGGATGATAGCCAAATTTGGGAAGTAAGCCACATCCAAGATAAGTAATCATGGAAGTGAAAAGGTGAGCTTGTCTCCCAAGGAAGGTTATTTCCTTAATCCCAGTAATCTTGAAATCTCTTCTTCTATAAATCAATACTCACAAGAGTTCTTACAAGAGATTCAAGAGGAGAAATGGGCCAAGGAGAGCGAGAATCCTCCCAGCATTGAGATAGTGGATGACCTTTTTTTATCAATTCCCATAGGAAATTCCCTCTATTTACACAGAATAGGAAGATGCTCAAACTAGTGAACAATTAGATCTCAAATCCAATTCCCTACAGGAATTATCTCATTTCATAGGCCCATGGGAGTCTAATTTTATTTAGATGAGAGCTCCCACTATCATGGTAAGAAACGAGGAGTCAATCATACCTAGGAACACCAACATGGTAAGGAATACTAAGGTACAGTGTTGTCTCACCTTAAAGGAGCTATTGAAAGTGAAACTAGAACTATGGGAGCATATAGCAAATCAAATGCCAAAAGTAACTAAGCCACCCTCTTAGGTAGGAACGCATGAGACAATCCCAGAGATACCCTTGGACAAGATAGGAGATATGAGTGAAGGAGAAGAAGGAAATACCTATCTCCCTATTACCTATTAGAGTTATACCACCAAAGCAATCTTGGACTCAGGTACAAATGTTTCCATTGATACCACCTCCTTATGGAAGTGTTGGGGCAAACCGACACTCAGGCCAATGAGGATGAAACTACAAATGGCGAATGACCACATTGAGAAGCCTTTATGATTACTAGAAGGGATAACTCTCACCACTTGTGGTGTAGATTTTGAGAACACATTTTCCATTTGTGATTTTAGCAAGAACCATGTTCATGAGATTATTTTAGGTCGATTGTTCATGCACCACCTACAAATAGTACAAGATTGGGGAACCAACTCTTTGTACCTACAACACTTGGGAGTCACTAATAAAGTCAATCCCAAGGACTACTCACATAGAGATGTACCCCCCTTACAATGGAACAAGGTCCATTGAGCATCAAATGACATGGATTCAGTGCACTCCATAGGATCAGGATTCTCTTGGATGCATGAAGACACCCACTTATGGATGTGTAAAGTTGTAGTAGAGGAAGAGAAAAGAGCAACACTAGAGATGTTGGTGCTAGGGAGAACCCTTGATCAATCCAAGACCTAACCTATGCACCAATGATTTTCCTTGATGATGAATTTGAACACCATGGACATAGTAGTCAATGAAGAAAATTGGACCCCCCATTATGATGAGGATGGCTATGACATTTCAGTCTTCATGATAGAATTAATCAGGTGTGACTTGGTTATTGAAGAGTGTGAACCTAATATGAGTGAATCTATGGACGATAGTGGCGAAGATGAAGAGTCCATCCTCATGGAGCCTTTCTGTACTTCAGAGGTAGAATAACTCTATTTAATAGAAGCTGGAATTTAGGGCGAGGAAAGATCAAAAGAAGAGGAGACATTGACATTAACATAGTAGAAGAAATTTAATAGAAGTTGGAACTTAGGAAGAGGAAAGATCAAAAGAAAAAGAGACATTGATATTGACCCAAGGCTATAGAGGAAGAGACCCCCTTTGAAGTCCTAGAAAATTTCAAGAAATATGAAATAGAAGATCGAAAGGTCATGATCCTGATGTGTAATAGAGAAGCACTTACAGGAGTGGCATATGATGACAAAGAGAAAACTAAGAAAACTTTTGTGACCATAGAAGACAATGAAGAATGATGTACGTATATAGGACACGATTTGACCAAAGAAGAAGAAGAAGAAGAGGACTTGATTGCATTGTTAAGAGAATATAGAGATGTGTTTGTATGGAGCTACAAAGACTTGAAAGGAGTTGATCCTAATATTTTTTTCTCATAGGATTCCTATGTCCCTAGAAGCCAAACCTTCTAAGAAAAAATCGTACAAATAGAATGACAATTATGCAGCAAAGATTAAGGAGGAAATAGATTGTTTGATGGAAGCTGGATTTATCTATGAAATTGAGCATACCAAATGGGTATCCCCCATAGTGGTAGTGCCCAATAAGTGGAAAGCTTAGTGTGTGCATTAACTTAAAGAAGGTTAATGCAACCACTATCAAAGATAGCTATCCTCTCCCTATCACCAAACATTTGTTGGAGTGTGTACAAGGTAAGGAATTCTACAACTTCCTTAATGGATTCTCTGGCTACAATCAAGTAGCTATTGCCCCGAAGACTAGCATAAGATGGCTTTTGCCATAGAGTGGGGTATCTTTGCATTTCACATGATGCATTTTGGGCTCACCAATGCTCCTGCTACATTTCAAAGGCTGATGTGTCATGTTTTCAACGAGTTCTTGCAAAAGAACTTAGAGGTTTATGCTGAAGATGTATGGGCTCACTCCTATTGGGAAAGATGGATGGACACTCCAAGAAATCAGTAGGTATTGCTAATCCCTGCTTTGTACCAGCCCTATTTGACTTCAGAGTTGGGTTCTAGGCCCTCTTAGCTTTCCAATGACACTAAATAAGTGCCTATGTACTTTGGAAATGATGCAAATAATGTTTGATACAAAACAGACTACTTCCAAATTCAAAGATCAATGAAAACCTTCTATTTTTGTTCAGGCACTTGTTGCTTGTTAAGCTGAGTGCTTCCAGTACAGTAGTATTTCTAAAAATTCCTTTTGGAGATATCCAATTAGCTTAATAAGCTAATTACTCCAAGTGGAATCACTTAAAATGATTGACTATACACAGAACAATCAATTTAGCAAGTACAACATTACCCCCAATTTTTTAGGACCTCTGCAGACAATGACCAGTGACCACTTTGATGTACTTTTCTCCGAATCCCTTGAATGGATCATCTTCAGATTTTTCAGCATGTAGAGGACTTAGAGATAATTCCAACAAGCCTTAGAACATTGAAAATGGTGGAGAAATGACTGCGATATGAGCAATACAAAATGACTGTATTGAGTGACTATGACAAAGAGACCAGTAGATATATGAAATGATCTATTGTAGTATATGACAATGTTGTACATCATCATTGGCATGATAATCAATGCCCAATGATAGGTAGAGGTGTAGGCTATGTAGTGAGCCTCAGTCTCTTACAATATGATCAATTAATGCCACGGAATTGAAGTGATCTATCCCACGAGTTTTACATTCATCTTTTATAGATGATTCATTTGAATTTGAAGTTGAATTCAACTTTGGCTCTCACTAAAAAAGTGATCCACTAATCTAGGATATATTCTCTCTAAGAAAACTTTTATCTTTTCTATCTAACTAACTCCATGAGTTTAGTGGCTTTTACAAAAATTCTTTCAAGTCAAATAGACTTTTACACATGATAAAAGGTAAGAATCCATAGCAATGGTTCACATGGGACTTCAAAAATTTCACATAGGATCTTCTCATGCCTTTCCAAGTGCGTAGGCTTGGCACTTGCACCAACAGTTCCCGCTCAAGCCAAACATCTTGGCTTGGTCTTCTTTATGAATTCTCTTGAATGTTCTGCAACCCAATCATAGCTTTAAACCTGCAAAGTTTAGTACCATCAAGTGCTTTGGTCAATAAGTATGCATATTGCATATTAGTTGATACATATGCCAATTGAATTTCCTTGCTCAATAGTTTCTCTCTCACATAATGATAGTGGACCTCAATATGCTTGGTCCTCGCATGATAAATAGGATTTGCTGCAAGATGTAAAGAACTTGTATTATCTCCAAAAATCATTGGAGATGTAGTATGCAATCCCCAATCTGTATATAGCAATCTGATCCATATGGCCTCTTGAGTAGCATTGGCCAATCCTCTATATTTCGCCTCCATTGAAGATAAAGCAAAAGTGGGTTGCTTCTTGGAAGAACATGATATAGTCTTGTCACCTTCAAAAGATAGATATCATGAGGTACTCCTTCTATCATCTTTGCAAACTTCCCAATCTGCATCTGAGTATATCGTGGTGTCTAAATCGGAAGTATAAGGAAAGTATTAGCCCTAATTTTGAGTGCCCATAAGGTACTTCAAAATCCTCTTGGAAGCTTCCAAATGAGGTGCCCTAGGTTTGTGCATGAATTGGCTTAAGACACTTGCTCCATAAGCAATATCAATCCTTGTCAATGTAGGATAATTCAAGCTTCCCACTATGCTTTGGTATCCAACAATATTATCAAGCACATCACCTTCATGAGCACTTAATTTTTGGTTTACCTCCATTGGAGTGCTTGCTATCTTGGCATCCTGCAAATGAAACTTCTTTAACATGTCCTATACATACTTTCTTTGTGTAATGTAAATTCCAGAGTAAGTATAGACTAACTCAAGTCCAAGAAAATACTTTAGTGACCCTAGATCACTGATTTTGAACTCTTGCATCATTTGATTCTTGATCTGCTTGATGCCATTAGCATCATTACCTATAAGTATGATATCATCAACATACACACATAGGTATATCATCTCTGAATTACTTCTCTTAACAAGTAGAGACGTATCTACTCTACTCATGATGAATCCTTGATCTTGAAGGTATGTAGTCAACCTATGGTTCCATGCCCTAGGTGTCTGCTTCAATCCATAAAGAGCTTTGTTCAGTTTACAGACATGGTTTGCCTTGATTGGGTCCTCATAGCCAGGAGGTTGAGACATGTACACCTCCTCTGAAATCCAACCATCAAGAAATGCATTTTTTACATCCAGTTGGTACATGTTCCAATTATTAGATGCAACCACACTTACCAATACCCTGATGGTTGACATTTTGGCCACAGGTGAGAAGGTTTCTTCATAATCAACTCCTTGGGTTTGCGCAAAACCCTTAGCCACAAGTCTAGCTTTGTACCTACTTATTGACCAATCATAATTTCTTTTGATCTTGTAGGTCCATCTAGAACCTATTACCTTCATAGACTCCTTCTTTGGAACTAGCTCCCAAGTATTATTCTCCTTGAGTGATTCAATTTCTTCATCCATAGTTTCCTTCCATTCTGTTTTGGTCTTTGCCTCTTCATATGATGATGGCTCTTCAAGTGACAAATGTTTTGCAAGATAAATAGAATGCTTAGTAACTAAAAAGTATCATACCCATATTTGATTGGCTTCTTGCTTTCCCTTTGTGATCTTTTGATTGCTTGGTTGGATGATTCCGGTATATCCTCCAACTTCTTCATCTTGACTTTGCCTTTGGATTTCCATGCCTTGAATTATTCTAGGTTCATGATGTCCTCATCATCTGATTTGATGTCTTCAATCTGAGTTGGCTCCTCCTTGGTGAGGCTTGGACATTCCTCTTCCAAGTCATAGGGCAACTTTACTTTCCTGCATTCACTTTCAAACCAAGAATCATTCTCATCAAAGACAACATCTCTGCTGAAAATAAATCCCTTGTTGGAAGGGTTGTAAGTATCCTTTCTGATTCAAGTCATACCCTATGAAGATGCACTTCTCTACCTTAGGGTCTAGCTTACTTTTGATTGGAGATGGTATATGCACATAAGCAACACATCCAAAGATCCTGCAATGATCAAGTGAAGGTCTTCTACCATGCCATGCTTCATATGGGGTCATTCCATCAAGAGACTTTGATGGCAACCCGTTAACAAGATAAGTGGTAGTAGAAACACTTTTTGCCCACAAATAATTAGGTAATTTTTTTTCATTTAGCATTGACCTAACTGTTTCAACAATTAGTCTATTTCTCCTCTCTGCCACCCCATTTTGCTCAGTGGTATACCTTGTTGTAATTTCTCTTTTGATTCCTCTATCCTACAAGAATGCATCAAACTCATTTGAGAAGTACTCATCTCCTCCATCTGACCTTAGTATCTTTATACTTCTTCCTGTTTGGTTATCAACAAGTGCAAGATACTTTTTAAAGGAACTGAATACTTCATATTTGTGCTTCATAAAATATAAGATAGTCCACCTACTGAAATCATCAATGAAAGATATATAATACCTTGATCTAGAAATTGAGGGATCCTTAGTTGGTCCCCATACATCTGTATGGACAAGCTCTAGGTAATCTTCATGCATGTAGCCTTTCTTTGAGAAGGGTAACCTATGGGATTTTCCAAACTGACAAGCACCACATTTATAGATCATGTGTTGCTTGGATACATTAGGTATCCCAAGCACACATTGATTTCTACATATTTTCTTTAAAGTTCTCTCACCAATATGCCCTAATCTCTTATGCAAAATTTCAAGCTCTGACAATGTTTGATCTTTGTAGCTATAAAGTGCAATATTCCTTGTATCTTCAAGTTCAAAAGTAAATAATCTACCTATCTTTTCTCCTTTGGAAATTCTCTTGAATCCATGTTGGGGATCCTCCACAAATGCTCCATATTTGTTGAACGTGACCTGCAAACCCTTTTCCACAATCTGTCCAACACTCATCAAATTATTGGTGATTATAGGTACATATAGAACCCTGCTCAATAGATTTCTATTTCCATCACAGGTTTTGACATTTCTTACCTTGACCATTGAGTGCTTGGTATCATCACCTGTTTGTACCTGATCTTTACCCTTAGGTTCCTCAAGGTCAGAGAGAAGAGCAACATTGCCTGCCACATGGTTTGAGCATCCTGAGTCAATGTAGAAGAGATGTTCATCATTTATACCTAGCTTTGAAGTCATATTCATAATCAGAAGAGAATCCTCTTGCTCCTCTGTAAAGTTGTTGTAATCTTTCCTTGATTTGTAGCCTCCTTGGTAGTTGTTATTGTAGTTGTTGTTGTATTTGTTATTGTAGCCTTGGTGATGGTTGAATCTTCCTCTTGATTGTGTATATCCACCTCTTTGGAAACTTCTACCTCTCTGATTCTTGAAATTCCTATGACATTCATCTATAATATGATTTGACAAACCACAAATATTACATGGTGTGGAGTTGTAAGGTCTCCCCCTACCTTGCTTACCTCATCTGCCCCTACCTCTTGAGTTTCTACCTCTCCCTACATAGTTGGCTTGAGAGGTTGTTCCTTCATCCTCAACCTTCTTGTTTTTTCCTTTCTCTTTAGACTTGCCTTTATCTCTGTATAGAGCAGAGGAGCTATTACTTCTTGATGAATCTCCATTCTTGTTGAGCTTGGTTTCGTGGGTAAAGAGTTGCCCCATGAGTGTGGTAAGATCTGAAATCTTTATGTCCATGTACATGTCCATGGCAGTTGTGAAGTTATCCCATTTGTCATCTGCCTTAATACGATTGATCACTTGTCTCACAATTTTCTCCTCTTCAATCTCCTCTCCAATTCTTGCCAATTGGTCAGCCACATCCTTGGCTTTGGTCACATACTCTGAGATGCCTTTCTTGGGTTGCTTTCTTTGAGTGGTAAACTCAATCCACAATTGGTTCTTCCTAGCCCTTGTATTGGAAGAAAAATATGAAGACAATGTTTCCCAAGTCTCTTGGGATGTCTTACAGTTCCTAATGTGTGGAAGAAGAAAATCAGAGATTCAGTTAAGTAAGTATGACCTTGCTAATGCATCCTTGGCACACCATGAATTGAGTCTTTCATGCTCCTGTCTTGTAGGTTGTCCTTTGCTTCTAAAAATGGGCATCTCCTCATCTCCTGAGATGTATCCATAGAGACTCCTTCCTTGCAAGTATTTCTTCATCCTCAAGGACCATGCTTGATAGTTGTTCCTGTCCAATTTATCAATGAAAGAAGGAAAACCATCTCCCATTTTACCTTAGCTTGGATCTGATACCACTGTTGGGAAAGATGGATGGACACTCCAAGAAATGAGTAGGTACTGCTAATCACTGCTTTGTACCAGCCCTCTTTGACTTTAGAGTTGGGTTGTAGGGCTTCTTACCTTTCCAATGACACTAAATAAGTGCCTATGTACTTTGGAAATGATGCAAGTAACATTTGATGCAAAATAGACTACCTCCAAATTCAAAGATCAATGAAAACCTTCTATTTTTGTTCACACACTTGCTGTTTGTTAAGCTTAGTGCTTCCAATACAGTAGGAAATAGAAACATTCCTTTTGGAGATATCCAATTAGCTTAATACTCTAATGATTCCAAGTGGAATCACTTAAAATTATTGACTGTACATAGAGCAATCAATTTAGCAAGTATAGATTTACCCCCGATTTTTTACGACCTCTGGAGAGAATGACTAGTGACCACTTCGACGTACATTTCTCCCAATCCACTGAATATATTGTCTTAAAAAGATTTCGGCATGTATAGGACTTATAGCTGATTCCAACAAGCCATAGAACATTGAAAATGGTGGAGAAATGACTGAGATATGAGCAATACAAAATGACTGTAATGAGTGACTATGACAAAGAGACTAGCAGATATATGAAATGATCTATTGTATTATATGACAATGATGTACATGATCATTGGCATGATAATCAATGCCCAATGATAGCTAAAGGTGTAGGCTATGTAGTGGGCCTCACTCTCTTACAATAGAATCAAATAATGCCTCGGAATTGAAGTGATCTATCCCGCGAGTTTTACATTCATCTTCTATAGATGATTCATTTGAATTTGAATTTGAATTCAACTTTGGCTCTCACTAAAAAAGTGATCCAATAATCTAGGATATATTCTCTCTAAGAAAACTTGTATCTTTTCTATCCAACTAACTCCATGAGTTTTATGGCTTTTATAAATATTCTTTCAAATCAAATAGATTTTTACAAATGGTAAAAGGTAAGAATCCATAGCAATGGTTCACATGGGACTTCAAACATTTCACATAGGATCTTCTCATGCCTTGCCAAGTGTGTAGGCTTGGCACTTGCACCAACAACTCCTACATTAGACGGACACATATTCCTGAATTGAGATCTATCTTTGACAAATGTAGAGAATATCGAGTCTGTTTGAACCCAAAAAAGTGTGTTTTCATGGTCAGACAAGGCAAGATTCTAGGACACATAGTGTCAAAGAACGTAATATTGATGAATGATGATAAAGGTAGAGCCATCGCCGAGCTACCTAGACCAAAGGATGTCAAGGAAGTACTAGCTTTCATGGGAAATTGTGGCTATTACCGATGTTTTATCCACATGTATGCAATAATTGCAAAGCCTCTTTACAACCTTCTGATGAACTTTGAGTGGACGGATGAGTGTGAAAACTTTTTAATGATCTTATGTGATGATTGTGTTCATCACAAATCTTAACCACACCATATTGGAATAAGTCATTCCATGTTCATGTGGATGCATCCAATCATGCTATTGGGTGTGTGATAGCACAACCTACAGCACATACGAGAAAAAACTATGTACAAACACATAGATCAAGGCATATTGGCTTGTTGTGTGGAAGAAGACAAGTATGTGAAATGGTTTCAATTAGCACATGTAGGTGCACTAAAGCAACATCACTCTAAACATTGAACCCTCTAGACTCTACAAAGATTAGGCATATATTGGCCAACCATGGAAGCACATGTCCATAGGATGTGTAAGGATTGTCGAACCTACTGCAATAAAACACCAGTGGTACCCACTTCTTAAATGAGGTCATTGAATACTTATTATAATAATTCATGGTCATTTACAAGAATTCAGACCTATATCATCCACAAGCAAATAGACAAGCACAAAGCACAAATAAGATCTTTTGCACTATTCTAACTAATTTGATGAATAATAAATGCTCTCATTGAGACACACTAAGAGAAGCAATGGACCAACCATGAGATCTCTTCGAGAATTTTTTATTTAGAACAACTGGGAGAAACTTGATTAACAGCAACTACTAGGATCTATGTAGCTAAGAAGAGAAAAAAATCTTACGTTGATTGTTGAAAGCAGTATGGGCACCCAAGGACTGACTAGACAAGGAAGCCAGCGGAGAGAGTCAGAGCGAGGTGAAGGAGTAAGTAGACAAAGCAGTCGACGCAAATCTAGCAGATAGGCCCTTCAAATTTTTCCAAATCTACATCTTTATAACAGTGATTCTTATCACTAACAATCATTGTAAATACCATTTCATATTTTTGTAGCTCCATTTTGTGCAAGCCAAGGAGTTCTTGAGCTTGAGGAGCCTTAGAAGTACCTACATATCAATTTTCGTATTTTTTAGACTCCGTTTAAGCCCTCGAATTGGCCCTGGAACCTAATTTTTAACTAGGCCGGACACTAGGTCTGGACAGGGCCAAAACCTAGTCAAAAACTATAAAAAGAGCTAGAGAGCTCATTTTTGAGGGTAGATTGTAATTGAAACGAACTTGTAAGAGCTTTTTGAAAGTAATCTAAGAACTCCATTGCTTCTCACTCTTTGTCTTGCCGTATGTGCGCGTGTGTGTGTATGTGTGTGCATGCTTGTGTGCTTCTCACTCACGCACTTGTGCCTCCACTTGCTCTAGGTCTTCATACCATCCTCACGTCTTCCCGGATTGACATTAAAGGAGGTGCTACTCATCACTGAACTACACCAAATTTTGGCGCCGTTGCCGGGGATCGAGCTTTGAGGACGAGCGTGTGATGGTAAGACGTAGATTGGAGACGTTGGCGTTGTAGGTAATTTCTTTACTTTTCCTATTTTTCTCTTTCTTTCCTTACCACCATCATCACCATCATCATCATCACCATCTTCCACCTCCACTTCCATCATCGCGAAAATTTCAGTTTTTTGATTATATCACCTTCTCCACCTCATTTCCCTCATTTCATTTGTGAGAGAGAGCGAGAGAGCGAACTGTTGTGTGCTATTTTCTGCATGCTTTTGGAGTTTCTTGCAGGTTTCAGCATCATCATCCCCTCCAGCACGTCGCGCAGGTACGGAAATGTGCAAAACTGTCTCGCAGTCGCCGACTCCTGTCGATCGCGATTGACATAAATTTTCACCTTTTGGTAAATCTGAGTGCACCACAGTGGACTAGAGACCCTGCACACCACATTTCCACAAAAATTTTTGAAAATTTTGCAAAATTTCAGTCCATCGCGATTGACAACTCTGTCCATCGCGATTGACTGCCTGTCCATCGTGATTGATTGCCTATCCATCGCGATTGATTGCCTGTCCATCGCGATTGACTGACCCCTGTCCATCGCGATTGATTGCCTGTCCATCGCGATTGACTGACGCCTGTCCATCGCGACTGACTGCCTGTCCATCGCGATTGATTGCCTGTCCATCGCGATTGATTGCCTGTCCATCGTGATTGACTGACCCCTGTCCATCGCGGTTGATGCCCTGTCCATCGCGATTGACTGACCCCTGTCCATCGCGATTGACAGCCAATTTTAGCCAAATTTTTTAGGGTTTTTTAATTGAAGAGTTGGGCTAATTTTGGGCATAAACATTTTACTCTAGAGCACATAAGGAGGCCTTAGGAAAACAACTTGGGGAAAACCTGTTGCACAGTGATCCTGTTTAAACCCTGTCTTAACCCTAGAACCCTGAACGGTCATAACTTTTTCATACGGAACCCATTTTTTGAGCTCTAGGGCTTGTTGGAAAGCTTGTGGCATATACTACACGCCCTCAACTGTTTTTTATAAAGATAATGCGTTGATTTTTAGCTAGGGTATTTTGAAGTTGACCATACCCAGGGGGATCAAAGTCAGGGGTCTTAAGAATTGTTTTCCTAAAATTCACTATGCAAATTAGTATTTGTGCTACAGGAATGAGAATCATTGGTTCTGTCTTTGGAATTTAAATATTAAAGCTAACTTTGGAACTCTACAGATCTATTGAGAGCATCGAAGGGCGTTCTAAGCAAGTGTAAGTGCAAGCCTTGGAACACACTTCCTGGGCATTCAAGGGCAACCAAGCAGGAAACAAAAGGTTGGAAACTTTCAACCCTCTCTGTCAATTCCTAGCTTAGGCTAAGAACGACTAGAGGTAGGAGTAAGTCAGGGCGATGATAGGCAATTATCAAGTTGAAGCAGACCTAAACTCTCAAGTTCAAGCTAAGGACATAATCTTTGTACTATCGAGAACTTTAAAGGAAAAGAACTTAACGTGGAACGAGCAACTTTAAGTGCGGAACTACACTCAAATATACCTTACGACGTGATATCAGACAAGAATTTTAACACGGGAATCAACCAAAGAGAATCAAGTAACTGATACAAAAGGACTCTGCAACGAGGTTGTACTTGGGCAAAATTGGGCTATTCAACTAGGCATATGAACCTTAGATCAGGGCGACATCTAGTAAGGGATAGACAAAGCCTTAGGTCTTCAGAGGCTAGTGTCAACCACACTGCTAGGTCGTGGGCCCAGCAGTTGAGCCACCACTCATACTACCCTAGCTCTAAGACCAGTGAATCAGAGATGTCTCAAGGCATGGACAGACCTACGGGAAGTTCAGGAGTGCCATACTTGCACAGAGTAGAAGGCCCGTATAGGACACAGCTGGAATACCTTAGGACCAACCGATTAGGTGCCAGCATCTATGAGGACGGCCTAGGAAGATCTGTGGTACAGATTAAGAATCCTGATCAATCCATTGGATTAGAGCACCCAGCTGTCAAGTTTGAAAATGGAGCATACTTGGACAAAGAAGGAACCATATACGTAGCCACCAGTCACCTAGATAGGACGGACGAATTTGGAAATGTGATCCCTGAAGCAGACTTAGGTGACCTGGAGCAAGGAAACATGGGTGCAGAACCTAGAACCCCTCGAGGTAAATCGGTTCTCACTAGGATTATCACACCGGAGTGGATTCCCCAGGATAATAAGAGCATAGATTTGCTCCTCAATCGAGAGACTGACGAAGCCTTTTGGAGGTACAAACCTGATCGGCCAATTGATATAGGAACAATCATGATATATGAGTTTAAGGATCCTGATAGCCCAGGTAGAGTGACCTACTTAGATCACGCTTCGGAGAGGATCTTTGTGGTGACAGAAAATGATAGGCATGCTTACACTTGGAAGGGTGAATTCGTTTTCCCCCAACCAAGATCGAATGTATCCTATGGTCACCCTGGAGCTGGAACATCCCAAGCTCATGGAATGCAAAGAGACAGAAGTAGAGATAGACCAGAAGTAAGCTTTGCCAACCCAGTGGGCAGAGAAAGAACGAGGACGGAAACAAATAGAGTAGAACCTGAGATACTTAGAGCTCACAGGAATCAAATAAATGCGGATGAGTTCCCTCTACCACGACCTAGAGAGCACACAAGGACTTTGAGACCGACTCAGCTAGTTAAGTCCATGAAGAACTACTTCGATGGCACTGGAGATCCATACGATCATGTGGCTGAGTTTAGGCAAGTCCTGAGAGCTAAACAAGTGGAGGATCTATTCACGCAGTACAATGCCTTTGGTCTGACCCTTAGGAACACTGCCCTGACATGGTTTCAGCCACTAAATGAGAGGTAGTTCAGGAGCATAGACCAACTCCTAGAGGCTTTCATTATTGAATTCTCTAAGAGTGTGTTTTGTTTTGGACTCCAAGTTGTCCTCTCCAATCATGAAGTAACAAAGAATCAACAAATCATCTTTATTTTGTCAATCCTAGGAATATCCACAAGACCACAGCCCCTTCAAGATAACAGAGTCAAGGAAATAAGAGATTGATGGCTGGATTGCTGAGAGAAATTGAAGATGAAGAGAAAATCTTGAGATTACCATAACTAAGGCAAATCTCCATCATTTTCTATGTTCTTTATGTCAAAACCATGCCATTTCATTAGCAGAATACAAATATGAATTCAAAACTGAAAAATATCACCTGTATCATCAAGACGAGACAATCGCGATTCTGTACCAACAGACGATTTTCACAATTTTGAAACTTCCTGCAGTCCTTTCCACTCATTTACAGCAATAGGTCTCTCCCTTCATACAACTTACTCAGTAATACACAATTAAGACTCACAAATCTCCATGCTTAGACAAGAGACAAGCTCACACATCAAAAGAAATACACACAACAAGAGAAAACACGATTTTTGCAGAAACTCTTTCTTCTCTATTGATAGCTTGAGCAAATGGCTAACCAACCTCTCCAAAATAGAGAAAATTGACTTATATACATTTTCAAGTGTCCCTTTTCACACTTGAAATTAGGTCTTTTTCTCTAATTTTCTAAAAAAATGCTATCTAAGAGTTTCTAAAAATTCTACAAAAATTACAGAAGGTCCTCAACCACATAAGGAAGACTCTTCCTTATTTTTACAATCATTGCATAAATATTTTACAATTTTTTTGACTTTTTACTAATTTTTTCATCAAAAATGCTCCTTCAAAATCACTCCTTCCAACATCCTTCCCCTCCTAAACCTTTCGGCTCCTGACGAAAGATTTTCTTTATGTGAGCTCAGCTTTACTTCTTCTTCCTTTGATACACCTGTGACACCAAGTCATGGCTCTTCCTTTCAGTGACATTCAAATTATTGACCATTTCAAATAAAGCTTTCCTCCATTGTACTGCAGCTTCAGGCTTGTCTATAACATCCTTCTTCAAATATTCTGTGTAGGCAACTTCATAGGCAGTAAGTCTTGCTTTTGTAACAACTGACAGGTTTCCAAAAATCTCTGATTCCCTCTCAAAAAATCCATAATCGAAAGCATCCTCAAAAATCTGTAAGTAATGGCTACCCAAAAATATAATTCTGCTGTAGTAGGCCATTAAGCAGATCCTGTCTGGTGTCTCACTCAAATCAAACAAAAGAGCATCGGTTGGTGAATTAAAACCTATGTAGTTCAAAATTCTGATATCTGTATCAGTGTAGGTCTCTATACAGGCTAGAATCAATCTCATTATTCTGACAAGTAGTATACAGGCTGGATCATTAACATCTTTATATGTCGTTAAAATTGACTCAGCAGCATTCACCATGTAATTTTTTGTAGGCCAAGTACCTGCCTTTGGACCTGCTATTTTTGGAAAATTCAGCCACTTTGCTGGAATCTGTCCTGTTTTCCTCCTTTCCCAAAAAACAGTCCATTCTCTTCTTCTGGCAACTGGACAATAGGCTGGATTTATCTTTAAATTCAAAGGTGCCTCTTTCCAGATTTTCCTGCATTCCTTATTGGCATCCAACCACTTATTCCTCCATTTAGGATTTGCTCTTTCGAATAACTCCTTCGTGACATTAATGTCTTCTTCATATTCAAGGTATTTGTTCGGAGATAGCCCTACTCTGGCTAATTGATAATTCTTTATACTCTCCAAAATCATGCAGAAAGGTATTCCCAATCCATCTGCAGCCCAATGATGCTGATCTGGATTAATGCCTTTATTTAGAGCAAACTTAACTATTTGATCTTCATACTCATTATGCATTTGTCTAATAAAACCCATTCTTGCTTCTCTACTGGTCAATAACTTCTGTACAAAATCTTCAGAAGATTCTTCCTCTGTTTCTTTGGCTGCTGACTCCTTGTTCTCTTGTTCCCTGTCAAAATCCCCTGTTTCATATTCTCTGTTGTCTGTATCTTCTGCCTGTACTTGATCTTGAATTTCTTCTGGAACTTTTGATTTCTCCAACTGTTTCTGTAGTTCTTCTATAGTCATCATCGAACTTTTGTTCTGAGCTTCCCATAACCCCTTTTCCTTCCTCCACTCATTTCTTTCTTCCTCCATCTTTGCTTGCCATTCACTTCTTTCCTTCTCTACCTCCAAATGTAATTGATGATATCCTCTCATTGATGTGGCAGCATGAGTGTTTGCCTGTTTCTCCATTTCCTTGGCCTCTTTTAATTCTGTTTGAAGTCTTTGAATTTCTTTATGCAGCTCTTCCTTTTCTTCCTCTGTCAATTGGACAGATTTGCTTCCACCTTGTAGTTGACCTTCTTCTAACAACACTTTATTAATCTCTTCATGTGCTCTAGTCAGAATTTGATAAGATGTTTGTAAAGTTCTGTATCTTCCTCCAATGGTTTTTAATTCCATATCCATTTTGGCATTCTGCTCTGATAACTTTACACTCTTTTCTTCCAAATATTGTATCCTATTCTGCTTCTGAACCTCAGCTTCTTCCAAAGCAATGATTCTACTGAGATATTCCTCATTCCTTTCCTTTATCAACCTTAATTGCTCTGTCATCTGCTCTTTTTCTTTCTTATGTTCTTTGATAATTAAACTGCCTTTTTCAAATTCTGATTCAGCCACCATTCCTGATATGATCATATTCCTACTAGATGGTCTGAATTGTTCAATGTTGCTCATAATCATTTGACAAGCTGATCTTATATTTTTGGGTATTCTCTCCAACCCTACTTCTATTTCTGTCTGTCTTACTTCAATTTGCTTGTCTTCTTTCTCCTCATCATCTTCTTCTGCTGCTGTTTCATCTTCTATGTCCTGCATATCTTGTTCTTCATCACTGTGATCATAGTTTTCTGTATCCTGATTGTTATCATCCTCTTCATAAACTAATGCTCTGTCATTTACACTCTTCTGCTCTGAGAAATCTGAAACTTCTTTCTTTTCTAATGGCTTCTTTTCTTCTAATACTTGTTGCTTCTCTGTGAAGAGCTGGTCTCCCCTAGTTAGTATCTCCTTCTCTTGTGTTAGAGTTTCCTGACTATTATTTGAGTCCTTTTCAACAAGAATTTGTTGAACTTTCTTGAGTTGGTCTTTCTGTTCCTGCTTTTCCTGAACTTCAACTGATTCACTTTCTTTTGTACCCGCAACCTGGTCATTACTTTTCTCTTTTATGCCTTCCTGATCTTGCTCCTCAATATCCATAAAATCTGCTTCCACTTCCTGTTCTTGATCATTCTTAGATGTAAATTCCTCATTGCTTTTTATATCCTGCAACACATCTTTTATACTTTGAACAATGCCTTCCTCTATCACTTGTCCAAAGACCTCTTGAGCATTCTTTTCTGATTCTAACTCCTTGCTTTCCTGTTCTTTGAATGCATCCTTCTGCTGAATATTTGAGCTAAGTACACTACCGAATACTTTTTTTGCTAGTTCCTCCAAACTTGCAGTCAAGCTTGCATTTAATTTGAACTGTGTCTGTGATGGGTTAGTCCATATTGAATTTTTGTCAACATTCATTATTCCAGAATTATCTTCATTTCTCTTCTGGTCTTCCTCTTCTGTCACCCTTGCCTTTCCTTTTAACTGCCTCCTTTTTTCTTCAGCACTCATCTGTGGAACTATTTCCTCCTGTGTCTGCTTCTCTTGAGATTTCTTACTTGAATCCTCAGGTGTTTTCACTTTTTCCACAGCCTGTACAGCTATATTGGGAGTGTTGGGTATTGACAGATTTAAACTTTTTAGCAAAAAACTCTCAATGTCGCTGTCTGAATCAGATGAGAATCTTGAAGATCCTCCCACTTCTTGTTCCATAGGCTTTGACACTTCCATCTCTGAGGTTAGCTTTTGTGTTTCTTTGGTAGTTACCTGTCTCATTTCTTTTATCACAGGTTCATCTGCCATCTTTCCTTTCCCTTTCTTTATCATCTTCTTCTTTTGAACAGGTTTCCTTGGCATCTTCTTTTTCACTATTACTGTAGTTCTGGCCTCTGGAGGTCCTTGCAACTCCTTGAAGTATGCCAGCAATTCTACCTCCTTCTTCACAAATATCTCTTCTGTTTCTGCTGCCATCATTTCTTCATGCAATGCTTCATAGTGCTCCACTTCTTCTTGGATCCAATCAGTAGCTTTACATGAAAAATCTTCCAGCATCTTTTGATATTGTGCCTCATATACGGCTCTTTTGCTGTTTCCTTGTGTGAGATAAGTGTAAAGTTGTTCTTTGCTTGTCTGCGGAGGATGAGGTTCACTGGAGGATTGCACCTTTTTCTGTGCTGTCACCTGTTCCTCTTTTGTTTCTTCCGTATGTTCTAACTCTACTTTTCTGGGGTCCAACCTTCTTTTCTTTACTGGAATCACTTCCTCAGATATTATTTTTCTCTTCATTCCTGTTCCCCTCATGCGAGTTTGTCCTTCTGATTCTCTTCCAAGTGCTTTCTTTGGGGGACTTTTGATTCCTGACATCAAATTTCTGAAGTACTGGGCTTCTGGAGCTAATTTCAATTGTTCTTCCATTCCCAAGATATGATAAATAATTCTTGTCAAAAACTGTGCTCCATTCATGAATTTCTTCTGCTCCCAGTGCTTTGCTGCTTCCTTCAGCTGTTCATGGATGTAAGGTGAGACATCCATCACCCCGAATGGTTTGGTTTTGTCTTTATTGTTGAACATCAGCAGAGTTACAGATTTGTGAGGCATGGTGTATCTAGGCAGTTTGGGAAAACAAAAATATTGTAAGAACATTCTGATTGCATATTCTTCATTCTCTTTTCCTTTAAAATCCGTGAACTTCCCATATCCTGTATAAGTATCCTTATTCTTTTTTACAAAGCTTTGATCCAGTTTGGTGCCCATTGGAAAGAACTGTAAAGCAGCTCTAATATGTTCTGCTTTAATGGTAATACGCACCTCCTGATCATCTTTGTTCTTCACTTTGCACCTGAAATAAGCATCATTCTTTGTTCCAACTTCTTCCAAACTGTTCATTACCTGTGCTACCCTTTCAAAGTCAATGAAGAAGATTGGTTCCTCCAATAGTTTATGCAATCCCACAGCTTTCCATCTTTTCAAGATGACAGTAGTTCTTTGGAACCTATAAAACTCCTGGCTCAACATGGTGTATTTATAACCTCCCAGTGCTACTGTGAAGATGTGCTGACTTATTATTCCCAGCATTTCCTTCAGTTCTTTCACTACTTTTCCTGCTTCTGGAATTTCTGTATCTTCATCTGATTCCAGGTCCACCTGCTCCACTGTGCTCTCACTGTCCAAGAACCAATGTCCTCTTGACAAGGTTACTGAGTCAGCTTTGAAGTCATGAATGGCCAATTCTTTTGTATTCACCATCCTGTGTTTATATATCAAAGAAAAGAAAAACACTCTACCCACATGAGTCACAAGTATTTACAAAAACAAAAATACTGTCTCAGCTTGGTATGTCACTGATAAAAACAATTGAAAGAGACAAGTTCCAACAATTTTTCTTTTTTCCAAAGGACTCAATTTTTAAGTGAGCAATACAGGTGTAGCAAGACATCTATTGTGCTCTCTCCAATTGTCACTTCTTTACTCAAGAAAAAAAACAATTCCTGAATTGGAAGGATGATGCTAGAAAAGATGATTAATGAAGAAACTTGAAAAAGTAATGGTAATAAAAGAAAAATGATCACAAAAAATTAAAAATCAATAAGACAAAACAACTTTTTTTCATAATAACTTACTCTTTCCCTCCCTATATCTTGCTTTGTGTTCTTTTATTTTTAGAAAGAAAATCAAGAAAATAAAATATATTTTTCTGGATTTTTTTTTTTTTTTTTTTTTTTTTTTTTTTTTTTTTTCTTACCTTCTTTTCTTCCCCTCCTAATTTTCTTCTAAGGGAAAAGAAGGAAATATTTTTTTGTCTTTTCCAAAATTCCAAGAATAGGTCCATTGTGGATTATCTTTCTTCCATTGACCTAATTCTGATTTTTTTACCCAGTAATATTTTACTCCATCTGTCCTTCTGTTATGGAAATATCCATGCTCTGTGGATGAACATTTTTTGACATTTTTTGGCTTCCATATCCATTTTGTTTTTATTTCCTGTTTTGGTAAGCCATAATTTTGCATGACCTGTTTCCATATTCTTTTTGTTCTGTTTTGTTGATATTGCAACTTTGGCAATAATAGTTTTCTCTGTTTTGTCTCCTCCTCAACCTTCACCTCTTCAGTCTTTTGCTGATCTTGAGTGTATGAAGCTTGATCTCTTTGTATTGTCATAATGTTCCTGTCCTTCATTGAGAAAGTAAATCCTTCGAGATGTGGGTCATGAACATCCATATGATCTACCTGCTCTTCATTACTCAGAAAGAACATTAAAAACTTTTTGTCCTTGATGGTCAAATTAAGCTTCATTTTTTCAAAATTTAAGATGACTTTACCTTGTTTGAGCCATGGTTGCCCTAAAATCAGCTTTTCAGTCATTAAATGGTCTGGCCACTCTTCACAATCTATCTTCATGTATTCATTATTAAATTTAACTTTAACAGAAAGTGAAGATATGCTTTGAATGCTTTTCCCTCCCAGGGTTTTGATCAGAATTCTGCTTTCAGCTCTCTTAAGATTAAACTTATTGATCAAGGCTGAGCTAATTAGATTCACTTGAGCTCCCGAGTCTATCAAAACCCTTATGTTTTCATTCTGGTAATTCATCATAATCACAGGCAAATGTTCTTTTTGTTTTAGAGTGTTTTCGCATACGCACACTTGTTTCAATTTCCTAATTCTCTCTCTGGCTTCCAGTTGAGCCTCCTTTCTAACACTTTCTTCCTCTTTTTTCCTATTTTGAGCCTTTTGCAATCTTCTCCATTCCTCAGTAGTTAACGGGTACTCATACCTCTTCACTCTACATCCACTTATGAAATTTGGCATGATTTCCCCCTCAATATTGGCTAACTGAATAGCACCACTTTTGCTTATCTGATGTATGATATATGGCCCATGACCTTTTTTCTGAAACTTTTTCTGATGTTCTTTGATTGTGTAAGCTAAGACCAGGTCTCCTTCTTGTAGATCTTTGTCTTTTATGTGAACATCATGATAAGCTTTTTGTCTTTTCTTGTTTGTGTATATACTCATCACTGCTTGGAGTCTTGATGCTCCCAGTTTTTCTAAGTCTATGACTCTCTCAGATAATTCATGTCCTGTCCAATTGTATTGGCTACCCACCTTCAGTGTTGGAATAAGAAATTCCATGGGTAAAACTACATTCTGGCCATACACCAAATTAAATGGTGTAGTCCCTAAAGCTGTTTTGTATGCCACTCTATAAGCCCAAAGAACATGATTCAATTGATAATCCCAGTCATTTCTGTTTGTGTTGACTAATTTGGACAATACATTGCAAAGTACTTTATTAGTGCTTTCTGCTAACCCATTGGCCTGTGGGTGATATGGGGCTGACTTATTGTGACTAATCATGAAATAATTAGTCATGTTTTCTATGATCTGATTCAAAAAATGAGTCCCCCTATCACTTACCAATTCAATTGGTAGTCCAAATCTAGTGATAATGTTTTCATACAAAAATCTAGCAGTGGTGTGAGCATCATTTCTTTTAGTAGCTTTGGCCTCAGCCCATTTTGTCAAATAATCTGTAGCTACTAGTATGTATTCTGCATGAGATTGTCTGGCTGGAGGATGTATTGGTCCAATAAAGTCCAATCCCCATTTGCTAAAAGCTCTGGCTGAAATTAAAGGAATTAATGGCATGCTATCTCTTTTGTTTGGTTGGCTTACCCTTTGACAGACATCACATTTTTTCACATAAGTTCTAGCATCAGGAAATAGGGTTGGCCACCAAAAGCCAGAATATAAGATGAGTTTGGCTGTTCTATCACTTGAGAAATGTCCTCCAGCTACTCCTGAGTGTGCCATTTCCAACATCTCTAAATACTTTCCTTCTGGAACACAGATTCTCAGATATCCATCCATTCCTCTCTTGTATAATTGCTCTCCTATGAGTTGATATTCTTCTGAGATTACTTGTAGATTTCTTGAATCAGCACCAGCTATTACTTGTTCCCCTTTCTCCTTTCTCTTCAGCTTCTCAACAATATTTTCACTCCATTCAGGGTTTTTCTGAAACCAATATAGAGTTATTAGTTCTGCTTTCTGCCATGTTTGACATTTTTGACAATTATCAATATATCTCTCCACATCTTGAATCTTATTTGGCCAATGTACTCCCATCCTATTAAGGTTACTAAGAGTAACAATTGTAGAAGCATGAGTACATGGATTCCAGCAATGAGCTTTTCTTACATATTCATGTTGCTCTTCTTCTGGAGTACAATATTCCAGTATACCGGACTGATTGAGGTGATACAAATGTCCAGCTAACAACATGAAATTCCTGCTTTGTAACACCAGATGTGTATTATTTGCTAATGACCTACAAGGTCCCATGGTTAGCAAAGGAATTAATGACATCGACCATTCAGGAACACTTTCCACCTTGAATAAGTATGTATCTGGCAAATCATCATCTATAGGTGAACTAGGTTCTTTTGACTGAATTCTTGATAAATGATCTGCTCTCAAGTGTGTTTTTCCTTGTCTAACCACCACCTCAAACTCAAATTCCATTAGTAAAAGAAACCATCTTATTATTCTTCCTGTATGACATGGTTTATTTACTAAATAGAGTAGAGCTTGGTGATCCACAAAGAATTTAAACTTGTTGGCCAATAGATAATGTCTGTATTTTTTGACAGCAAAGATCATTCCCAACCCTTCTCTCTCAGTAGTTGTGTAGTTTTTTTCTGCAATGTTTAATTGTCTACTTGCATATGCTACTGGGAAATCTAATTTGCTTCCTTCTATAGGTTGTGCCAACACACATCCCAGAGCATAATTTGAAGCATCAACATGTACATGAAAGATTTTATCCCACTGAGGTGTTTTCAAGATTGGTGCTGTCACCAAACAAGTTTTTAATGTTTCAAATGCTTGGTCACATTCTTCAGTCCACTCAAACTTTGTGATGAGGGCATATAAGGGCTTGGCTATATCAGCAAATTTGTATACAAATTTTCTATAGTACCCACAATGTCCCATAAAAGTTTGGAGTTCCTTTACATTTGTTGGTCTAGGAAGCTCTATTATGGCTTTTATTTTCTTTTCATCAGTAGAGATTCCATTTTTTGACACTATGTGACCCAACATTCTTCCTTGTCTGACATAGAATACACACTTTTCTGGGTTTAAGCATACTCTATATGTCCTGCACTTCCTGAATATTCTTTCCAAATCTTGTAAATGATCTTGTCTTTTTAAAGAAAAAGTGCATAAATCATCTACATAGATTTCCATCACATTTCTCAGGAATTCTTTGAAAATATGACACATCAACCTTTGAAACGTTGCTGGGGCATTGGTCAATCCAAAGGGCATAACCCTAAAAGCATAAACCCCCCATTCTGTAGAAAAGGCAGTCTTATGTTGGTCCTCTAAAGCTATAGGTACTTGATTGTATCCTGAGAAGCCATCTAGAAAACTATAGACTTCCTTTCCTGCAACTCTCTCAAGAAGATGATCTGTTATTGGCAGTGGATAACTATCCCTTATAGTTGCTGCATTTACTTTTTTCAAGTTAATGCATACCCTAAGTTTCCCATTCTTTTTTGGCACCACAACTATAGGTGATATCCATTCAGTGTATTCTATTTCATAAATGAAATTAGCAGCCAACAGCTTGTCAATTTCTTCCTTTAATTTGGCAGAGTATTTGTCATTAAATGTATAATGTCTCTGTTTGCTTGGTTTTGCATCAGGTGTCATAGGAATCTTATGCTCACAAATTTTTGGATCAATTCCTTTCAAATCTTTATAACTGTAAGCAAATACATCCCTATAGTTCTTTGCTAGGTTCCTTAATGCTTCTTCTTCTTGTGATGTCATGTCATCAGCTATTACTATTTGTCTCTCTTCTCCCTCTTCCTGTATAATTACAATTTTCTTTGTTTGTTCTTCATTATCATATGCTTCCCCTTTTTTCTTCTCTCTTTTTGGTTTCATTCTCAGAAGTAGTCTGTCTTCTACTTCATAAGTTTTAAAGTTTGCTGGTACATCAAAGTATTGCTCTCTGTTTATCTCTTTCTCCTTCTTTTCCTTTTCCTGGTCTCTTTCTATTTCTTTGTGTTTATGTTCCTTGTATTTGCCTGAGATTTTGTCTTTGATTGCATCCTCAGCTTTTACTGTTTCCAAATATTGTGATTTTCCTTGTGTTAATATCATTTCTTGATTTTGATCCTCTTCTCTTTGTGATACTCCTATCATATGTATGCCAATGTGGAAGATATCAAATCCTTCCTCATTTTGAAATTCCATTCCCACATATTCCTCACTGGCCAAATCCATGGTAGCTAAAATTTGATTCCATCCATAAGGCTCAAATTCTTCATCTTTGAACTGTTGAGGCACATAATTTTCATCTTGTATTTCTCTTTCTTCCACACAATCTTCTCTTCTTAACTTCCTTTTCCTATTTGTGATATTTCTTAATATGTTACACTTCCAAACTGCTGATTCACCTTCTTCCTGATCCTCCCTATCTGATTCTTCACTTTCTGGTTGATTTTGATGTATCTTATACCATTCTCTAGGAGATATGTCACAATAGTGGCCATTTCTTAAGTTTACTCTTGTTATTCTCCCCTGGTTCTGAAGATATAAACAATCATTGCCCCAATCTTGTACAATTTGCATTTGTCTCATGAAGGGTCTTCCTAGGATAATTTCGTAAGATGTGGATTGTGGAAATTCTACTATAGCAAAGGTATGCTCTATTTCTATGCCACATATGTCCACAATTACTTTTTCCCAAATTCCTAGGGGTTTTTCTATATGTCCATCTGCAAGTTGTAATCTCATTTTAGTGGGTAATAATTCCTTTCTTCCCCATTTCTCCCAGGTTTGTTTAGTCATTATAGCCACTCCTGATCCACTATCCAAAATGGCTTTTGCTGAATGTTTTTCATATTGTAACTTTAAGGTTGAATTCCCTTCTTCTCCTTCACAATACCCTCCTATTTTGTCAATAGGAATATACCATAGTTCCTCTAATTCTTGTGTTGGTGAATGAAGGTTTTCAAATATTGTTTCTTCTTTGTTCATCTTGTTTTGTAGATGAGGATTCTGTTTCAGCAGATTTTCCCATGTTATCTGACATGTAATACTACAATGTTCACCTAAACTCATTTGGAATGTTATGTGTGGATTGCCTTCTTTATCATTTTCCTTGGTTTTTGTTTTCTCATGCTGATCACATGTTCTCCGAGAGCTGTCTTCTTCCCCTAACCTGAGTTGTGCTTCCTGGATAATTTGTTTGCATTTTAGCATCCTTTCATGCTCTAAATCTGGTATGGGATAAGCCATTGCCTGATCTGCAGGGCTTGGTCCCTCTTGAATCCTTCCTTTATAGGCTTTGATTAGGGTGTCTAGGCTCTGAGAATTTCCTAATTCAGACGGATTCTGGGTCTTTTGATGAGAAGTATGTTTTGAATTTGTTTGTTCCTGACTGTCTTCTTCCAGACTTTTGCCCACTTTCCTTTTCTTTTCCCATTTCCCTCTTTGTCTATTTTTCTTCCCTTTTGATGTGGAACCCTCATTTTGTTCTTTAATTATTCCTTGTTGTTTGGCTTGTGCCCTTGTTATAACATTAAGTTCAATTTGATCATTGTCACTCAATTCCTCTTGTTCCATAATTTTGACTGTTTTTAAAGGTATGTTATTAGGTGTGTTCTGTTGTTTTTGGGGATTTTTTGGACAGTCCTTAATCAGATGTTCTCTACCACAATCCTTACAATATGCTCCCTCTATCCTGAATGTTGGAGGTTGTGGACAATCTCTAATGAAATGTTCTCCCCCACACCTATAACATGTTATCTTTGGTCCCCCTTTGAATTGAGGTTTTTGATTGGACATGTAGTTGTTAGTAATGTACATGAATGTTGCTGTGTCCATTTCAATTTTTCCATTTCCCAGATCTAGGGCTTTAAGCTCAGGTTCCCTTATTTCATAATCTTCCCATTCTTCTTGATGTCCCTCACTCCATTGATACTCTTCCTTATAAGGTGATCTGAATCTTGAATTTCCTTCATCAATGGGTGTATATTTGACTGGTACCACATTGGTTGGAATGGGAGGTTGTTGTCCCAATACTGGTCTTGGTTGCTCAGTATAACCTGATTCCCTTTGAGTCATATAGTCTCTTTCCTTGACAGGTTGTTTGTTATAGAAGCATTCCTCCCTGGTATGGTTTGTCCATTTTCTCTCTAGTGTACAATACTTGAGTGTCTTCCTATCTTGTAAGTGTTGTGGTTTCTGATAAGGGCATTGTTGTGCCAGATGATTTTCTCCACAAATATAACATTTCTTGTTTGTGTTCATCCTAGAGTTTATTAGATTAGTTTTAGTGCTTACCTCTAGGGCTTTAGCAATAGCCTGAGCCAACTCTTCTGCTGGAGGAATTTTGTCTTCATAAGATCTGGGTTGATCAAATGCTAACAAATCTTGACCTCTGTTGTCCTCCAAATCTATTGCTTCCTTAACACAGGCTGCTAAATCAGGACATCTCCTATAGTACACTAGGGTCCTTAATTGGGCACTTCTCAATCCCTCAATGAATAAGGATACTTGTTTTGCCATGGAAGGTACTTCTTCTCTTGGGCATCTATCAATGTACTGCTTAAACCTTCTGGCTGCTTCCCTAACATTTTCCTCCTTTTGTTGTTTGAAGCTGTGTATCAATGTGGCTGTACTATGTTTGATTCCAGTCTTAGAGAATTCACCAATGAAAGCTTCTAAGAAAGATTCAATGTCTAGGTACATTTCTTTTCTCAAAGGAATGAACCATGACAAGGCTGGCCCTGTTAGGGTTAGACCAAATGCTTCAAATTGTACCTTGTAATCTTCTACTTCCTCTGCTCTTATTAGTTGTTTAAATTCTGCAGCATGAGCATGAGGATCTGAATACCCTTCATATTGGTTTTTCATGCATTTGGCTACTTGATATGGTCTAAGCATCCTACCTTGAGGTTGCCAATGAGGTCTTCTTCTGAGTGGGAAGTCATTGTTTCCTTCTGGTTCTCTGTCAAAGGGATTTGGTGAAGCATGTGTCCTTCTCCCATAATTTTGCTCATTATTAGTGTAGTTTTCATTTGGTCTAGGTATGTCTGGTTGTCCCATGTTATGTTCCCAAGGTCCTTTGTCAGCACATTGCCCTAGATCATTTGAATTTTCTGGGTCTTGAGAGAAGATGTATACACATCCTTGCCTGTCTTCATATCTTCCATCTTTGAATTGGGCTACTGGAGTTATATTCAGGGGAATTTCTAAATTTCTCAGTCTAATGAGGAATTTATGCATTCCATCCTGGTATACATAGGTTCCAAACCTATTTGTATACATGTACTTAAGGATGTTTCTAAAATCCCCAGTTTCTATTGACTCATTTGTTTCATTTAGGTTTTCCATGTTATTTTCTTGGCTTAAACTTCTTCCTGATCTTTTATCACTTCCTGGCTCTTTTTCCTTTCTTGCTAGGTCTTGCTTAGAAAGTGAATTTATTTTATTTCCAGACCTTAGTATCATTCAACTATTTTTGACAAATTTCCAATGCTCAAAGGAGTGTTTGTCACAGTTTCCTAACCAATGTATTGGTTTGCCACAATTTTCTGTTCAAAATTGTGTGTGTTTTAATTTTCTTTTTATGTTTTGTGCTTTTCACCACTTTTTAATGAAATTAGGGTTTTTCATGATTTTCTACTGCCAGTAGTGTTTTTTCACGATTTTCAGATGAAAATCGTGTTTTTCACGATTTTATGATGCATTTGGACTTTTTCACGATTTTCTGTTGGTTTTAGGTTTTTTTTCACGATTTTGTGCCTTCCTGTGAGTTTTTTACAATTTTCTGTTGAAAATCGTGTTTTTTCACGATTTTCTACTTACTTGTGAGTTTTTCACGATTTTCTGTTGAATTTGGGGTTTTCACGATTTTCTGATGAAAATCGTGTTTTTCACGATTTTGTGTTCAAAATCGTGTTTTTCACGATTTTGAGTGAAAATCGTGTTTTTCACGATTTTGTGTTCAAAATCGTGTTTTTCACGATTTTGTGTTCAAAATCGTGTTTTTCACGATTTTGAGTGAAAATCGTGTTTTTCACGATTTTGTGTTCAAAATCGTGTTTTTCACGATTTTGTGTTCAAAATCGTGTTTTTCACGATTTTGTGTTCAAAATCGTGTTTTTCACGATTTTGTGTTCAAAATCGTGTTTTTCACGATTTTGAGTGAAAATCGTGTTTTTCACGATTTTGTGTTCAAAATCGTGTTTTTCACGATTTTGTGTTCAAAATCGTGTTTTTCACGATTTTGAGTGAAAATCGTGTTTTTCACGATTTTGTGTTCAAAATCGTGTTTTTCACGATTTTGAGTGAAAATCGTGTTTTTCACGATTTTGTGTTCAAAATCGTGTTTTTCACGATTTTGTTCCCAGACAATCGTGATTGCTCACAGATTGTAAAAACACGATTTTCTTATGAAAATCGCGTTCTGGGAATCGCGATTTTGTTGGCACTTTTTCACAGAATCGCGATTTTGAGTAAAACTCAGAATCGCGATTTTGTCCAATTTTTGGCAGAATTTCAACTTATGATTTTTTTCAATATTTTTTCACTTAGAGAATCGCTTTATCAAAATTTTAACATGCAATGAAGAGATTTTTTGAAAAACATTTTTTTCTTACTGAAAAACAATAAAAAACAGGAAATCGCGATTTCGTGATTTTACTATTTCCCTATTTTCTTGTGTTATTTTCTCACTTTTATGCTAAAAATATGTACTAGAGTTTTTACCTTGCTTGCCAAGTTGAAAAAAATCCAAAAACTTGCTTGTAGCTGAAAGTCGCGATTTTGTTGCTTCTGCACACTCTCTCTCTCCCTCACTCTCACTCTCAAATGAATTTTTCCTTCAATTTTCTGTTTATATAGTGCTCAAAAAATCACGATTTTGTACTCAGAAAGTCGCGATTTTGATCAAATTTCAGTTTTTCACACTCTTTCACTTATTTGACTTCACTTTACTCAATCTTTATGACTCCCTCTACACTTTCTTATGTCAAGTACCCAAATTTACCACATATTCCAAAAAATTTTCTTTACAGAAAATCGCGATTTTGTGTAGAGAATCGTTTTTTTTCTGTTGATCTTTTCCTTGTGGAATTTTTGAGTATTCTATGTCCTTGCCTTCTCTCAATATTCTTCACACTTCAATTCATTAGTCACCTGGAAAAAAATTTTTTCCAAACAACACTTTTTACAGAAAATCGCGATTCTGTTCAGAGAATCGTGTTTTCTAATTTTCTGATTTTTTTATTTTTTAAGCTTTCTTTCTCTTTGTTTAGCTTCAATTTCTTCTTTTCTTTAGAATTGACTTTACTCCTGAATTTTTGCACCAAAATCACAATCTCCCTCAGAAAATCGCGACTTTGTGCAGAAAATCGTGTTTTTCTCTATTTTTGAATTTATGCCATTTTGAGTAGCTTTTTCTTCTTGATTACCTTCAAAACCTTTCAACAACTTCAATTCAACCTTCACTTACAATGATATTTCAAAATCAATTACTTTTTCCAGAAAGTCGCGATTCTGTGCAGAGAATCGTGTTTTTCAGTTTTCTGGTTTTTTGATCATTTTTTGCTTTCTTTTCCAGTTTTTCACAATCACTCCTATCCACAACACCTCACTTCAACTTCTTATCAAGAAAAGAAATTTGTTTGATTGTTTTTGATGAGTTTTGTGAATTTGTTTGGTATTTTTGCCCTAAAAATAAAGGTGAACACTTTACTTAGGGTTTTTGGTTTTGGAAATCAACTGATCCTATGGTTCTTGATTGGTTATGAGTTTCTATGTCCTTAGCTATCACTAAAGTACCAAAGAAAGGTTCTCCAATGAAAAAGTGTTATGAAAGGCAATCAATTTTTGTAAAGATAAACTCAATCATATGATTTTTTTCAAAATGCAGCACAACTCAAGATTTAATGCTCAGACTTGGTCAACAACTGAATCCCTCATTCCCACATCTAGCTACTTTAACTGTCCTTTCCTTAGTATCACCATGTTATCTTCCCAAGATCACCCATGGTGTCCAGTACTTGGGCAAAAAGAAATCTAGAAATGCAAGAATAGATTCAAGTTACCTCCATCTTCAGCTTCTTGGCTCAAATCCTCCACACACCTGCACTTTTACTTCACCAAAATGATGAGCAACTATCAATCTACAAAAATTTCAGCACTTCCACTTCTACAAGACATCCATTGCTTTCTTCTTCCCTAAAGACAAACAATGATATCTACTTATTCATGTGCACTTTTCCTTATTGATGAGCTTTACCTTGTTTACCATCATCAACTGAAGATCCAGCAAAGGTCCAACTTCAAAGAAGTTCTTGGAATGTTCCCCGGCAACGGCGCCAAAAAATGTTTTGTTTTGGACTCCAAGTTGTCCTCTCCAATCATGAAGTAACAAAGAATCAACAAATCATCTTTATTTTGTCAATCCTAGGAATATCCACAAGACCACAGCCCCTTCAAGATAACAGAGTCAAGGAAATAAGAGATTGATGGCTGGATTGCTGAGAGAAATTGAAGATGAAGAGAAAATCTTGAGATTACCATAACTAAGGCAAATCTCCATCATTTTCTATGTTCTTTATGTCAAAACCATGCCATTTCATTAGCAGAATACAAATATGAATTCAAAACTGAAAAATATCACCTGTATCATCAAGACGAGACAATCGCGATTCTGTACCAACAGACGATTTTCACAATTTTGAAACTTCCTGCAGTCCTTTCCACTCATTTACAGCAATAGGTCTCTCCCTTCATACAACTTACTCAGTAATACACAATTAAGACTCACAAATCTCCATGCTTAGACAAGAGACAAGCTCACACATCAAAAGAAATACACACAACAAGAGAAAACACGATTTTTGCAGAAACTCTTTCTTCTCTATTGATAGCTTGAGCAAATGGCTAACCAACCTCTCCAAAATAGAGAAAATTGACTTATATACATTTTCAAGTGTCCCTTTTCACACTTGAAATTAGGTCTTTTTCTCTAATTTTCTAAAAAAATGCTATCTAAGAGTTTCTAAAAATTCTACAAAAATTACAGAAGGTCCTCAACCACATAAGGAAGACTCTTCCTTATTTTTACAATCATTGCATAAATATTTTACAATTTTTTTGACTTTTTACTAATTTTTTCATCAAAAATGCTCCTTCAAAATCACTCCTTCCAACAGAGTGGCATAAGGCATAATACCTCCTCGCTGATTCACAGCTTCAAGCAAACCCCTCAAGAAACCGTGAGACTTGCAGGAAGAAGATTTAGGCAATACTTAGAAAGATGCCCTATTTCGGAGCTACCCACACCAGCTAAGCAAGTGGCTTTATTCCTGGATGGATTGCTAAGTACTAAATTGAGATCTTATGTGTACTTGAAGGACCCTAGGACCATAGAGGAGTGTGTACGCACGTGCATTGACATCGAGGATAACCTAGGGGAGGAGTTAGAGCTTTCCAAGATATATAAAGCTTCGGATAGTGCCTCTAACCTATCTTCCACGCAATCCACATCAATTGAGGAACTTGCAGAGAAAGTAGCTCAGAAATTAGGTGTCACTAACAAACAAATCCCAAGGTTTGCCCCTGTGAAAAGGTGCTATACTTGTGGTGGCGACCACATGGCGAATGTATGTCCCATTATGGCTCAACCCCAAGGGTAGGTGCTCTCATACAAGTAGACTTAGCTTCCCATGGGCCTGTGAAGTGGGGTAATTCTTGTAGAGAGTTAGATTCAAAGTCTAGTCTGTCCTGAGAGTGGGTGCTCTCCTGCTCCTCATAGATGGATGGGATGTCTTGTGGCAATTGGTCGTGTGCATCATCCACAAGTTCAATAGGAGGAGGGACTTCACTCTCTTTAGCCCATTTGTCTTCTTGAATCTCGCGTAGGAATTCTGGTGTGAACCGATTCATAGAAGATGATGTGTCTGGCTCCGTAGAGTTAGGCTCATAGGCTTCAGGCACATAGGCTTCCTGAGCAGGAATGCTTAATCTTTCACTGGCCTTGTCCTTGTGTTGTATGGCGGGTTCCTTTTCCGATTGTGCAATTAGCTTCTCTATTCTTTCTAGCAGTCCATCAAAGTGCAACTGTGTCTTTGCTGAGCTAGAGATGTTAAATAGGCGACTGGCCTCAAACATGGTCTGAGCCAATTCCACCATCTTAGCACAAATTTTGGTTCGTTCTAGCTCTAGTTCTGCTCTAGGGTAACACTTTTCATGATCAGTTACGTTTGGCCCTTCTTGGATTCTGGCCTGATATGCTTTAAGCATCATATTAAGGTCTTCGGGAGTGGGATCAGCTAATACTGATCCTGCTTGGGGTGGTGGTTGGGTTACGTGGGGTGTATTAGCGGGTGGAGGGATGGAGGGTGATGGGGATGGTAGCGGTGGGAATGTGTGAGAGTGCGGTTGAGATGTGATCTCTATGATTTTGGCCTTGGTTTCTCGTAGACTTTCCTCAAGTTCACTCATCTTCTTTGCCCATTGCCTTTTCATACGTTCACGGCTATCTCTCCAGGCTCTAGTCCTCTTCTTTGTCATGCTCTCTGTTTCACTAACATCTGGGCTCTTTTCCTGGTCTACCCCTTGGTTTTGCTGCAATGCTTGAGCTCTAGTGATCACTTGCACAGGTGTAGTGGAAGTGACACTTCCTGTGGAATCTACCACTAACCCAATAACGTTAATAGGAGTAATTTTTGGCATATTACTAGGATTCCTGGGGCAGTCTCGTAAGAGATGTTCCTTTCCACAGTCTTGGCAAAAACCCTGGATCGTTACTGACTGGGGTTGTGTAGGTGGAGGCAAGGGACAATCACGAATGAGGTGATCCCCCTGACATCTGTAGCATGGTCCTCTAGGGAATGGAGGTCTTACCTGTCTAGGTTGAGGCCTAGGATTGGGGTTTGTATACATGAGGTTTGTGTGATCTGACTCCCAACTAGGTTCACTCGGTTCTTCACTATAGTAGGACTCACCATGTTCAGGAGATTGCATGTAGTAAGCATGGGGACTATCGACATGTGTAGAGTCAAAGCTATGGTCACTGGGATCACTTTCTGAAAGCACTGGTATTACAGGGACTATAGCTCTATTCAGGTTTTCTTCTGCAGCAGCATACTTTACCGGAATCACATTAGCTGGAGCTGGGGGTTGTTGTGCTAACATAGGCTGGGGCCTTTGTTGGTTTTGGTATGGTTGCTGATAAGGTTGTTGTGGTCTGCCATATGGCTGTGGAGGGTACGGGTTCTGGTATCTTCCTTGTTGAGGGTATGGCTGTGGGTACGTCTGCCTAACGGTTTGCTTATTGTAGGGGCAATCTTGCGCGGTGTGATTGGTGTATCTTCGTTCTATGGTGCAGTACTGGCTACTAGGATTAGAACCCCATCCATAGAGCCAAAGATGATACGGAATCTATGCATTCCCTAGGGTCAGGATCCTCTTGGATGCATGAAGACACCCACTTATGGATGTGCAAAGTAGCAGTAGACGAAGAGAAGAGAGAAAAAGCCAGAGAGGTAGGTGCAAAAGAAACACATAGATCAATCCAAGACCCAGCCTATGCACCTGTAGTTTTTCCAGACGAAGAATTTGAACCTCACGGCTGGGCAGAAATTCTAGCAACAATGGATGTAGCCATCAATGAGGAACAATGGACACCTCACTGTGATGAGGATGGCTATGACATTTTAGTCTTCTCCATAGAGCCAATCATGGGAGAGGCAGTTCTAGAAGAATGCAAACCTAGCCCTGATGCATTTGAGGATGCAAGTGACTCCGATCTAGAGTCGATCATTATGGACCCACCTTTTGCATCAGATGAAGAATACTTCCATGAAGTAGAATTTCAACCCCAGAGGTATGGAGAGCTTACAAATGATGTAAGATTAGCCACACATGTGACCCCGAAGGAAGAAGGAAAGAAACGAAAGAAGAGAGAAGTCTCACCAGAAGAGGAAGAATCTTTGTTTGAGGTCCCGGAAAATTTTAAGAAGTATGAGATAGACGACAGGAGAGTCATGATAAGAATGCCTAAACGAGAGGCACAAGTAGGAGAGGCCTATGATAACAAAGAAACCACCAAGAAAATAGTAGTGGCCCTAGAAGAAGGAGAGGAGAGATGCACGTACATAGGCCATGACCTAACAGAGGAAGAAGAGCATGCGTTAATTGCCTTGCTAAGAGAATACAGAGATGTATTCGCTTGGAGTTACAAGGATTTGAAAGGTGTTGACCCTGACATATGCTCACACACTATCCCCATGACCTCAGATGCTAAACCCTCTAAGCAAAAGCCCTATACATATAACGATAATTACGCTGCCAAGATCAAAGAGGAGATAGATAGACTGGTTGAAGCTGGATTTATCTATGAAATTGAACACACTGAGTGGGTATCCCCCATCGTAGTGGTGCCCAAGAAGAATGGCAAGCTGCGTGTATGTATTAACTTGAAGAAGGTTAATGCAGCCACAATTCAAGATAACTATCCGCTTCCTATCACAGAGCATCTCTTAGAAAGAGTAGCAGGCAAGGAAGTGTACAGCTTCCTTGATGGATTTTCGGGCTACAATCAAGTAGCCATTGCTCCAGAGGATCAACATAACACAGCAGTTGCCACTGAATGGGGCATTTTTGCCTTTCGTGTAATGCCATTTGGGTTTACCAATGCACCAGCTACCTTCCAGAGACTAATGTGCCATGTATTTAAGGAGTTCCTGAGGAAGAATTTAGAAGTCTATGTTGATGATCTTTGTGCTCATTCCAACATTAGACAAACCCATATTCCTGAACTCAGACAAATCTTTGACAAATGTAGAGAATATCAAGTCTGCCTAAACCCAGAAAAGTGCGTCTTTATGGTCAGGCAAGGCAAGATTCTAGGACACATAGTGTCAAAGAATGGCATCTCCACTGATGAAGAGAAAGTGAGAGCCATAGCAGAGCTACCTAGGCCAAGGAATGTCAAGGAAGTACAAGCTTTCATGGGACATTGTGGTTACTACCGCCGGTTCATTCACATGTATGCTGTCATTGCAAAGCCCATGTACGGACTTCTGACAAATTTTGAATGGACTGATGAATGCGAGAATTCCTTCCAGGAGCTTAAACGAAGGTTATGTTCAACACCAATCTTAACCACACCAGATTGGAATAAGCCATTCCATGTTCATGTGGATGCATCCAATTATGCCATTGGATGTGTACTCGCACAACCTACTGGTGAAGGTAATATGGATCTTCCAATTGCCTATGCCAGTAGACAATTGAATGCAGCTGAACGAAATTACACCACTACGGAGAGAGAAGGCTTAGGCATGGTATATGCAGTTAAGAAATTTAGACACTATTTGCTTGCAAACAAGTTTAAATTTTTTACTGACCACCAAGCATTGTTATATCTCATGAACAAGCCATGCAATACAGGAAGATTAGTAAGATGGTTCCTCTTACTAATGGAATATGATTTCGAGGTGGTGGTAAGGAAAGGGAGGACTCATTTGAGAGCTGATCATCTTTCTAGGCTCACATCTGGAGAAGCCCCACAAGGAGTATCAGATGACCTCCCTGACGCTTACTTGTTTAATTTGGAAGTGGTGCCGCAGTGGGCTAAGCCATTAGTGCTAGTATTGACGTACGGGCCTAACCACCCAGTAATAGCCACACAGAATAGAGAGGTAGTAAAAGCCCAAAAGTACCACATCATGGCTGGAAGTATGTACAAGCACACAGATCAAGGGATCTTGGCTTGTTGTGTAGAAGAGGATGAGTATGCGAAGTGGTTGCAATTAGCACATGTAGGTGCATTAGAGCAACACTACTCAAAACAACAAACCTTACAGACACTAAGGAGACTCGGAGTGCATTGGCCAACTATGGAAGCGGATGTCCAAAGGTTGTGCAAAGAATGCCCAATCTGTCGCACTAAACCACCGGTGGAACATGCCACTCTTTATCAAGTGTCCATAGTGCCAGATTGGAGTGAACCACTAGTATCCTTCCTGAGGGCGAAAACATGCCATCCAGACATGACTCTGGCAAGGAAAAGGAGTTTAGAACAAGAGGCCCAGGATTACTCTCTCATTGGCGATAATCTATACAAACGTGGTAAAGACGGTTACTTGAGACTATGTGTCCATGAAAGTGAATACCTCAAGATCTTGGAAACTGCTCACCAAGGTGTAGCAGGAGGACACTTTGGACCAGATCGGGTGATCAAGGCAATACTATTTGCGGGCTTCTGGTGGCCGACCCTTCACATGGATGCACATACCTATGTGAAACGGTGTGATGTCTGTCAGCGAACTCAGTATCCTATACGCAAAGATGAGATGCCACTGAAACCTATGATGGGTGGACGTGCATTCTCTAAGTGGGGAATAGACTTCGTAGGTCCTATTAATCCCCCAGCTAAGGGCTCCCATGCAGAATATATCATTGTTGCGACAGACTATCTAACAAAGTGGGTAGAGGTAAAAGCCACGACGAAGAACGATGCTCAAACAACTGCTAAATTCTTGTTTGAGAATGTATTCACAAGATATGGGCTAACTATAGAGCTAGTAAGTGATAGAGGCACTCACTTCTTGAATGAAGTTATTGAAAATCTGCTCCAAGAATTCTTGGTAGTGCATAAGAAGTCTGCCCCCTATCACCCTCAAGCAAATGGCAAGGCCGAAAGCACCAACAAGATCTTATGCAATGTACTGACAAAATTAGTGAACACTAAACGCTCTGATTGGGACAAACAACTACACCATGCTGTTTGGGCATACCGAGTCGCCTACAAGACGGTACTCCAAGCCACCCCCTTTCAGATGGTATTTGGCCAAAACGCGGTGCTACCCTTGGACTTCTTGATACCTACATTGAAAGTAGCACAAGAGCACAAATGGACGGGTCATGAACTCTCCTCTAGACTTTTTGACCTTGAACGATTAGGAGAAACAAGACTGAGAGCAGCTGCAGGGATATATGCAGCTAAGAAGAGACAGAAGGCATACTTTGATGCCCATGTGAAGGATAAGGGCTTGAAAGCAGGAGATCTAGTTTTAGTCTACACATTGAAACAACACGCAAGGAAGCTAGAAAAAAGAGGCTACGGACCTGTGATAATCAATAGGATCTCCACGAGTGGAGCAGTACAACTAGCCACTTTAGAGGGTGATGTTCTCCCAAACTATATTAGCGGATGCAGAGTCAAGTTGTATCAGGAACCCCTCACGGAGGAAATGCTAAGTCGACTCCATACTGCTAAGCAACGTAAAGAGGAGGAAAAACGAATTCGAGAAGAAGCTCAAGCAGAAGCCCTAGAGCGCATACGGAGAATGAAATTAAGAAGACAAGGTAGAGAGCAACATGTGCCAGATGCATATGCAGATCCAGGATATCCCGTGGCTATGTGTGAAGTTTCAGGTGTTAGCTCACATAGGATAACTGATCGACGTCCTTTCATAACCTTAGATATAGGACAAGGAAAGAGTGCAAGGACTGTAAGAGCCTTGATTGACTCAGGTGCAGCCACTAGTGCTGTTAAATTGTCTTACTGTCAGGAGTTGCAATTAACTATCAATCCTGTGGAAGCATATCTCATAGGATTGGGAGGCGTGGAAACCCCTTGCATGGGCGAGGTGGAACTTCCCCTCTATATTCATGATGAGGCAATGACAGTTAAAGTACTAGTGTGTCAAGATGAGGACCTCACTGAACCCCTTGTCTTGGGTCAAGACTGGATCTATGACCAAGCAGTCAACTTAAACCTAAGAAGTGGACTTCTTCAGGTTTGGGTCAATCATAGTCGAATTACAGTAGAGTTAGATAATGGAGCACTCAAGGAACTAGGAAAGGCACACACCCCTGGTCCCTCCAGGGGTGCACATGAAGTTGACCATGCTGTTCTTGTCCAAGGCTATGTGATGCAGAAGAATGAAGATCTCAAAAAAGGAGTCAGAACCACAATGGAACTCTCTTCTTTTCCAAAGGCCAGAAGGAGGCAGCAACTAAGGGCAGATCAATCATTGAAGACTCTCCAGGCAAGAGACCAAAAGAACGCGCGAAGCAGAACAACTCAGCCGATGAAACAAATGTGGGTGCGGAAAGACGAGCTGCCGACCGTAACTAAGTCGCAACAACGGTCTCAACTTCCTATTAGTAATCAACGACTTGATGCTAATAAGAGGACTCCTAAAACCTCTGTTGAGAAAGTGAAGTCCATTTGGGTACCCAAGAAGTCGATGAAGGCTGACCCACAATCAAGACAAATTTGGGTGCCTAAGGCTTGCTTGCGGGCTCAAATAACCCCACATAATTCACATCATACACAACAGGGTTCACTCGCTCAAGCAGCCGCCACCCACCCTTGTCTGATACACTCGAACACACTGCCACCTAGAAGCACGCACAGACTCACTCGTAGATGGGTCCTTAAACAGCCCCCTTTTTCAAGTAAATACCCTATCACACTTTCCAGAGCCTCCACAAAGTCAAACTCAAAACCTATCCGTTGCATTTGGCAACCTAAAACTTGTAATAAACCCCCGGACCCCAATTGTAAATCCATGTCCACCTACTAACTACTTCACTATCACATCACATCATTCCGCTTAGCTCATAGGTCTACCCAATTTCTAACTACACACACTAGCACCGAGCACTTATTAACCCCTAACCTCTCCCGAACTTTAGGTTAATGTTGTAACAGGGGACACTGTGTCATTTTTGTGTCCATTGCGATGTTAACATTTATTCATATATTCTCACAGAACCAGCTGTGAAGTTTTCAACATGGCTGAGGCTCGCAGGAACTAGCTCTCACACAGAAACAAGCCCGCAAGTGGTGGACTTAGACAGTTTACCCGTTTTGCCACAAATGAAAGACCAGAAGAATTGCAGGCCATCAAAATCATACCTATTGCTCCGCGTGGCCACACCATGCCCGTAGGAAAGACTTCCCACTGGTTTACTGAGGTGGCAGGACCCTTGGGTGAAGGAACGTACCTATGGGAATCAGAGTTGGACTTCAATGGGAAGCAAGGCAGATACCATTTCTTTACAAGAGAATTCGAGAAATTACAAAATGCAGAAGGTCTACGTTCGATATGGGAAAAGGCAGGATTGAGTGCCTATTTTAGTGCACGACTCCCAAAACCTGACTTCATGCGATGCTACTATCTCATCAACACCTTGACTCCAAACCAGAACCCAAAAGGTGCAAGCTCATTTGTGATTCCATCTCTGACAAAGGGGAATGAGCTCAAGAGGTTCAGGCTATCAAACAACTTGGTGAGAGAGGCTCTAGATATGCGCGGAATGCATATTCCTACAGAGAAGGAAACCCTAGTACCGGATTACATGAAGAATCGAAGTCTCACCAAACTCAAGGACATGGTGTCCATGATGCCTAATATTGCGATACACCTTCGCATGTGCATGCAACACTTTGCTTTTCCTGCACAAGATAGATTCACCATGCCGCCCAAGAAGATTTGGTTTAGTTTGTATCTGGCAGAGACACAGAGCCTCACCATCAACTTACCCCACTGGATAATTGATCAGATACACCTCGCTCACAAACGATGGCCGCGGAAACAGGTTTTATATGGTTGCTGTGCTCTGACAAGAATCATTTATAGGTGTTTGGCTTATGACATTCCTATTCAACGGGCCCTAATGTGGAATCGTGTAGAGCAGTTTAGAGGCAGGACATCCATTGGACCCCCTTCTAAGAAGATGAGAGGCACTGTCCAAGTCCCATGTGCTCAACCACGTGGAGCCACCCTAACACCAGATGTCACCCCTCCACCCCGAAGAGTCCGACCATTCACACTCCGACTTCCAAGACGCAGCACCGATGGTTCCACCTTTATATTCCCTCCTATCCCAACCGATCTTGAATTTCCCAGTGGTGCACCTTTGGAAGAGTTCACTAATGAAGATTTCGAACAATTATTACAAGATGTAGAGCTGGAGGCAGAAGAGGCACAACAAGCGGAAAACGTGCAAACGCAGGCCACAACCTCCCAAGCACCTGTCACCCCAGTTGAAGTGGATGAAGAGGATGACGGAGATGAACAGGAGGAAAATGAGGAGGATTATGATCAAGAGCATCAAGAGGAGCAACAAGAAGTGCCAGAACTTGTAGATGCACCAGCATATACAGCTCAACTACAAAGGTTATACGACACAATCAAAGCAGTACAAGAAAGGCATCAACTCTCTCTTGTATCAGGTCAAGCTTTGATGCAAGAAATGCTATCAGATGAGGGGGTGGACGAACATTTCATTGACACCCTCAAATTAGTGTCAGAATCTTTAGGAGTTCCGGAGGCTGTCCACACTGCAGTCCGCCAGTCCGTGAGGTATGACAAACGCAGAGTTGACACATTACCACGAGCAGGTAAGACTATCAGGATACCCGTCACAGAACAAGAAGTACCCATTGAAACAACAGCTACTCCCACAACCACCACTGACCTCTCTGCCGAAACCTTCGTTCAAACATCACCCATCTCACCCCAGCATCCTCCATCACCACCTTCTCCACCCCCACCACCACCTCCCACCATGGAAGAAACGACAGTCATCACCTCTGCCTTCACTTATAACCCATCCTCATTCACATCATTCTCATTTCGAGAACCCACCTCACAAGACACCCTCTTCTCCTTCGTCACCAATCCCTTGTACACTTCATCCCTTCTATCCTCCAAACCCATAACTGGCCATCCCATAATTCCAAGTGTAGTTGGAAACCCAGCATCCACCGAAGGCACCCTGTGTTTCCCAGCCTATTCCCCACTACGGGTACCTCCATTCCATGACCCTCACTTCCCATCTGGCCCCTACCCGTCTTTCAACCTGACCTCACCACCCCAATACCCGTCCTTTGTGGAGCAGTTCATCCGCTCTCCAATGTTTCAGAGGCACATTTCCCCGATGTTCGCAACGACATCAATTTACACGAATACCACACTCACTTCACCTACCATACCCACCTACATGGTAGCCCCTGTACACACCACTTTGTCTGACCCAATGGACATCTCACCAACCACAGCACCTCTCCCCACGATTCCACCATCTTCCCCTCCCTTACCCCCCACCTCACCACTCACATCATTGGCACACACAGCATTCACTACCCCCCTACCCAATCCCACCTCCCCTGCATTTCAAAATTTCCCCCTTGCATCTCATAATGTAAATAGCACATTCAACACATTACTTCAGTGTGCACATCAACTACAGCAAGAATACCATCAATTGGAAGAACGCACTGCTGCCCTCCAGGCAGAATCTCAACGTCTGCAAGCTAGAGTCACCACTCTTGAAGCTGATTACCAAACGCTCCTAACCGAGCATACAACATTACAGCAAGCTCACTCCGAATTGGAATCAAAGACATCAACAGTAGATGACCAAGCAGTCAAGGAACTAGAAACAGTGCTTCAAGCGCAAATGATATCTAATGCTACACTCAGACGCAACATTGGGCTATTAAGGAAGCATATGGCAGCAGCACTAGAAGAGAACAAGAGACTTCAACAACAAAACCAAGACAACTTTGAAGCGGCTATGGAAGGAACTGTAGGAGCAACCATTAGCCCTACCAGATATAGAGCAATCCCATCGGAAGACATTCGCATCTTACTTGAGGAGCATGCAAATTTCTTGGAGTCATATGAAAAGTTAGAGACTGAATGTGCAGATCTAAAGAAACAGATAGCCAGTGTCCCCACAGCTCAACAGGAGCCGGTAATCTTGCAACACTCTACAGAAGAAGTAGAGACCCTCCGGAAACAGGTGGCAGAACTCCACGCACGCCTCTTACCATATGAAAGGCCACCCTCGCCCATTGAAGAACCAGAACCTGAAACAGTAGTGGAAATCCCCGTCGATGACAGCTATGAAGAGCCATACGAGCCTATGCCGACACCCGGTGGTCGAACTACAGAGGAAGGACAAGACACTTTAGAAATTCAAGTTCCAGATTGGGTCAAAAGGGTCGCGAAAGTGGGTAAGACACATGATGATCGTGTGGCCGTGCAAATGCAATCTCTCACAAATCTGGAAGAAACTGTCCTTCGGTCTTCCTACTTTCAAAACTTATCCCATCAACGGTTAATCACAACATCAGAGTCGCAATACATGCCTTATTTTGTCTTACTACATGATTATAATGCAGAAGTCAAAAGACATACAGGGAAGGAGCCCACATTTGCCACTCAATTTGAGATAGGGGATTTACCGACAGATGCACGTGCTGGCTCGATCTTCCAACCTAATTGGTGTGCACGTCTACTAACCGATTACCCAGAGATGATGAGCACCTGGGCAACCATGCCACTATATATCAAGTATAATCCATGCTATTGCCCAGTGGTACGTCGCAGATCCTGGCAAGCATTTGCAATCAAGGTACGCAACAATAAAGAATGCTCGGCTTGGGTTAACTATCCATATCTTGCTCCACCTCGAGGGACCCCAACCGTAGCCTACATGATATCAACAATTCGGCACTGGTCTACACGTCTAAATAATGTACCCGACATAGCAGCGAAAATGTGTATGAAGATATTCGAGCTCATGACCATTGTCTTCAAAACCTTTCGGAATGTACAGGCTCCATACATCTCTGCCCCTGGATTCTCTCAAGGTAACAAGGATTTAGTCTACGACATGAGCCAGACTCCCTCGGTTACTATAATTTTTGCCTGGCATGCACGAATAAAGTACTTACTCGCATGCTTCAAGCAGACATTTGAGGAAATGTTCTCTACGGGATTCTGGGAATATCATTCAGAAATTTTCATTCCCAGACCCACACATTTGCTACATCTATTCGGAGTGGAACAAGCGATCCATGCAGATCAGTTACGTCTGCCACATCCGGAAATTCCAGGACCAATTGATTGGGATCGTATGATGACAGACTTGGCCAGAGGACTACGCCTACATGAACATCAGCTGGCCACTCAAGTTGTGGAATATTACATCCATGCAGAAGGCTAACCAACAACCAAATCAGCCAAAAGGCATATGAGCCACACAGATTCAATAATCACTATGAAAGTTGCCCTATGCTCAGCCTCACAACTAGAAATGGCCACAATAGGTTGCTTCTTGCTCAACCAAGATATGCATGAGCTACCAAGCATGAAGCAAAACCAATGGTGGACACACAAGTGTCATAGCAACCAGCCCAGTGAGATTCAAAAAAAGCATGTAAATTTGGTAGTAGACACCCCCTTGGCATAAAACAATCCAAATAGCCACATGTCACTCAAGTAGCAAAAAATGTGGTTAACCACTTGCCAATGCTTGACACCTAGGAAATGCATAAACCTGCTCATCTGAGAGACATCAAACTGAATATCAAGCTAGGTAATGCATAAGTAAATCAAGCATCCAATAGATTGCTGATAAAGAACAACATCAAATGCATCTCGAGCATCATGAAGGCTCAACTGTAAACCTGTTTCCATAGGAGTGACAATAGGTTTGCAATCCTCAAGGGCAAAATGCTGCAATGATGTGTTAATATATTATGTTTGATGCAAAGCTATTCCGCCATCAACGTGCATAAATTGAATGTCCAAATAATGATGCAAATTCCCCAAATATGACATCTCAAAAGAGGCATGCAACTTAGCCTTAAAATCAGCAATATGCTTCTCATTAGGACGAGTGAACAACATGTCATCAACATAGAAAACAATGATCAGAAGCACATCGATTGCATGCTTAACATATAAGGTGATCTTAGTTGGACTGTTCTCAAAAAGATGTGCAATCAAGTAGGCATGTATCTTTTCATACCAACAACGTGGTGATTGCTTCAAATGCCTTTTTCAACCTACATACTTTTTTTTCATGCCCTTTTTTCACAAAAGCAAGGGGCTAAAACAATATACACTTCTTCATGTAAGTAACCATTCAGAAATATAGCTTTAATGTCCAAATAATGTACATTCCAACCATGATTGGCTGCAAGTGCACAGATGCTACAAAGTTTGGTCATCCGACATGTCGATGCAAAGGTCTCATCAGAATCAATGCCTCTTTCTTGAGCATAACCTTTTGCAACAAGCCTAGCCTTATACCTCTCAACTATTCCATCAAGCTTATGCTTCAACTTGTATACCCATTTAGGTCCAATGGCCTTTTTGCATGGAGGCAAATCACATAAAGACCAATTACCATTCTTCATAATAGCATCATACTGTGATTGCATGGCAGCCATCCAATTTTTTGAATTTTTTGCTTCAACAAAAGAAAGAGCCTCATTCTCATCAAAAAGACTAGAGGCAACCATAACATAGCAATCTAATGCAAAAGAAGCACTATGCAAGCCTCAATGAGTATGGTATGATAGAGGTGCATTTAATTTGGTATCTCACAAAGTCCACACCAAGCATTTTGGCATAATTTTTGCCTTGTCTATATTAGCCCTCTCATCAACAAGTGCATCATGTAACTCTGCATAAAAAATGGAATGATGTGCATCATCATGAAATCTATAAAGACTAAGAATTTGCCTCATTCGGAGTAGCACTTCACTGTCCACCTATAAAAAGAGGCAGCAAAGTGTCATACATGTCTTTGGAGCTAACTTATGTCTCCTTATTACATGAAATTAATGGCTGAATTGCATCTTCCACAAAAACAACATCACAACTAACCAAAATGTGTTTAGTTTGTGGATGATACAGGTGATCACCTTTGCTTTCAAAATTGTACCCAACAGAAATATGTTTCACTTCTTTATAATCCAATTTCCTACATTGTTTCTTGGTCACTAATGCACATGCAGGGCAAAAAAAGACATGCATATGAGCAATAGATGGCTTGCAACCATGCCAAGCCTCATATGGAGAGATAGATTGCAATCCTTTAGTGGGACACCTATTACGTACATATGTTTCACACATAACAACCTCGAGCCAAAAGCTATGTAAAGCTTGACTCTTGACCATACACCTCACCATCTCCATGAGTGAATTTTTCTTCCTTTCAGTAGGTCCGTTCTATTGAGGTATATATGGCACTCTACACTGATGTTTTATCTCACATTCAAACAAAAATGCATTAAAATCAGAAGACATGTATTCCTTCCCTTGATCAAAATGGAGGGTGCTCATTTTACATGCTGAGATATTTTCAACCCAAACCAAAAATTGAGTGAAGCACATAAACACTTTAGACTTTGCTTTCAGTGGATACACCCATGCATGCCTGGAAAAATCATGAATAGAAGTCACAAAGTAAAGGTAGTTCCCAAAAGAAGGTGTTTGCATAGGACCATAGACATCACTACGAACAAGTTGCAATTTCTAAGTACGTCATATTGAACCATCTTTTGGGAAGGAGGAATGTTGCATTTCGCCTAGAATACAACCTTCATAGACATGTTTACTAGTTGCCTCAAGTTTGGGCAAAGAGGACACCATTTCATATTTATATAGGTGTAGCAAACTAGCAAAATTCGACATGTGCTCCACGAAGTTTATCTAGCAAAACATCTATCCTAGGAATAGGATATCTATTTTTATTTGTGATCTTATTGAGTGCTCTATAGTCAATGCACATCATATAAGTCTTGTTCTTCTCCTCTACTAAAATGACACGTGCTCCAAAGAGAGAAGAACTAGGCCTTATAAGTCCTTTGTGGAGTAGATCATTAACTTGATTAGCTATTTCTTTTTTATGTAAAGGTACATGCCTATAAGGTGCTTTATGGGGAAGAGAACTACCAAGAATTAAGTCTATACTATGGTCAAGATTCCTAGAAGGTGGTAGTTTAGAAGCAAAATTAGCCATAAAGCAATCTTGATAGGAATCCATAAATGAGTTATGTGCATTAGGAAGTGCATGTGTATAATCAACTATGTTATTGACAAAAACAATACATGAATTGTAGACTTTTCTAAATACACATTTTACTTGAGTATGACTAATTAATGGAAATAATTGGAAGTCATGCATTGCAGACAAAGTAATATCTTGATTGTTAAACTTAAACCTCATTGTGTGTGTATGATAATCAATGCATGGATTATAATGATGAAGAAAAGGCATACCAAGTATAACATCATAGGACTACAAAGGAGAAATTAAGAATGTGCATTCATCTATGGATGAACCTATACAAATCTGAACATTATGCACTTCACTTGTAAAATTATATATATTTCCTTGAAATGCAACCTTAACTTTATACATAGAAGAAATTGGATTTAATTGGAGATCTTGCACTAGTGTGTAAGAAATAAAATCATGAGAACTACCATCATCATGTAAAATAGTAACAACTTTACCATTAATAGTACCTTGCATGCAAAGTAAAGAATGAATAGAAATTTCATCACCCAAGGTACTTAGATCATTTTCCAATGCTTCTTCGGTCCAATCAAGTTGAGTGTCTTCATGAACCCCCTCCATGTTGTGTACTTCAGCTCTGATAGGCTGCATGTCATTTGTTTGGAACCTACATTTAGTTTTAGTATGGGCAAACTTACCACAGTGCCAACAAGTGATAGGGGGCTCTTTTTTTGAGCATCCATCATTGTAGTGTGAAGGGTTCAAGGTTTTGTATGTTGTGAAGGGGTTGTCTTAGGTACTGGTGAGAAATTGGATTGAGGGGGGTGTTGAAAAGTAGGTGGGTACTGAAAAGTATGTGAAGAGAAAGTAGTGAAAGGATGCTTGAAAGGAAAATTGGGCTTGATTTATTGTTGTTGTTGGTGCATTTGTTGTAAGCAAATGGACTTGATGATGGACTGAAACTCCTTCTCAGCATCATGTGCAAAAGAAATAGCTTCATAGAGGGTCATAGGACGTAGTGTGTTGAGCTTGGCTTGGATTCCCATCTCTAAACCATCTTCATACTTCTGTTGCAAAGTATCTTCAGGGATCGTTTCAAGCAAATAAATAAGTAGTAGTCATTGCCAAAAGCATTCAGTGTAGGTAGACACAATATCTTCGTCTTTCCATCCAAACATTGTCCATGATCGAGGATCATGTAAGCAAAATTGTGGAGGAAGGAAAGATTCCTTGATCTTTTCTTGAAATGCAGTCCATGTGGTGGGGCAATCAGTGCTATGCCACAAAACTTTCCACCATAACTGGGCTTTACCCACCAAATAATTAGTAATAAATTTCACTCTCTCAATTTCAGAATATTATTTGTTAGAATAAAAGTCATCAAATTGAGAAAGCAATAAAAGAACAAATTGGCCAAGAAAATTGGAATTTTTTGGCACCAATCTTGGAGGGTGTTCCTTGTTCTTGAGCAGTGATAACGGCCTTCACCACCCTAACTAGGTTGTTGTCATCACTTTGTATTTGTTGGAGTGCAACATCGCATTCTTTTATCTCATTTTGAGCATGTTGGATTTTGTGTCGCAAAAGCTCCAATTGTTGCTCAAAGGGTACCCCGAGTAGAAGTGATGTACCAAAATCCTCAATTTTATGGGTAGGGTCCATGGCTTTATAGAGGATTAAAACCTAAGACTAAGCATGTGAAAAGAATTTTAACAATAGTGTATATAATTAAAATAATAATAATAATAAACAATAAATAAATAAAATAAATGAGAGTGTTTCATAAATAAATGAATGAATAAAGAGAAGAGAGTGTTAAATAAACAAAACAAATAAATAAATAAATAAATAAGGTGAAGAGAGTGTTAAAAGTAATGTTAAATATTAATTAAAAGGAAGGGGGTATCAAAAAGTGAAAATAGGCTAGTGGATAAAGCATATCTCTTGTAAGTGAGAGTTTGTGGTTTCAAATCCCCTACATGTTAAATAAGGAAATAAGTAGGTTAACTAGAGAAATAAGTAGGCTAACGATAGAAGTAAGGAAGTTCTTATTGCCACTCATAATTTAGAATTGATTCGTGCATAGCCAATGGAACTAAAGGGAACCAAAGTGAATCAATAGAACCATGATTGCCAGAGAAGCCAAAGATGCAAACGTTATGCCATAGTTCTATGCCTTAGTTGGTGCCTTGGAGTAAGCCAATGGAGTAATTGAATTGAGAACCAAACTCGAATAGTGAACAATGTAGAGGGTGTACATGGAGTACAATGAGCACAGTGAGCACAGTGAGTATAGTGACCACAGTGACCACAGTGACCACAGTGAGTACAATGTCAGAGTGAACATAGTGCATAGGTAACTGAATGGATAAGTGAATTGATAAACAAATTTGATAACTGAATTTGATAACCGAACTAAACTCAAACAGTGAATACTGCATAGGATGCACACGGAGTACAATGAGTATAGTGAGCATAGTGAGCACAATGAGCATAATGAGTACAGTGAGCACAATGAGCACATTGATCATAGCGGGTAGAATGATCACAATGAGCACAGTGAGTATAGTGGGTACAATGAGTACAGTGCATAGTGTGAGAGGAGAAGAGTGCATAGTAACAAATTTGCAAAAAAAATCAAAAAATACACCAATCGACAAACCCAAAAAAAGAACACGAATTGACAAACACTCAAACCTGGATCGGATGATCAAGACGGATACCAAATCGAGAATGGATGTCGTGAATCTTGACAGGATGTTGACAAACCACCTCCATAGATGTGCCTTGACTCTGATACCACTATTGTCTTGATCTTGTAGATGAGCATACACAAAGAAAGTACAAAAATGAAATCTCATAAAAGCATAAACAAAATAGAAAGAGACAAGAGACCAGACACCCGATTGGGTACAATCTCCCCCCACATACTCTGATGGATGAGTCTATCAGAGTACGTGTATTTATAGGTATTTTTCATTACGTCTTGAATAGAAGATATATGAGGGTGGTGTTAGTGGTGTTTTGAAAAGTGTGCATTTACAAAAATATGATTTGTTTACAAAATTGTTGCTTTCTAAGCAATCTACTATTTTTATATAAGTGCCACTTTCTAAAGCAATCTATTATTTTTACAAACAAATAACCAAAATACTATCTTTGAAATATTCTTCTAAATATCTTCAAAAATATTTGAATAAGTCCACATGCATTCACACCCTCATGAGCCTTCACCTACTAAATCAAAACACAAATCACATTAAAAACATCAAGACATTAAAGTCCATATAACATTCCATTATTCCATAAAGTATAACAAAAATAATATTCCTCTTCATCTCTTGTTACATAAAGAGAATATATAAGAATAACTTAATACAAGAATATAACTAGTGCAATATATAAAGAACTGTACATAAGGAAAATCCTAATGTCCACGAATGAGTGAGCTGGCAAGAGAACAAATGTGCCCAGTAAAGCTCACTAAAGTATCCCTAACATATACTGGCATGACCAATATACATGTCAAAGAAATAAAAAAGTGATACATGTCATCCTCAATCAACACATGCTGAGCTTGATATCTCAACATAGTAGGTGTGGCTCGAGGGAGACTCAAAGCTATCTTTGTGTGTCTCTTGGGAATGAACTCATATGTGTTGTTGTGGCATGAACTTCCATGGTATCTTTGATCAAAAGGGCATTATCATTGGTTGTAGAGCCAAGTCATTCATGGGAAATGAAGAGATCCATCCACAGATGTACATTAAGAGCTCATTCACACTAGCATTACTACTATAGATAAGTTCCCAAGAATATGGACCATGGGTAGGCACCTAGGATGTTGAGGATTTGAGAAGGAGTTGAGCTACTTCTCTTTTCCTTCTAGCTAGAGAAAAAAAGAGAAATGGCGGATTATCTAGAGCAGGCACAACAAAAGGATCCCATCCATGGGATATATATGGATGTGTTTGCATGCAATTTCAAAAGAAGAAATATGAGCACATAGGTAAGATCGAGATATTTCCCTCACAATTTACACAAAGGTGTTTGATAGGCAAACATAATTGAGCATGTGGGGAAGAGGATAGAGTTCCTCCACCTTCTATTGTTTGCATGAGATTTCAAGGGGTGATGGAGAAGAAAGAAAAGTACTTATAGCTCTATTCCCAAGTATTATGAGTTTCATTTTTTTTGCTTTTGGAGAGATGAAACTGAGGTTATATGTGAGAGTCTAGAAGAGAAAATTGACATGCATAGTGGGTAGAGCATGGAGTTATTTGAACAATCATTAGCTACTTGAAACCAATGAGTAAAAGAAATACTCTTCTCTCAAAAGTTTCCTTTCCATCACTTCTATTAGTGTTTTAGTTGTAAAATTTTACAAAAGTCCCTTTTTTGGGAGAGGAAAAGAGAGAGTTGGAGACATTTAACTTGGAAAAAATGGTGAATACATGGAGTAGACCATATATACTCTCATGTGGGTGTACTAAATCTCAAGATTATATTTATTAATTGAAGCTTTAGGGTCTCCAAGAAACCCCTTGCACCATTTTCACATATCGCTTCTCTCTTTGAAGAGTATCCCCGTATAGGTTTGAGGTTTCTAGGTCATATCTTTCTCATCCGAGCTTCATTTTTCACATATGATAGCTTGTTTCAAAGAGCAAGAAGATGTTCCTAGGTATAAAAAAATATTTGGGTTCCAAGAAGATTTACATTTTCTATAGCACTTTAAAGATTTTACTAGCACCTCTACCTAAGGTTCAGGGATGTATAACTTTGTTGTTTAGCCTCTAAATGATATAATTTCACTTCTGTAGCACTCTAAAGATTTTATCAACACGTCTACCTAAGTTTCAAGGATACATAATGTTTCCATTTAACATATGTGCCTCGTGAAGAAAAGATGAGCAAACATTCAAGTGCTTAAACTCATTAAATTTATGATTGTTAGTTAGTAAAAGTAGGGAAATCCTAGTTAAGTTTGTAATTTTGTACATTTGGAACATGTTGGTGTCCTAGGGACTCTTGCACATGTATATTTACAGTTGTTGGTGCTCTTGTAACATTTATATGATGCCCCATTGCTAAGGAGAATTCCACATTTGTATTTGAGGGAATATGAGGGAAAGTTGAGTGAATGAAAAATGGATTTTGAGGCTTCAGAAGGTATGAGAATATTGAAGGCTTTAGGAAAAGCTATTTTCAAGTTATGGAAGAGGATGAAAAGTACCAATAGATAATCTCCGCTTGTCACTTTCTCTTATTTTCATTTTGGTTCATGTTGCATACATATTAGTGCATATGCATGTATGGGACAATGAAATATAGAAATGTTTATGAATTCATTTTGCTTGAAGTATTCATTAAAAGATTTGTTCATCTTCATTAGAGAAAGGAAGTACATTCATATCCACATCCATGCATCATTGAAATGTTATTCATGGTATGCTGGTTGTTAAGAAACTAAAGAACTTTTAAGAGTAGCATACACATTTATTAAGTTTGGGGTATCAATTGATATACAATGTTTTTCTTTATTTGGAATATTATCTTATTCATCTCAATATTGTTAGTGATTATGATATCTTCATTAGGAGTCTTATAGAACTTTATGGAGAGTAGCGGGCACATGAGATAGTATCCCAAAGAGTGGGTAAGCTCAATCTTTAGTTATTGAAGTTGGAAGCCTTCAAGGAAAGTCTCTTAGTTGTATAGAATATGGGATGTTGATAGGAATATCCACATGGATTCATAGTTAAAGGTTTCAAGTCAAAATAGTCAATTGACACATATGGATAAGTATTGTAGATGGCATAGCCTAGATGGATACCACTAGGGAATTTTAACATCATTTATGGGTATCATAAAGAGCATGGACATATGCTCCCATGACCCATTTAGGTTTTTAATTGGTCTTAGATCCATTGGAAGGATAAGATCCCAAGGAAAGAAGTTGAATCGGATGCCATATAGTAGGGGGATCTCAAAAGTACCAATATTGGTACTTATGGACTAGTTAGTCTTGATGATAGATAATCTTAGAATCATCTCAACCGAGCTAGTATATGTTGAGATATCAAGATCAACATGGGATGATCGGGGATGACACATACCACTTTTTGTTTCTCTAACATGTATAGTGGTTACACCACTACATGTCAAGGATACTTTAAGTGAGCTTCACAAGATTTATCTATCGAGAGTGATGGCACTTTTGTTTCTTGCCAACTCACTTATTTGCAGACATTAGGGATTTCTTTATGTCTTGCTCTTTATATATTGTATTAATTATATTGGTGTATTAGGTTATTCTTGTGCATTATCTTTATGTAACAGAAGAAGTATTCCTTGCGTCAATCTCTGTGTGCTCCTCTCCTTGTGTGTGACTCCTTTCTCTTGACATTGTATTAGAGGTGGTGACACTCTAGGAAGCTTGTGAAGAAGGCCAATGTTCTATGAGAAAGTGTTTGGAATGCATGTGTCAAAAATTATCTTAGATTGATACAAAATTTGGTGTGTAGATTGAAGGATTACATTTTTGTTTGAGAACCATTTTGACATTCGTTTTGAGCCTACAAAGGTGGGGACCACAAAAAAAACATGTCAACCTGCAAAACTATGAAGTGCATTTTGTTTGAAATCTCCCAAAAATTTTAGATCCATAATTTCAAGGGATTTCATGTACTATTGATATCCGAAAATCATGTTTTCTTTAGTACTAACTATGAATTCATAGTGTGATAGTGTTCTAGCAAATGTATTGCTTCTAGTGTTTTCATAATATTGTAAATTGATGTAGAAATGGCAAATGCTGATCAAACAAGTCAACTTATGAGCGATAAGTTGGACAAGAACAACTTTCATCCTTGAATATTTAGAGTGATAAATTTCCTAATGGGAAAGTCTACTAAACCCCCTATAGTTATCAAAGAGGAATCAAACTATATAATGAAGAAGAATATATGAAGTGTGTAATCAAGGAGCACAAAAGATAATGTATTGGTTGTGTGTTAGCATAAAAGATCACATAATTGGGCACATACAAGATGTTGAAACTCCAAAAGAGGCTTGGAGCAATTTGGTCGCAATGTATGAAACCAATACAAACTCATGTGAATTGCAACTCAAGAATGAGCTCCACACACTGGAGAAAAAGAGAATGTGGGTAAGTGACTACACCTTAAAAATAAAAATTATATGTGATTCACTTGTATCTATTGGAATCAACATAGATGATGATGATAAGTTTGAAGTTAACCTTCATGGTTTAGGAGCTGCATATAAGCAGTTCAGAACTTCTATTCAAACAAGGGAGAATATTCCAAATTATTTTGATATTGTGTCCATGCTAATAATTGAAGAAAAGAACCTTTGTGAAGACTCAAACTCCATAGGAAAATCTAGTTATGACAAGTTATTCTACTCTGGTAGAGGAAGAGGCCAATGAAGATGCTTTGAAAGTGGAAGAGGAAAAAATGACAAAGACCAAGGTCAACGACAAACTAATACAGGAGGTAGAGGATAATGAAGTGTTGTGATGGCAATGCACCATGGTGGATTATCTTTTGTGAGAGGTCCACAATTATGCCCTTAGAGTAGAAAAACAAGTTCCAAACGACTAGCATGATGCTTCGCACAAACCTACAAAACATGTAGACCTAGAAAGTACATAGAGAGTAGCACAAACTTAGATTTCCTAGGTTTTGCAAATGTGATCATTGTTTGATTACGTATGAGCATTGAGAAGTGAAGCATCAACTCCAACCGACACTTATGCCGCCAACCTCAGGTCACCATTTGTAACACCCTTCTCGAGGCACAAATCCAAGATCTTAGTATAATTCCCTCATGTGAATGGACACATGTGGGCAATTGAAACCATCATGATACAATAAACTGAAGTGAAACAGATCGACAAACTCCATGAGCACGGGGAGAGCTCCTAATTTATAAGGTACCTGACGTAGATGAAGCAAAAGATGTATACATATATACATACACACTCACACACACACACAGGGAGGAGAGGAAGAAGGAAAGTAGGTGTCAAAAGGGCATTGAAACAAATAGAAGGGAGAGTTAATGTAAGATGCCGAGATAGGTAGATGCACCTAGATAGAATGATATCTTGGAATAGAGAAGGACCAAAGAATACGAAAACAAGACTCATACATTGGAAGAGGGAGTGTAGGGCACCATTGGCAAGATAGCATTCCACATGAGAGACAAAGGGTTACTTATCACGCAATCAGGTCAGTCAAAGGCAAGGAATAATGGATAAGGTGAAGAACCCAGTGATAGAACTGTTGATGATTCCGATAGGATTAGAGAAGATGCCTATGATGTTGAAGGGGGAGACAACCATGCACATAGTGATTAATGAGTGTTGACTAAGGGGAGCGAAGGCTGGCGTCTCTATGTTCTATGGAGTGGGGAATGCTCGGAATGAGGAAAGACAACTAAAGCTACCAGTGTCAACATTGGGAATAAGAAGGCAATTGTAAAATTTGGAATTATGTTGTGCATTAGTGGGAGTAGCAGAAAAATTAGGGGCTATGGGAATATTACTTAGAACAAGTCGTGAAGCCACCATCAACTTCATCATTGGCACCATTGGTTGCAATCGCATGGTAGTTTGTTCATAGAATGTAGGTACTTGGCGTTTTGCCATCCCATTCAAGCAGTAACAACTATGAGCTTCATGTCCCCATATTCCACAAAAATGGAAGATTGTTTTGTTCCAAATCTCTACTTGCAGGTTCTCTTCTTGGTGCCATACAGTATACCAAAGGCTTGCCCTTGCCTCTTCTTCCCTTAGTTCCTCAATTTCTTTTTGTAATTTAAATATTATGTCTTCTTCCATGTTAGTGAATTGCTGATGTCGTTGGATGTTAGCCCACCCGTCAAGGCACGATGATGTGTCATTGAAGTGAACTCTGGCTTTCTTGATTCTTATAGCCATGGCCACAAAATCTTCTATTGACATGCTTGGTGCTAACAAGTCTCAAATCTTTTGAATGGTGAGTTGATGTAGTTTCTTGAAAGAAATGATGCAAAATCAACTTGGCCATCTCTAGACCATTTATACTTCGTGGTTTGCCTTGGAGCCTCCCTCAAATGGTAATGCTCCACTTCCGACTGAGTGATGTAGGCCATGAGCGAGTTTGGGTCAAAGACAGTGTGAGCTCCAATAAATGACGACCTAGCAAACCCTAGTCCAATCGGGCATGCCAAAAATTGTATAGCCCGGCTTTGCTATGGAGTCAATTCTGTATGAGAAAAACAAGGAGAAAGCATATTTCCTGTCGTGACCCCAAACTATCTTAACTCTATTTGTCACAGCTTCTTGTTTTACAGTCTTCATAGCAAAAGAACAACAGAAGTGCACACAGAATAGAGGATTGGTCCGGAAAATCTCATTGACAAGTAAACAATAATTAGACCAATTGAGAGTGTTTGTATTACTTTGAAAAAGTTACAAATAGAAGGATCCCTCCAAGCACTTCCTATAAATATTCCAAGGGAAGAAGGCCTTTCCAACCTGAGATCCTACACCTTACAAGAATTCCTTTTTTGCAAAATATATATAGGTACTAAAGAAATATAGATGTTTTAGAGGGTTGTAGTAAAGTAATACGGATGTTTGTGTCCAAGATGGATGAGATGTTAGGGTTTCAGTCATCTTTGCAACCGTGGACTTCCTTCAACATCCAGAGTCTCACAGTTTTGGGCCAAAATGAAGGAAGAAACCGTGGCTCAATCTTGGGAAGCATAAGTGGAAGCCTAGAGAACCTACTCTCACCTTTCTTCTGATAGTTGCCTCTATTGCTAACCTTGTCATTGAATCACCACCTTTCTAGTCCCCAACCTCTCGTGGTTCCCTAATGATGCAATGGTATCTGATGCACCAATCACCAAGAGCCCACCCCATAATAGCCTTCCACTTTGAGAGTTTGGCTTTTGCAACTACCTTCATAGCTACAATTGACTTCCCTCCTTCTGAGCATTCCCCACTCCATAGAGTGCAGAGGTGCCAATTGTCACTCCCTTCAATTAGCACTCATTAATCACTACATGCACAATTGTCTTCCTCTTTGAGACCATATGCAACTTCTCTACTCCTACCAGAATCATCAACTATTCCATCACTTGGTTCTTCACCTTCTCCATTGTGACTCTCACGAACTTGCTTTTGACCTTCTTGATTCTCCTTACTAAGTACCCCTCTATCTCTCATGTCAAATGCTATCTTGCCAATGGTGCCCTACACTCTCTCTTTCTTCCAATGTATGAGTCGTGTTCTTATATTCTCTAGTCCTTCTCTATTTCGAGATATAGTTATGTCTAGGTGTGTCTACCTATCTCAATGACTTGCATTAACCCTCCCTTATATCTGTGTCTATGCCCTTCTAGTGCATACTTTCCTTCTTCCTCTCCTCCTTTGTGTGCATAAGTGTCTGTGTATATATGTATATGCTTTTTGCTTCATCTATGCCAGGCACCTTACATAATGGGTATTGTCCTTTTGCTCATGGTGTTCCTTGATATGTTTCACTTCACCTTATAGTATCATGATGGTTTTGATCACCCAATCTGTCCATTTGTAGGAGGGAATTATAATGAAATCTTGGATGTGCATCCCAAGTAGGGTGTTATATATGGTGACCCTCAAGGTGATGAAATGTCCACTAGAGTTTATGCTATCTTCTCAATGCTCAAACATAATCAAATATTCACGGGCTCACAATAGAATCTAGGCAAACACTAATATGGACCGGTCGGTACTTGCTTCTGGAACCCACAGGCACGATCCTCCAAAGTAGATGCCATAGTTAGCCTTAGACCATCTGGCTATCGATTTTTCGGGAGTGACCTAAGTATGGAATTAGCTTGAATGTGTCTCAAAAAGACCTTCTCACATAAATTCGATATCATGAACATCCATCGGATGTACAATAAACTTTTCAAGTTGATCAAATATAGTGTTGTTACAAACTTTTCATTATTAACATAATGATCTTTAGTTATGGCTTCTTAATGATTTCTAAGTACCAAACGCATTAAAAATATTTCTTTTTATCTATGGATGTGGCTTCTTATCACTTTTTGAGTATAAGCTATTTCTATCTACAATCTGTGATGTCACTAAATAGCTGTATATACCTTTCACTCATCTTGATTTTCACTGACAATAATCTATTTCCATGCTTCCCAATCACTTTTTAAGTATCAACATATCAATATTTTTCTATCTAGCTAAATCTTTATCCAATTTTCTACTTAATTAGCTTAATAGCTATACAATTACTAAATAGTTATCCAACTAGCTACCTATTGAGTTAAATAACTCCCTATTAGCTAATTAGTTATTTTGCTATCTACCTATCTAGCTATTTAGTTACCCAATAGCTAAATATTTATCTAGCTAGATACTTATCAAGCTAAATAGCTTCATGTTAGCTAAATAGTTATTAAACTATCTACTTGTCAACCTAAATAGTTTCCTATTAGCTAAATAGTTTCCTATTAGCTAAATAGTTATCTAGCTATCCACCTTTATTCAACTATCTACGTATCTAGCAAAATAGCTATCCAACTATATATCCAATTATCTACCTATCTAACTAAATAACTTCTTGTTAGCTAAATAGTTATCTAGCTATCCACCTATCCATCTAAATAGCTACCTAATAGATAAATAGTTATCGAACTATCTAACTATGAAGCTAAATAGCTATCCAATAGCTAAAAAGTTATCCAACTACATAACTATCCAACTATCTATCTAGATAAATAGTTATCCATCTATCTACCTATCTAGATCAATAACTTCCTATTAGCTAAATAGTTATCTAGCTATCCACCTATCCATCTAAATAGCTACCAATATAGCTAAATAGTTATCTAGCTATCTACCTATGAAGCTAAGTAAGTATCCAATAGCTAAAAATTTATTCAACTATCTACCATCTAGCTAAATAGCTACCCGACTATCTATCTAGCTAAATAGTTATCCAACTATCTACCTATCTAGTGAAATAGATTCCTGTTAGCTAAATAATTATCTAGCTATCGACCTACCATCTTGTTGGAGATAGACTTTTGCGGAAGCACGCGAACAACACAAGGAAGAAGAAGAAGCTTGAAGCACAAACACACAATACTGAATGTATTACTAGAGAATGTACAAAGATAAGTAGCCCATTAGGGCAATAGGCATATATACAAGCCGGGGGAAAAAAACCTCCTAAAGAGGGAAAAAAGTGCCCCGACGGTCCTAGAGTGTTCACACACATCACTACCTAAATATATCAACAAATCCCCCCTGGGAGTGATGCGGTGAACAAGGAGCTGGCACTCATGTATAAGGAAGTGCCAAGCTATGTGGAAATCACTCCACAAAAGGAAGTAAGCCCAAAGCTTTGCGGAAAGCTTCAAACTTCTCCAAAGGCAGAGCCTTCGTGAAAAGGTCTGCAATGTTCTCCTGCGTGGGCACATATGCCAAGCTGATCTCCCCAGTAGAGAACCTCTCACTGACATAGTGATAATGCACCTCAATGTGCTTAGTGCGAGCATGGAACACAGGGTTCCTCGAAATTGCCAATGTGCTCTGACTGTCAGTGAAGATGGTGGTGGCAGAAGACTGGCCAACACCCAAATCAGCCATAAGGCGTCTGAGCCACACACACTCAACAGTCGCTGTGAAATCTGCCCTATACTCAGCCTCACAACTGGAAGTGGCCACAGTAGGCTGCTTCTTGCTCAACCAAGATATACATGAGGTACCAAGCATGAAGCAAAAACCACTGATGGACACACGAGTGTCATAGCAACCAGCCCAATCTAAGTCAGAAAAAGCATGCAAATCTGGCGGTAGTGATCCCCCCTTGGGATAAAACAACCCAAGTAGCCTAGTACCACTCAAGTAGCGAAAGATGCGCTTAACCGCTTTCCAATGCGTGACTCTTGGGCAATGCATAAACCTGCTCATCTGTGAGATAGCAAACTGAATATCTGGTCGAGTAATGCATAAGTAAATCAAGCATCCAACAGCCTGCTGATAGAGAACAGCATCAAATGCATCTCCAGCATCATGAAGACTCAATCGTAAACCTGTCTCCATAGGAGTGGCAATAGGCTTACAGTCTTCAAGGCCAAAACGCTGCAATAATGTGTCAATATATTTCGTTTGACACAAAGCCATTCCACCATCAACGTGCATAAACTGAATGCCCAAATAGTGATGCAAATGCCCCAAATCAGACATCTCAAATGAGGCATGCAAATCAGCCTTAAAATCAGCAATATGTGTCTCAATAGGACCACTGAGCAGCATGTCATCAACATAGACAACAATGATTAGAAGCACATCATTAGCACGTTTAACATATAAGGTGCTTTCAGTTGGACTGTTCTCAAAACCATGTGCAATCAGATAGGCATGTATCTTCTCATACCAAGCACGTGGTGCTTGCTTTAAACCATATAATGCCTTCTTTAACCTGCAAACCTGGTTTTCATGCCCTTTCTGCACAAAGCCACGGGGCCGAAAAACATACACTTCTTCATGCAAGTCACCATTCAGAAATGTTGTTTTAATGTCCAACTGATATACATTCCAACCCTGATGGGCTGCAAGTGCACAAATGCTCTGAATAGTAGTCATACGGCATGTAGGTGCAAAGGTCTCATCAAAATCAATGCCTCTTTCTTGTGCATAACCCTTTGCAACAAGTCTAGCCTTATACCTGTCAACTGTACCATCAGGTTTACGCTTCAGCTTGTATACCCACTTAGTGCCAATGGCCTTCTTGCCAGGAGGCAAGTCACATAAAGACCATGTACCATTCTTCATTATAGCATCATATTCAGATTGCATAGCAGCCATCCAATTTTCTGAATTTTGTGCTTCATCAAAAGAAACCGGCTCATTCTCATCACAGAGACTAGATGCAACCATAGCATAGCAATCTGATGCAAAGGAGGCACTATGAGAGCCTGAACGAGTACGATATGACAAAGGTGCATCTAATTTGCTGTCACGCAAAGTCTGCACCAGCCATTTTGGCATAGTTTTTGCCTGCTCAATATCAGCTCTCTCATCAACAAGTGCATCATGTAAATCTGCATCAGAAATGGAATGATCTGCATCATCATATGAAACCTGCAAAGGCTGAGAAGTTGCCTCATTAGGACCAGCACTAGTCTGTCCACCTGTAAAAAGAGGCATCAAAGTATCATACATGTCTTTGGAGCTAACAGATGTCTCCTTAGTACATGAAAGCAATGGCTGAATAGCATCTTCCACAAAGACAACATCACGGCTAACGAGAATGCCTTTAGTCTGTGGATGATATAGACGATAGCCTTTACTTTCAGAACAGCCTTTACTTTCAGAACTGTACCCAACAAAAATACATTTTACTGCCTTATCATCCAATTTTCTGCGATGTTGTTTAGGCACTAATGCATATGCCAAACAACCAAAAACACGCAGATGAGAAACAGATGGCTTGCGGTCATGCCAAGCCTCATATGGAGTGATAGACTGCAACGCTTTAGTGGGACACCTGTTCAGTACATATGCTGCACACATGACAGCCTCAAGCCAGAAACTATGTGGTAAAGCCTCACTTTTGACCATGCACCTCACCATTTCCATGAGTGACCTGTTCTTTCGTTCAACAACTCCATTCTGTTGAGGTGTATACGGCACTGTACATTGGTGTTTTATCCCACGTTCAACCAGAAATGCATTAAAATCTGAAGACATATATTCCCCCCCTCGATCAGAACGGAGGGTGCCCATTTTACATGCTGACAGATTTTCAGCCAAAACCAAAAACTGTTTGAAGCACATGAACACTTCGAACTTTGCTTTGAGTGGATATACCCATGCATGCCTGGAAAAATCATCAATGAAAGTCACGAAGTAAAGGTAATTTCCAAAAGAGGGTGTCTGCATAGGACCACAGACATCACTATGTACAAGCTGCAATTTCTGCGTAGCCCGAACTGAACCATCTTTTGGAAAGGAAGAACGCTGCATTTTGCCCAAAATACAGCCTTCACAAACATGTTTTCCAGGAGCCTCAAGTTTGGGCAAAGAGGACACCATTTCAGATTTCTGTAGGCGTAGCAAACTAGCAAAATTCAGATGACCAAAGCGTGCATGCCAAAGCTTTGCATCTGACATAGCTTGAGAATCATGAACTACACATGCCGAATCATTCACAGATCTTTCATAGTCTATGAGCTTATACAGCCCACGACATAAGATGCCAGAAGCAATAATCACATCACCATTTGAGAGACCATGGACTGTACACCTCTCATCAACGAATTTCACAACCAAGCCAATCTTGGCTAATGCAGAAACTGATAACAGGTTCTTTTTGATCCCTGGCACAAATAAAGCATCTGACAAAGTGAAAGAACTACCATCAGCAGTGGTCAGAATGATCTTACCAACTCCCATAACAGGATAAGAGGAGTTATTGGCGCATGTGACAGTATTCCCTGTAGGGGCAGGCTCGAGTGAAGAGAAGAAACTACACTGCGAGGTAATATGTTTGGTCGCCCCACTGTCAAAGTACCAAACATCTGAGTCTACTGCAGACATGCACTGATCATGAGAAGATGGGTCAAAACTGCAGATGGTAGTAAACGCCCATTCTTCTTCCTGCACAAGATTTGCAGACTCTATTTTTGGTGTAGAGGCCTCTGCAACAACCATTCCAGCCTCTTTCTTCTTTGCCCTTTAGCAGCCAGTTTTGGACAGTTCTTTATAATATGATCATTTCCTTTACAGTACTTGCAGAACAATTTCTGCTTTTCAGATTTCTTCTCATCTTTATCCTGGTTCTTTGATTGTGCAGCATTTGCAGATTTCTGCTTACTAGTAGAAGAGCTCCATTTTCCTTTGCCCTTCTGACTAGCCAGGAAAGCTTGATCTGCAACACGCATAATGGACCTGTTCTGCCTGGACTGATCTTCCTGCAACAGAACAGAGACTAATTCCTCAAATGACAAGGCATTCGGATTGCCTTTCATCATCAACCGAAGAGTAGAGGCAAAACTTTGATATGAATCAGGAAGACCATTCAGAACGGTCTGCACAAGTGAGCTATCTAGTATAACCTCATCAACAGAAATCAATTGTTCCTTCAGGTCTTTGATCTTTGTAAGAAAACTGTCCATAGAATCACCTTCATTCATGTGCTCACTCTCCAACTGTTTTCGGAGGTAAGCAACACGAGCCTCATTCCTAGCCTGGTACAAAGTGGTAAGTGTATCCCAAGCATCCTTTGCTGTTCTGCAAGAGCGAATGTGAGGAATAATGGCACGTTTGACAGACAAAGCTATAAATGCATGTGCCTGGGCATCTCTGCCATCCCAACGAATCTGCTCTGCAGTAGGTGCAACAGAAACAGCAGCATGAACAGGAATCTGTGGAATATCATCTTCGACACTATCTTCATCAGCTCTAGCACCTCCAGCACCTGTATTTGTAGTACCTGTAGTCGCAGGTGTAACAGGACGTTGTGGAGGTGATCGCAATCCGGGTGGATCGGGTCCGGTCGTGGCACACACAGGGTGTATGAAGCTAATGAATGTTGGAAGCTTTAAGGACATGAAAGTGAAATTAATGTTGAGTATGGAGAAGAGAGAGATGTTGAAATGATTATGGGAATAGGAATGTAGGAGTGCAAATTAGATTTATGAACATGAATGATAAGAATAAAAGAGAACCATACATACGAATGAAATTTGGAAGGAAGAATGGTCCATTGAAGGAGCTTCTTAAACACTTCCTAATTCCAATCCATATGCATAGTCTTCTTTGGATGATATGTATGCATGACGAGAATAGATGGAACCCTTACACATAAACCAGTTTCGAAAGGAAGAATGGTCCAATATTGGAGCTTCTTATACACCTTCAGAAACTAATCAATATGTAAGGGTATGTATGGATTATATGCATGCAAGTGAATTATGATGATAGAGTTTACTCACAAGCTCAAAGAAACATCCTCACTGGTTCAACGCAATACTGCGGAGCCTTCTCACACATAGAAGAAATAGAAGACATGTAAAAATACTTAAGAGACTGAGAGAGGAGACAAGAGACAAGTGACAAGTGACATGAATTAAAAGGATTCGAATTAAGTTACATGTAAAATATCGTCGTGGTACGTCATGCTAAGCAGTCTACTGATCAAAGGTTGTTCCGACCCTCAAACCATGACAGTTCAACCGAATGTCACACGTAAGAAGGTGAGTTCCACTCTAGTGACCCTATGTCTGTCTAGGCTCGTAACGTCTAACTAAAGAAGTCTAAGACTCATTAAAATCAGCTCTAACTCACTCACACGCTCCACCGAGGGTGAGTCAAGATAGAGATGCTGGTTTCAAGAGCCTATCCTAGATAGGAGTTCTAACTTAAATTTGAAACTAGGTTCTATACTCATACTAGCTCACCTTGGATCCTCACTCGCTCAACCGAGGGTGATCGTCTCAAGGAAACCGTAAGCTAGCATGAGCCCTATGGATGCCTAACAATGATGCTCTAGGAGTTTGGAGGGGGGTTTATATAGTTTTTTGAATGAATTTGGGCCCTTGGATCTAGAGAAATCAACTCTCAACTCTAGGATCACTACTTTTGATTACAACCATTTGATTAATCAAATCAATGGCTTGGAATTGTTCTTTCTATCAAATCTAGTGTAAAGGAGTGAAATTTAGGCGCCCTCATTCTCCACCATTGGATCTGGGGATGATCTGGACCGTCGGATCAGTGCTGACATCAATTCGGATAAGATAAGCCACTATTTTTGGAGAAATGCTGCATTATTGATCTTTGATTGTAAAAAAGGTCTTCTTTTATGGAAAAAATTCGTGGATCCTCCTTCCTTTATGCTTTAGTGCATCTCCACCCTTGAATATGAGCTCATCTTGACCGTACAACATGGTTCAATCATATTTTGACATGTGGCAGGCATTCAAGCCTTCAATTTTCTTATTCTAGAAAACTGCGGTGACCTTGAAAACTGGACTTTGTGCTCTTTGACCCTCCAAAAAGTCTTTGATGAAGATGAAACATTGTAGGACTATGTTTCCAAAGATCTCCTTCAGGAATATGCAGAAAAAACTCCCATCTGAATCTAACTTGTACAAGTTTGACTACATTTGGAAGCTTGCAAGGTGGCATTAAGGTGTCTAGGAAGCTCGGATAGCCTTGAAACTTTATACAAATATGTAGCCACATATGGTCTTTATACATGCCAAACCATATGGCTAACATAAATTTCTATACAAGAATTTGTAGGGTCAAACTAGAAAAAATACATTTTTACAAAATGAACATAGCATATCAATGTGCTACCAAATCCATTTTCTGCTGAAATTTGGGCTATAGACTGCCTTTGACAATCTTTACAAGTATATGGATTTTCATCTAATTTGGTGACAATGAAATTTTTGCCCTAATTTCCCAACTTTGACCAGCTTTGACCAACTTTGACCGCTATCATGGACTTTCTTGATTTCTTTGAAACTTTGTATGTGACCTTCCTTTGACATCCTTGATGCATCCTGGACTTCTCGGGGAATTCTGGCTACCTTCACCAAATATGTTTTTTTTTTGTAGGCCTTCACAAGTGAGAGAGGAGAGAAAATCTCGACGACAACATCTTTCAACACCCTGCACAATGTTCCACAGTCCTTTTGCAACCAGTACATGTCGCATCATATAAGCCCATAATGGGTAGTTGGTACCATCCAACATATCCTCAACAGCCAACATACGGAATACATCACTGCTTTCAGCCATGGTCGGTGACTAAAATACCTTTGGCACAAAAGGACGAAATAGCCTGCACAAGCGCTGCGATAGTGCGTTTGAAGGCCGAAACGAGCTCAGATCGCGATTTCGGCACCACAGAGCGAAGCCGTTTTGATCTCGGAAACACCCTGAGTATGCTCACCAAATTTCATGCGAATCTGAGACTGCAAACGGAGGAGTGTCGACGGCACCCTAGAAGAAGCGACGACCTGCTCTGATACCAATTGTTGGAGATAGACGTCTGCGGAAGCACGCGAAGAACACAAGGAAGAAGAAGAAGCTTGGAGCACAAACACACAATACTGAATGTATTACTAGAGAATGTACAAAGATAAGTAGCCCATTAGGGCAATAGGCGTATATACAAGCCGGGGGAAAAAAACCTCCTAAAGAGGGAAAAAAGTGCCCCGGCGGTCCTAGAGTGTTCACACACATCACTACCTAAATATATCAACACATCTAAGTAGCTACCTAATAGTTAAATAGTTATATAGATATCTACCCATGAAGTTAAATAGCTATCCAATGGCTAAAACTTTATTCAACTATCTACTTATTTGGCTAAATAGCTCTCCAACTATCTATTTGGTTAAATAGCTATTCGACTATCTATGTATCTAGCTAAGTAGTTATCTAGATATCCACCTATCCATCTAAATAGCTACCTAATAGCTAAATAGTTATCGAGCTATCTACCTATCTATCTAAATAGCTAGCTAATAGATAAATATTTATCCAGTTATCTACCTATGAAGCTAAATAGGTATCCAATAGCTAAAAATTTATTCAGCTATCTGGCTATCAAGCTAAAAATAGCTATCCAATCATCTATTTATAGCTAGCTAATAGATAAATATTTATCCAGTTATCTACCTATGAAGCTAAATAGGTATCCAATAGCTAAAAAGCTATTTAGCTATCTGGTTATCTAGCTATATAGCTATCCAACTATCTTTCTAGCTAAAAAATTATCCAACTATCTACCTATCTAGCTTTATAGCTACAGACTATCTATTTAGCTAAATACTTATCCAACTATCTACCTATCTAGCTAAATAGCTATCCAACTATCTATATATCTTAATAGCTATCTAGCTATATTTCTATCCAACCAAATAGTTATCCAGCTATACCTATCTATACTCCAAACATCCATCAACTATCTATCTTTTTCTTACTCTTTAGCCCTCTCCCAAAACAATAACTTTTCTTGTTTTATTGTGCTAAGCAGTTGCTCGTACTCAATCCCGATGATTACCAACAATGCTGATGTTGAATACAATATGGATCTTGGGACAAGGGAGGTTATCGAATGTACACCATTTACTGAAAGGAAGGCTTATGCCCAATCTTCAATGTTGAAAGCAAGAAACAATGTTCCATCCTTCTTGCAAGCTCAGTCTACAATGGATGTCAAAGTCGATTCCTATACAGTTGACCACATGCATGATGTAGAGTCCACACACATTAACTTTGATAGTGCTTTAGATCAAATGGCTAAGAATTTTCTTGATCCACTTAGCACCTTGGATATTCATCTACATAATCACAACTTTGTAGTTGACAAAGAGGTTCCTCTTTCTATCCACATGTATGTTGCGTATCAGTTTAAATCTAGGCTAGGGTCTAGCTATAACCTAAATGACATCTGCCCAAGGGATCTTCCTCCATGGTCTCATTCAAATACTCATCCAAATCAAATTCTTCCTTCAAATACTGATCTTTCAAAGCAAGTTCCTCCTCCAATTAATGATCCTCTTGTTTGTTCAAACAAGGATCCTCTATAGAATCTAGCTTCTGATCCTAATCAAAGTCCAAATAGAAATCCCCTTCAAATAAATGCTACAAATGAAACCTCCTTGAAGCAAAACTATTGTAAGAGAGTCTTAGTTTCTGAAATGTTTGGATCCCCAATAAAAGTTTTAGATGTTGATGTTGATATATTTATGTAGTGATGTGTGTGAACACGATAGGGACCACCGAGGTAATGTTTTTCCCTCTTTAGGAGGTTTTTTTCCCCGGCTTGTAAATATGCCTATAACCTTAAGGGATCACTTATCTTTGTACATTCTCTTGTTAATACATTCAGTATTGTGTATTGTGCTCCAAGCTTCTTCTTCTTCCTTTTGTTGCTTGTGTGCTTCATGTAGGGCATCGTCGACACCCCTCTAGTCATAGTCTCAAAATTGCACAAAAATTGGTGAGCATACTCAAGCTGATTGGGAGTTCAAAATAGCTTTGCTATGTGGTGTCGAAATCACAATTTGAGCTCATTTCAGCCCCTAAACCCACTATCATAGTGCCTGTGTAGGTAATTTCATCTTTTTTTTCCAAAGACATATATAGATTTTGGTTCGCCAGTATAAGCGCCTTGAAGTATGCTACAAGTTTAGCAGAACTTGATAGGGTAATTTCATTCAACTTTTTGCGATATAATAATTTTTCTGCATCAAGGTATTTTAGTTAGTGGCCATGGCTGAAAGCAGTGGTGTATTCTGTATGTTGGATGTTGAGGATAAGTTGGATGGTACCAATTACCCATTAGGGACTTATATGATGCATTATGTATTGGTTGCAAAAGGACTATGGAATATTGTGCACGGTGTTTAAAAATGCCCTATTACACCCACAAATATAGTTACTAAAGGTGATATAGATGGCATTGAAGATGGAAATATTCTTCATGTTCTTATTCATGTTGCAGTTCCTACTACACCTACTACAAAGCAAATTCATTGGGATGGTAGGGATACTCAGGCACATGCATTGATAGCCTTGCCTATCAAACGTGCCATTATTCCTCACATTTGCTCTTGCAAAATAGGTAAGGATGCTCAGGATACATTTACCACTTTATACCAAGCAAGGAATGAGGCTCATGTTGCTTACCTTCGAAAATAGTTGGAGAGTGAGCACATGAATGAAGGAGATTTCATGGACATTTTCTTTTACAAAGATCAAAGATTTGAAGGAGCAATTGATTTCTACAAATGAAGTCTTGCCTCACAGTTCAATTGTGCAGACTGTTTTGAATGTTCTTCCACATTCATATTAGAGTTTTGCTTCTACTCTTTGATTGATGATGAAAGGCAATACAAATGCCTTAACATTTAAGGAGTTAGTCTTTGCTCTATTGTAGGAAGATCGGTCTAGCAAGAACAAGTCCATTATGCATGTTGCAAATCAAGCTTTTGTGGCTAGTTAGAAGGGAAAAGGTAAATGGAGCTCTTCACTAGTAAGTAGAATTTTGATAATTTTGCACAATCAAAGAAGGATGACATAGATGAGAAGAAAATAGCAAAAGCAGAACTTGTTATGCAAATAGTGTAAAGGAAATGATCATGTTATAAAGACTTGTCCAAAATTGGTTGCTAAAGAGGCAAGGAAGAAAGAGGCTAGAATGGTTGTTGCAAAGGCCTCTACACTGAAAACAGAGTCTGCTAATCTTGTGCAGAATGAAGAATGGGCATTTACCACTGTTTGAGGTTATGACCCATCTTCTCATGAACATTGTATGTCTGCAGTACACTTACATGTTTGGTACTTTGATAGTGGGGCAACCAAACATATTACCTCATTGCATAGTTTCTTCACTTCACTTGAGCCTACCCCTATGAGGAATATTGTCACATGTGCCAACAACTCCTCTTATCCTGTCATGGGAGTTGGTAAGATCATTCTGCCTTCTATTGATGGTAGTTATTTTACATTTTCGGATGCTTTATTTATGCCAGGGATCAAGAAGAATCTATTATTAGTTTCAACTTTAGCCAAGATTGGCTTGGTTGTGAAATTGGTTGATGACAGATGTACATTTCATGATCTGTCAAATGGTGATATCATTATTACTTCTAGAATTTTATGTTGTGGGTTGTTTAAGCTCATAGAGTATAAAAAATATATGAATGATTCAACATGTGTATTACATGATTCTCAAGCTATGTGAGGTGCAAAGCTTTGGCATGCAGGCTTTGGTCATCTGAATTTTGCTAGTTTGCTATGCCTGCAAAAATCTAAAATGGTGTCCTCTTTGCCCAAACTTGAGGCACGTGGTAAACATGTCTATGAATTCTATATTTTGGGCAAAATGCAGCATTCCTCATTCCCAAAAGATGGTTCAGTTCGAGCTACTTGGAAATTGCAGCTTGTTCACAATGATTTCTGTGGTCCTACGCAAACACCCTCTTTTGGAAAGTATCTTCATTTCATGACTTCCATTGATGATTTTTCCACGCATGCATGGGTATATCCATTGAAAGCCAAGTCCAAAGTGTTTATGTGGTTCAATCCATTTCTAGTTTTGGCTGAAAATCTTTCAGCATATAAAATGAGAACCCTCTATTTTGATCGAGGGAGGGATATATGTCTTCTAATTTTAATGCATTTTGCATTGAACATGGGATAAAACATCAGTGTACAATGCCTTATACACCTCAACAAAATGGAGTTGCTGAAAGGAAGAATAGTTCACTCATGGAGATGGAGAGGTGTATGGTCAATAGTCAAACTTTACCACATAGTTAATGGCTTGAGGCTATTATGTGTGCAACATATGTACTTAACAGGTGTCCCACTAAAGCATTGCACTCTATCACTCCATATGAGGCTTGGCATGGTCCAAGCCATTTGTTGCTCATCTGTGTGTCTTGGTTGTCTGCCATATGCATTAGGGCTTGATCAACAACGTAAGCAGTTGGATGATAAAGCAGTGAAATGTACTTTTATCAGGTATAGTTATGAAAGCAAAGGCTATCATTTGTATCATCCACATATTAAATGCATTTTGGTTAGCTATGATGTTGTTTTTGTGGAAGATGTTATTCAAACATTACTTTCATGTACCAAGGAGACATCAGTTAGCTCCAAAGACATGTATGATACTTTGTTGCCTATTTTTATAGGTGGACAGTCTAGTGCTGCTTTGAATGAGGTAATTTCTCAACCTTTGTAGGTTTCATTTGATGATGCAGATCATTCCATTTTCAATGCACATTTACATGATGCACTTGTTGATGAGAGATCTAATATTGAGGAGGCAAAAACTATGCCTAAATGACTAGTGCAAACTTTGCTAGATAGAAAATTAGATGCACCTCTATCATATCGTACACGTTCAGGCTTTCATAATGCTTCTTTTACATAAAATTACTATGTTATGGCTGCCTCTAGTCTTTGTGATGAGAATGAGTCTGTTTCATTTGATGAAGCACAAAATTCAGAAAATTGGATGGCTGCTATGCAATCAAAATATGATGCTATCATGAAAAATGGTACCTGGCCTTTATGTGACTTGCCTCCTAGCAAGAAGGCCATTGGCACTAAGTGGGTATACAAGCTGAATCGTAAGCATGATGGAACAATTGACAGGTATAAGGCTAGGCCTATCGCAAAGGGTTATGCTTAGGAAAGAAGCATTGGTTTCGATGAGACCTTTGCACCTACATTCACAATGACTACTATTCATAGCATATGTGCAATTGCATCTCACCATGGTTGGATCATACATTAGTTGGACATTAAAACTGCATTTTTGAATGGTGACTTGCATGAGGAATTATATGTTTTTGAGCCCCATGGTTTTGTGCAAAAAGGGCATGAAAACAAGTGTGTAGGTTGAAAAAGGCATTATATGGTTTGAAATAAGCACCACATGCTTGGCATAAAAAGATACATGCCTACCTGATTGCACATGGTTTTGAGAGTAGTCCAACTGAGAGAAATGTATATGTTAAGCATGCAAATGAAGTGCTTCTGATCATTGTTGTTTATGTTGATGACATACTAACCACTGGTCCTCATGAGAAGTATATTGCTGATTTTAAGGTTGATTTGCATGACTCATTTGAGATGTCTAATTTGGGGCATTTGCATCATTGTTTGGGCATTCAATTTATACAAGTTGATGGTGGAATAGCTTTGTGTCAAACAAAATATATTGATACATTATTGCAATGTTTGGACGTGAAGATTGTAAACCTATTGCCACTCCCATGGAGATAGGTTTATGACTAAGTCTTCATGATGTTGGAGATCCATTTGATGCTATTCTCTATAAGCAAGCTCTTGGATGCTTGATTTGTTTATGCATTACTTGACGAGATATTCAATTTTTTGTCTCATAGATGAGCAGGTTTATGCATTGCCCAGGTGTCAAGCATTGGCAGGCACTTAAGCACATCTTTCGCTACTTGAGTGGTACCCAGTTACTTGGATTGTTTTATCCCAAGTGGGGATCACTGTTGCCAAATTTACATGCTTTTTCTAACTCTAACTAGGCTGGTTGCTATGACACTCGTGTGTCCACCAGTCCTTTTTGCTTCATGCTTGGTAGCTCATGCATATCTTGGTTGAGCAAGAAGCAGCCTACTATGGCACTTCTAGTTGTGAGGCTAAGTATAGGTCATCTTTCACAACGACTATTGAGTGTATGTGGCTCACATGCCTTATGGCTGATTTGGGTGTTGGTCAGTCTTCTGCCACCACCATCTTCACTAACAGTGAGAGCACGTTGGCAATTGCAAGGAACCCTGTGTTCCATGCTTGTGATAAGCACATTGAGGTGCATTATCATTATGTCAAGGAGAGGTTCTCCCCTTACAACACTCATTTGTAATGGTTACTATCCTCACATGTGACATTGTCCAAATCTATTCACTCATTAGATTTTCTATTTAGCCTATTTTGTAAGGATGGTATTAAAATATTTTTTCTTTTATGCTTCATATTATATACGCATGTACAATTTTCAATAAATCAATAATGCCAATGATTGTAAGTTGTAATGATGTTTGGCTATAGGTCCAATGGAGAACAAAGCTCCATCCACAGCTACCACAAAAGATAATGCTCCATGCTCAGCAAATCAATGTCATGCTGCAATGAAAGTTGAGCATAATTGATCTTGTACTAGTCTTTACATCACAAGGGAATTAGGAGCCTAAACGGATATTGAGCAAGTCAAAAAAACGAAAGAGGTCAGAAAATACGGTAATGGAACCTGAATTTATTGAGATAGAAAGGGACCCCTAAAGATTCAACATGGCTTGATAGAGGAGCAGATACAAGAATTAAAACCTATTCACAAGGATTTTGAGCCTAGGGCTCTGATTCTTAAAGTTGATGTATTTATGAACACCTGAAGTGACCAAGGTTTTCTTGATAGTAAGCCTTTTTTATGATGGTGCCTTGAACATTTCAATGTCTGGATTCTAAGTGCATATGATCTCAATGAGATCAACAAATATATTGATATGATCTACTTGAAAAAATCTATAGGTACTTGGGGAAGGGAGTTTATGGAATTTTTCAATCCATTTCAAGAGACTAACTCATTTCTAGGACATTAATGTGGAGTACGGGCCTGGCAATACATTAATAATTGATATTGCTACTTACATCGCTAAGAGAGAGAGAGAGAAAATGAGGTCCCTCTTAATTTCTCTACACTCAAGGAGTGCAGGCAGTGGGATGAAGATGTTGTCTCATGCTTCAAAAGTTGACAATCAGTGAAAGACATAACTATTTGTCTAGAACTCTTTGTGGTCAACGTTGGAAATGGTTAATACTCCCAAATCAGACCGAGTATGTAGATATTATTTCTAGAGGTATTCCTCTTGATGGAAAGATATTAACTATATATCATGGAATATGTGAAGATCATACACGAAGAAATTGAGTATGCAAATAGCAAAAACATTGTGTATAGTTGTTCTTATAGACTTATATTGAATCTTTTATCTTATAAAGATGTTAGATGTGTTGGTCAACTATTAGCTATACCGTTCAATTGTTACCTATTTACATGTTAACTACTTTAAGTCTATGGGTGCATTCAAACTATTAGAGTGGTACATAGATGGTATTTGCTTCCAAACTCATGCTTCCACCCTTGATTCACACTTGTTCCACTCGAAGTCAAATGCTAAATTACTGTGATAATTCAATTTAAAGAAAAGACTTTTACAACCATCAATTTCGTCCATTCTAGGGGTGCAAGTTTTGTTCTGCAGGGAGTGAGCTGCCACTTTTTCCATATGGAGGTTATATAGAAGAAGGTGAGTGCCTCCACATTTTCTAAAACCAACCTAATAGTCTAATATTTTACATATTAGCTATTCACATGTTAGCTATTTCTTGTTAGTTGTTAGTTGTTAGTTTCTAGTTGCTAGTTGTAAGTTGGTAGCTATAATTACTTATTTCCTTATAGTTATTAGTGATTATGTTAGCTATTAGTGATTACCTGTTAGCTATTAGTTGTAATTTATTAGTTGTTGAGTTGTAACTTAGCTACTTGATAGTTACCTTCTTACTAATTAGCTACATGTTCACTACTTCCTATTAGCTATTAATTGTAACTTACCAATTAGCTACATGTTAGCTACTTCCTATCAGCTACTTCCTGTTAGCTGCTTCCTATTAGCTGCTTACTTGTTAGTTCTCTACTTGACAATTATCTATAATTACCAATTAGTTATCTACTTATAAACTAGCTAATATTTAGCTACTTCCTATTAACTATTAGTTGTAACTTACCGATTTACTACATGTTAGCTACTTCCTATTAGATATTAGTGATTTCCTATTAGCTATTAGCAATTAGTGATTTCCTGTTAGCTATTAGCAAATAGTGATTTCTTTTTAGTTGTTAGTCATAATGTTTTAGCTAGCCACTTGTTAGTTATTTACTTGATAGTTAGCTACGCTTACCGATTAGTTATCTGCTTAATGATTAGCTAAGAGTTAGTTACTTCTTGTTAAATGATAGTTGTAACTTACTGGTTAGCTACATGTTAGCTACATGTTAGTGATTTCTTGTTAGGTGTTCGTTATAAGTTGCTAGCTACTTACTTTTTAGTTAGCTACTTGATAGTTAGGTGCCTACCAATTAGCTAGCCGTTAGCTACTTCTTGTTATCTGTTAATTGTAACTTACCAATTTCCAGTCAGTTGTTAGTTGTAACATGTTCCATACACCTATGCACACACAACTTCTAACCATTTGCTCTTAGTTTCCACGCCTTGGTTGTTATTCATCACACCATGTGCACTTACAAAATTTTAGGAAATAGTTACTTAGGAAACCGGTTTATAATTACCTGGCAATCAATTCATGTACTACATTGTGCCAGACTAAAAAATGGTCCATCATCGTATGGGCATTACGAATCACAGGGCATCCTATTGTATATGGCCTCATTTAAATCACCATTAATGGTAAATAAGTATGAACAATCATGGATTGATGACATGGGTACTTTAATGCATCTTACAAGATGGGAATACATATAAGCTAGTGGTCTTGTTTCTAACAACCTATATACATTTTCTTCTAGTCTCTCCTAAAATAAACCCACCACATAATATGTTTTTGAAGCTATCAGGTTGTTCAAAGTATCCACTACAGTCTTAAGAGTGAACTGTTTACCTTGTGTGCACTTTAATAAATAGAAATCTACACCTTCATCATTGCCTTCTTCCACATTGAACGTAAAGTTTTCATCCACTACAAATGGAACTGATAGATAGTTGCCATCACCTTCAAATGTAAAATTGGAAATCGAAGAGTCGTCTTTTTCACCTAATTCATTGATAAGAGTCAAATTATGGTACATCCAATTTTGAACATGGCATTTATTGATGCATCTTTTCCATTGACCCTGAATACAGTGAAAGCAATAACATCTTAATTCTCTCACATCAATGCACTATCCATCTAACCTTGAATAACAAGGAATCGAATGCAAGGACCAAATTTGAGATATCCCCTTACAATCCTAATCCTTGTCCTTGTTCACTTGGCCAATCTTTAGTTCCCAAAAGACTCACGTGACATATCTCCCTTTTGACCTTGATAAAATTCCTCTAAGAAATTCCACAACATTTGCAACACACTTCAGCATTGCACCGCGAGGTTTAAGTTGTTCATGGGTTAGCGCCATTTCACAATTGCACCTGCAACATCATGTTCTCCCTTCCCATGCCCTAACTCAAAGAAGTTCCATATCATAGTCATGCATGTTAGCCTTATGTCTTGTCATCGGATATGAAGAAGTGGATTACCTTTTGGGGATGCCCTCCATACAAAAATATGAGATTTGCACACAAAAATACTTATCTGTACAAACCACCAATGCATAGATTGTATTTCATTTTTCTCATGCAATGTATAGTTTTCTGCAAAATCAATGACTGAAACCACAATATTACCTAGAAATTCAAAGACACACATCTTAAACTCGTTTGCTTATCATAAATAAATGAAAATTTTTTTGACAAATTTATTTAGAGTTTTATCAATAATCTTGTTACAATTTAGGAATCATGTCCCTCTTTAGCAATTTTCCCTTTTACGATTTTTTCCTTCATACATTGACTCAAAATCTTCAAAGATATTTACATGAATATGATATTCCTCAATTCTAATCTCTCTCAGACACCACTTAAGATGTCTGCACGAGAATGAGGACTATGAAAACCACGTGCTAGAGAGATGACTCTCCTCCCAACCAAATGCCTTTATATATAGCTCTCTCCAGGGCATGTGGATACTAACCATCCATGTGTTGTCCATGTAATTGCATGTGCCCCAAGTGTCCCAATTAACTCAAGTTAACTCAACTGGATGCTTCTACAAGGCTCTAGATCTCTTTGGGCAAAATAATCTCCCCATGTACCCCATTGGATTGAACTCAAGACCTGCTCCTTCACTCCCTTGAGACTTAACCACTAAGCTAAATGGATCACTTGTTTACAACAACACATGACCTTCTAATAAGTCTAGACTCGAGATCTTTGGTCATATACACGGGTGACCAAATGGTATCCGATTTCATATTTGTCTGAATCGACCGGACCCTTAGATCACAAACTTACTTTATTATATTCTCCCCCTTGGAAAAATATTTTTGTCCTAAAAAATAGAGCTATATAAATATTGTAGGCAACCCCCGAGCCTCATGTTCTAAAACCGGAAGAACATGGTCATGTTCTAAAACTAGAAGAACATGTCTCATCTTTGTGGTGGGATCCCTACCCAAATGATTCAAAATAGTGTCTGGCTTTGCACTTTGATAAATTGGTGAAAGTGCAAAGTAGTGAGTGAATAATAAGGGTGGATCTAAAAACATCCCTGACCAATTTAGAGTTTCTCAATGTGCTATCTAGGCACAAATATGTGAAAGGATGGATTCCAAGTACTAGTTCATTTATGGACATCACTTGTGCATGAACATAATACCTAAGGTGGGACTCTTATCCCTCACAAGCCTTTGAGAACTCTTGATTCAATTAAATTTGATTTGGAAAAGTTGAAGTTTGGTTATCCCAAACATCTAACTTGGATATGTGTACAATGGTTTACTCTCATCCAACATTACTTGATTTTTTTCACCCAATTAGAGGACTACGTGGTCCTAATGGGATTGAAAATCCTATGTAAACTTGATCAAATGAAATCCAAAATGAAAATTGTCCAACTTAGGATAGTTTTCTCAAAGACTTTATCTTTAAGTTCTTGGGAATTGTCAATCAGATGAGCAGTTCCGAACTTCTCTATTCTAGAATTTATTGAACTCTAGAAATTCATTAGATTTTTGCTAGCTAACTTGAAGCAAACTCAAATAAATAGGTCAATCTTGGACTATTCATATTTTGAAGATTGGAAAGGTTCTTGTACATAACATCTATCTGAGATGTTTAATTTAGTTATCTTGTTCCAATTGTCTACTCTAGACTTTTGAAAAAAGAATCAGATACCATATTTGAGTCAAATCCAAAATATTCAGAAAGTGAAAAGAAAGAAATAAAACTTTGTATAGCGAATTCAAACTTCAAAGATACATATAATTTCTATGAGTCAAGTTCTAAATGAGTCAAGACTTTAACTTCACAAAGATCTATTTCAACAAGGTATTGAAGCATTTTTTCTATCTTTAAGAGAAATAAAATGGATTCTCGAAAAGATTCAGAGCATATCTAAAATAGCATCCAACCACAAGATACTACTATGGTATCTAACATCAGTGTGTGAACCCACTTAGGTTCTATTGATGCGTTTTTACTCAAAAAATAATGCTTCACTTGAGACTAATTTCATGCCTATATTCAATCTTCATGACTCCTTATTGGGAATGCAATTCTTGTGCATTTCTTCAAGTCAAAGGATTGAATTCACCAAGTTATACTAGGAACTTGGTGCTTGACTTAGTCATTCCTTAGTTGAAAGAGTTTTTTCAATGTCAAAGTCCTAGTTCTTCAAAACTTTATCAAACATCTCTGCATCATTAGTAATTTTTTAAGTGTTCCATAATTCAAATAATAACAAGTATGTGCCTTAATTGAAAAAGAAGATCTTGGAAGTTACTACTTTATATCTTTCGCTTCCTTGATCTTGAAGTATCTTGAGATCATTTTATTATCCTCCTTGAGTTTAAACTTCTTCTTTGAATTTTTATTGCCCTTGAGGATTAAATCTAACTCCAAGCTTCATACTAGGACTCAAAGATAATTATCATCCCACGGTCCGATGTCCCATACCATCTTTCCTACATCAATCTGAATATAAAATACAGTGTCCCATACCACCCTATTTTATATTCACATTGATGTGTGAGTGATATTTATCCTGAAGTCTAAACATATCTTGATAGAGTACCTTCTCTCTTCAATCCTTTAAAAGAATTTTGAAGTATTACGCATTACCTCAAACTTGATATTCTAGGTTTTGATTCCTTCATACGATTGTTTCACAATCTCATGCTTGTCTTGGAAACTTGAAAACCTCTTGATAGAATATCCATTATTGTTTGCTATGATTTTCAAACAAAAACCAATTAGAATTCCAAGTACTTGAATTTTCATTGATTCAAGTCCAATTGGTTTATTCTTGACCAATTTGTAGCAACAAGATCTTTTTACTCCTTGTCTTTAGATTCCTTTCTTACTGATGCTTTAGGTACCTACCTCAACAGGGACTTTACAGGAGTCTCTCTTCTGCTTAAGTCTAAGCATTTGCTCATGCTTTTTGGATTGTACCAAAATCCCTTTAAGGATAGGCAAAAATTATGTTTTACCTTCTACATACTTAATTACCATCATAACGATTGCAGACTACACTCTTAGAATATTTTGCTCTATTGAGGCTTGGAACAACTTACTCTTTTCGCAATTTTCCATTGGATAAATGGAACCTAAGTGAAAATTTCCCAAAAAGAATTTATCACCAATACTTGGGCAAACTTCAAAGTAGTTCCAATCGTAAGTTCTTGGATAAACATTGCCAAGCTTGATCAAATCTTGTTGATCATGCGATAAAATAAAGACTTAGTCTTTATCATTTAAGATCTCTCAAAATTTTCTAAGCTTTTTGGCTTACCTGTAGGATTTTTAGAGATCTTTCTCTCAACTTAGCTCCAAGCATATGCCAGTGCCTTCCATTCTAAAGCTAAGAACCTTTTATATATCTTTAAGTTATATCAATCTTTGGACTTAAGTACCACTATAAGTGGTTTGGGACTTCTTGGGAACTACTTGCTATCTAATGAGTAAGTACCACTTCCGATGGTTTGGGACTTCTGGGAACTACTTGCTATCTAACGATTTTGATGAATATTCATTCTCACTACTACGGAGAATTTTATTCTTCAAGGACTTGAGATTTCTTCTAAGGAATCAAATAACCTAAGAAAATGATTCATCATGAAATCCATTGCACTATTGTAATGGTTTTGGAAAGAATTTCTTGACTTTTCAACCTGAATTAGCGCATCCATATAGGAGTGTCAAGAAAGCTAATGCTTTGCTCCTCATACGTGTTAAACAACCACCTTTAAGATTAGGCATCCCATCCTATTCTAGAATTAAGCATGCTAGAAAGTTATTTTGTGGATAATTTCCTAAATAACTTTCTTGAATAAACATTTATATCTTGAAGATGTTTACTTTTCCTTTTGATGAATTCAATCCCAAGTCTTCCAATTGCGTTCCTCCTCATTCTTGATGAGAAACTCCTTTTTAAAGAGGTAAGTGAATTCATCCTTAGTTGAGGGTTTTTAATGAGTTTCAATGAGACTCGTCCACCACATGTAGGCCTTAGGACCTAATGAAAAACTGGCCTCAACCACTTTCACAAGTTTGGGGTTCTTCTTGAGTAGGTGGACATCATTCCACTTTTCCAAGCATGTTAAGACTACATCCTTATTTGGATTCTTATCTTCACTTGAGAAGTAAGGAGGATATAGATCTTTCCCTAAAGATGGATGTCTTAAACCTACTAATTACCCCAAAGTATTCACAAAAAATGGAGTAGTAAGAGTCATCAAACTGAGACGACTCAAACTACCAATTAAGGGAAACAAGCTCGTTTGGGAAATGGATGGATCCTTATCCATTTCCAAAACAAACAGACGTAGGTGAGGTCACTATCATATTATTCTGGCTACCAAAAACAAGGAATAAGTCTGAAATGTCCCAAAGATGATTCTAAAAAGCCATCAATGGATTGAGAAAGATGTGTGACCTCAGCTTGGACATTAGACAAATGTCCAAGGTCATGATATACTTTCAACAACCTATCTTTGAATGTGTTCCTCTCATTTGAAGTGTTGTTGGTTTCCCCTTGCTACATGGTACCCTTAGTGTTTAAAGCTAAAGCCGTTGATTCTATGTTCAATGCATTAGACACATGACTTAGAATTGAAATCATTCTTGCATATGCATGCGATGCACATGACACTATAGGTGGGCTAAACATGCATGAAGATACTAATGAAAATGGTACCAAAACATTCATAGATATGCTTATGCTACCCTTAAGAACAACGTAACTTGAAGTACCCTCCATTGCACACATTTCATTATTAACTTTCTTTAGGGTTCTTCACTCGAATGGTGGGTGATGAAATTAAAAGAAAAATGCATAATTTCAAAAGAGTACTTCCCGATTTAGTTTTGCTGCAACGTAGACTCGATTCTAGCACAGTGTGATAGAATTACGATGCGGAAAAACCTTCAGGAGTGGATGAAATCCCAAGCTTCATTTTCATATCTTGGACCCTTCACGATGCTCTAGGGATGCCTTGATTATGCCCCAAGGATGCTTTGATCCACCTTCCTTCATTGATAAAAGAGAAATGAAAACCACAATCACGATCCTCTTTATTTAACTCCTTGTGACCAAAGAGCACATCAAGTATTCACTCAAACCAATGCAAGAGAACTTAAAAAACAAAATTTTTCAACTCTGGTGTAGCAGAGAAGGTATGCAGCCTTAGTACTAATGGAATCTTTAGTGACCTAGGACCAAGAAGATCTAGGAGAATGCAAAATTCAGTGTAGTGATTAACATATGATAGCTACATGTATCTTCATTGTGCTTACATGAACAAGATAATACAAGAGTTAAATCTTTCTAGTTTTGAGGGTGCAATTGGAAATGCATATTGGGAGAAAGCTATGGATGAGAAGATTGCTTCACTTTATGGGGATGAAACATGGAAGTAGGTCCCATTGGCACAACGAAAGAAACCCTTAGGTTGCAAGTGGGTTTACAATGTAAAGCATGATGTTGATGGTACTATAAGGAGGTACATATCACAATTGGTAGACAAAGGATATGCATAGACATATAGCATTTATTATAAGGAAACTTTCAACAATGTAGCTAAAATGTCTGGTGTTATGTCAGTTGTTGCATTGACTACAACGAAAGGATCAACTGTGCATCAGATGGATATGATCAATGATTTCTTACATGGAAAGTTGTAGGAAGAAGTATACATGGACAACCTCAAGGATATGAGGGTTCAAATCATCTTGAATATGTTTGCAAGCTAAAAAAGGCTTTGTATGGATTTAAATAAGACCTTCATGCTTGGCATTCAAGGAATGCATATTATTTAACTTCGAATGTATTTTCTATGTGTGATGTAGGCCGCCCATTATATGTAAGGAAGGTTAATGGTGGCATCATAATTGTTGCAATTTATATTGATGACTTGATTACATGTGGTGATAATGAAGAAATCATTAAAGAGCTAAATCAACTTCTTATGCACAAATTTGACATGAAAGATCTTGGTGTGTTGAGTTACTTTTTGGGCATTGAATTTATACATACAAAAATAGGTATATGCCTCTCCCAAAGCCAATATGCCCTTAGTATGCTACAAAATTATAGTATGGTTGTATATAAGAAAATTTATATGCCATTAGATCCAAATTTGAAGTTGGATGTTACCTTAAGTGAAGCATTGGAAAATGCTACTATGTACAAGACAATTGTGGGAAGTTTGACACATCTCACAATTACGAGATTTGGTTTAAGCTACACTATGGGACTTCATATTTATTTTATGTAGGTTCCAAAGAAACCACATGTAGATGCTTTGAGACACACTCTATGTTATGTGAGTGATACTTCGGAGTATGTGTTGTTTTATGAAGTTTTTGTAGAATTATAGGTCCATGGATACACCAATGCAGATTGGGTTGGTGGTGTTCCAAATAGAAGATCTACTAGTGGTTTTCTATTTTCACTTGGGATTGTTGCTATCACATGGAGCAGTAAAAAGCAACCCACTATTGTATTGTCAAGTATAGATTCTGCATATAGAGGTGTTGCAATATTAGTATGTGAGGCATCATGGATAGATATGGTACTTTTAGATTTACGTTTAGAAGTGCAGAGGCCTATTATCATTTATTTTGATAATCTTAGCAGCATACAATTAGCATGAAATCTTGTTTTTCACTTTAGAACAAAGTGTATCAGGGTACGTTATCACTCCATCAAAGAGAAGGTATTGGTACATGATATTGATCTTGTTTATGTGAGAAACAATGAGTAGTGTGCAGGTACTTTCACTAAAGCACTTGGAGTAGAGAAGTTGAAGAAGTGTTAAAAGATGCTTTGGTTATAGGATATCATGTTGAGCTTGAGGGGGATTGTTGTGATATCAAGGATGACACACACCACTTTTTGTTTCTCTGACGTGTATAGTGGTTACACCAATATATTTTAGGGATACTTTTAGTGAGCTTCAATGAATTTATCTACCATGAGTGATGGCACTTTTTTTCTTGTTAACCCACTAATTCGTGGACATTCGAGCTTTCTTTATGTATTTCTCTTTATATATGGTACTAATTGTATTGTTGTCTTAGATTATTCTTGTATATTCTCTTTATGTAATAGAAGAAGTAGATGAAGATAATCTTTTCGTGCCTCAATCTATGTGTGCTCCTCTCTTTCTATGTGAAATTAGTGTGTGAGATCTCTCTTCCTTATCTCCTTTTGTTTAGGAGTCTAGTCATGGGATATATCATTCATGAGAATCCACCATGTGAGATACTTTATAGAGTTCCATTTTAGTTATCGAATTCAACTAAATTGTTTAGTGGAATTGTGGTTTCATGCATTGGAGATGACAACCATTGATATGGGGAAGTGGGATTATCTCTCTTTGAAGACTTTTCTTCTATGTGCAGGGAGAAACAAACTCATCATCCATGGAGTATGATTTTCACTAAACAAAGAAAATATGTTTAGACAACATCTCTTACTAGAGATTTTACGAGTAGAGCTATGAATGTACTCAAGAACTCCATATTCTATTTTAGATTGCAGTTTCCCTTCAAATGGGAGTCAAATTCCTCACTAATTCGAGAGGGAAATATATTGAGAGCTCTAAAGGAATTCATTGGAGTTTTTTTTAAGGAAAAGGGGAAGTGGAAAAGATTCCAATTCTATAGCCTTCTTCCTTAGATGATATAGAGAGAGTTTATACACTGCTTTGATTGCCTAGATAGGAATGGCACTATACTATTATAGGAAATAGGGAGATTAGATAATCATATTGGTTAGATTGAGTCTCACTTGAAGACTCTATGAGAGAGGTTTCTAGTCTTAGTGATGGTCTCCGACTAGATGAGGAGTTCTAGTTGTTGGCATTAGAGAGATTAGGATTGAGTGATGATTTGTCTTTTAGGTTTTTAGAGTTGATGATAAATTTGACCTCTTGGGGTATCAAAGTCTTAGTTGGTGATTTTCCATGAGGATGATGATTGAGCACAAATTAGGAGAATTGATAATTATGGATTATGTTAATCTCAAGAAGGAATGCTTTTGCATTCATATGGCAAAATAAGGGGAAAAAAATACTAGATTTGGCACCAGTGCCATTAGAGCTCTTCCAAAAGAAGTTAGTCCAAACTTATGGATGACAAAACAAGAATTTCTTGGTTATTGGGATGTAGATATTTCGTTCTATTGCCATGAATTCTATTATGTGAATTAAGAGTATGGATTTTCATAGCAGACAAGAATAGTTTAGGTCAAAACTACTGAGTGTGAGTACACTAAGCTTAGGAATGCCGAGAGTCACATGAAGGAAATTCTATAATTTTGGTTCTATAGGGGTTTGAGTCACTTTCTTATGGGAATTTGTTCTATTTCTTAGAATATTATATGGTTTATTATCTCCTTTGTGGTATGGTGAAGCTTAAATAGCTTGGCACTCTACAATGTCTTTGTTATTGTTACTCAATAGAGGAAACATCACATGGAGTTATGTCATTTTGATGATGTTAGAAGTTATGAGAGTGATGGTTTGGGAAGCACGTGTATAGGCGAGGTAGTAGGCACTTTACATATGGTTTCCCACCTTTGAATTGTCCTCCTACAAGGGTTCTTAAGGGGAAGGATACAAGGAAACAACACTCATAGATGACCATGTACTCGTATTATAAGGGGTGTCAAGGAATCTGAGCACTTTCTTCTATCATTATGGACATTTCAAGGAGGAAAATGATTTTTTGGGGGAAGGAAATGTCATATTACAAGAACTGTGTCAATATCCTTTAAGAAGAGATTGGGCATGATTGACACATGGAACCTAGTGTTTAAATTACGATTGAAGGTGGGGAGAGAGAGAGACAGAGAGAGTCATATGGGACTTCTGACGTCAAGCACTATCACATGTGGCTGATGGGAGATTGGGAGCTATCTCTATGTGTCTCTTGGGAATGAACTCACTCATGTTTTTGCGGCATGAACATCCATGGTATCGTTAATTAAAGGCTGTATAAACTATGCCTTTGGATACGTCCATATCCACTTTGAGTGATGTCAAAGATAATTTACTTGATGAAGAAAATAATCTCCAGCCCAAATATCCTTTTAAGAAAGGTTTCTTTTTAGTAGAAGAAAATAATCTCCAACCCAAATATCCTTTTAAGAAAGGTTTATTTTTAGTAGGAAACATCCTTTAGACAAAACAAAGTTCAAACAATGTTGGTTTTGCAAGAAAGGTAATAATGTTGAAGAGATATCCTCATAAACCCAACAAATATGTCACAATCAATGAAAACAAGAGTTATAAAAAATAAAATGAATCCTCCCAAGTTAGTGTACACAAACAATACCATTTTGTACATCTCCTTCTCAAAAAGCCACATATCCCATGATATAAACCCCCAATTACAAGATATGCTCAGGGATGGCATATGTTTTAGAACCCCAATACTAGAAACCAATGGGCTAAGTGATGCCACATGTCACTAGTTTCCAATCCAAAAAACTACTTTTATTTTTACACCAGATGGGGGTCTGATCATATTTGTGTTCTGCCTTATTATTCTATTGCGTTTATTCACATGCATTCAATTATGCCCACATGTAAGGAATCCCCTCACACACTCATGCACTACCATGCAAGCTCACATTATCCCACATAGGAAGTATCCTATCCTCTACTCCATATAAGGAGGTCCTACATTCACAAGCTCATTTATTCATGTACTTTCATGAGGCTCTCTCCGTGAGGTTCAAGCTCCATGCTTCTTAAGTGATTTTTGTTTTCAAAGTTTAATTCATTTATATTTCATTTTGTTGTCTTTTTATTGGTGATTTGCATTGAGACTCCAAAAAGTTTTTAGCATTTCTCAACATGTATTAGAATAGACGTAGAGATGTCTTAAAATAAAAAGAATGCTTACATTCAACCACAAGTATCCAATTGAGAAACACATGTTCATTTTTGGAGATCTTGCTCTTCGCATATAAAAAAACATATAGCTTCACGCTTCAATGGGCATGTATGAGTGAAAACGTTTGTTAATTGCATTCTAATTGGCATTGCATTACTTATTAAGATCACAAAGTTCAATCCCTTCTCATAGGAGTAGATCTAGAAAGAAAGTGAAGAAAACCTCAATATTAAGTGTTTGGTTCTCTTCTACTAGCCAAATTGTACATGATAACGAAAATGGTAAGTTATGGGGTTGTAAGCTTTCCATTGTCTTAAAGTTAATAGAATTCGATCATATCTCATAACAAAGAGAAACTTCACACGGTTTCATACAAAATGTACAAAGGGAGGATGCCATGTACAAAGACGAAATAAGAACAAGAAAACAATTGACAACTACTCAAGCATGCACACCAAGAAAGTAAGAGAGAGAGAGAAAGAGAGAGAGAGAGAGAAAGCATGCTTATGGGAATTATGCACTTCATTTCGTGTCTATACTTGTGATATATGCTTTCTCCCTCTATACTTGTGTCATATGCTTTAAACTTCCTATGGAACCTGTGTAAATGAACCTTTTTATTTCTAGATTTCTACCATCCAAATGCAATGCACAAGGGCAAAGTCACTCCAAGGGCTAACAACTCTCATTAACATGATCCTATTATCCATAAATCCATGTTAATTTTGGGGCCATATTTGATTTCTTGTTGTCATAAGTATCCAAAACAAAAGCTCTTCAATACAAAATTTTTCATGAAATGAGTCAATTTATGCTATAGCATCTCTCTCACCGTGGATATTCTTCTTTTATTCTCTAGAACTATTTTCATGAAGTGCACGTTATTAGTTACATTTTGATGTTTTTGAAGTCATACAAGTATTATAATTGAGGGATTATTAGGCCTCGAGTCCAATCTAATAACACCCACTATTGTGAGATGTAGAAAAATTTCCTCTATTTTGCATCCTTCAAGGTGTTTGGCACCTTTATGTTGTTATTGATTAGAAATTTTTTGGGGAGCTATGTAGTTGGATCAATGCATATGTACTAAGTAGTCTTGTTTTTACCACTATCTCTTTATGAGTTCTCTCATGTTCAACCACAACGTTATGTAGTTGCACTAATGCATATGTACAAAGTATTCTTGTTTTGACCACTAGCTCTCTATGTGTTCAACCACATAACTATGTAGTTGCACCAATGCATAGTACTGAGCAATTTTATTCTCTCTTGTTCAAGCACATATCTATGCAGTTGCATTAATGCATAGGTGCTAAGTAGTTTTATTTTGACCACTAGCTCTTTACATGTCCTCTCTTGTTTGTTTAGTAGTTTTTAATTTGTCTCATTTGAATCTTCAAAGGGAACATTCTTTGCATTCTATTCCTATAATTTTCATCTGATCATTCTTGTTTTGTGTTAAGCACTGTGAATTTTGTTGTTTCATTCATGTGTAGATGAAGGGTTATAGGGAGAAGCAACTTTAAAGATGTAGAGGAGAAAGGGATGATACAAGCGGCTTCAAGCAACTAAAAAATGTGTGAATTGCTCATGCCATGGTATTGTTGTTGTTGTGTGAGCATATCTTGCTTTCATGTATCATATGTGTCAAATGTAAGGAAACAATTATGTGAACAATCCTTAAACCATTGAAATCTTAGTACATATTTTTAGACCCGGCTTTTCCTTTTGATTATTATATTTGTTTAATTTCATTATTCCTCATATGTGGAAAAGTTATGTGAACTTCCTTTGGCTTGACTTTATGTTCTAGTCTCAAATTCCTTATTCTCAAGAGGTGAACAATGGAAAACGAACCCTCAATCTTTTACTTTTGTTTTATGATTTTTCTTGTCAAGTGCTTTGAAACTTTTTTTGAAAATTTTCCACATACGCTCTAAATCCTTAAACCCCAAAGATTTATGTTGCATACTTTTTGGTATGAATTATGGAATGTGTTGAACAAGGAATTGTTGGAGTGTTAGTTTATTAATATATTAATGTGTTTTGATGTTTTTGATATAGTAGCTGAAGGTTCGTGAGGGCATGAAAGATGTGAAAGAACAGACATCAATAATCTAATTTATAATTTTTAGAAACAATTTTTAAAGTAGTGGTTAGAATAAGGGCCATTGTAGACTCAATTTCTGTTATTAAAAGCAAAGGCTCTCTACAAAAGAGATCAACTTTTACTTTCACGTATGCTTTTCAAAGCCGCTCTCATGTAACCACTATTTTGACATAATAAAAAAATCCTATAAATACATGCACTCTATGGACTGCCAAAACAGAGTGCATGGGGGGAGATTGCATCCAATACTACATTCAGTCTCGTTTTCTTGCGTATCTATTTTCTTTGTGTGTTTTCAACATTCATAACCTCTATGTGTGCATGAGATAAGATCTTGATAACACTTTTTTTAGAATTTTAGGACTATAGAAGCATGCAAATAGCACAAAGAAAAAGAAGATGCTTGGAGAACAACACAACACTAAATGTATTACTAAGTGAATTGTACAATACAGGATTAGTAGCCAATTGGATTATAGGCATCTATACGATCCAGTGAAGAAAACTCCATAAGAGGGAAAAAAAGTTCCACAATGGTTTTGAGATTGTTCACACACATTACTACCAAAATATATCAACAAATCCCCCTAGGAGTGATGCAATGAACAAGGAGTTGGCATTGAAGTATAAGGAAATGCCAATCTATGAGGAATGAAATCAGTCCACAAAAGGAATTAAGCCCTAAGCTTTGCAAAAAGCTTCAAACTTCTCCCTAAGGAGAGCCTTTGTGAAAATTTCTACAATGTTATCTAATGTGAGCACATAAGCCAAACCAATCTCTCTAGTAGAGAATATCTCCTCAACACAATGATAGTGCACATCAATGTGCTTTGTGCAAGAATGGAACGCAAGGTTCCTTGCAACTATCAATGTGTGTCAGTAAAGGCAGTGGTGGTAGACGAGTGACCAACATCCAAATCAGTCAAACAACATTTGAGCCACATGCACTCAATAGTAATTATAAAAGCTATGCTTAGCCTCACAACTAGAAGTGTGCACATTAAAGTGCTTCTTGCTCGTCCAATATATGCAAGAGCTACCAAGAATGAAGCAAAAACCACAAATGGACACAAGAGTGTCCTAGAAACCAGTCGAATTTGAGTTAAAAAAGCATGTAAATATGGCAATAACAATCACCCCTTGTAAAAAAATAATCCAAGTAGTTAGGTACCTCTCAATTAGTGATAGATGTAGCACTTAATTACCTTCTATTGCTTGACACTTGAGCTATGCATAAACATGTTCATTTGAGAGATGACAAACTAAATATCAGGCTAGGTTTTGCATAATTATATCAAACATACAACATCCTGCTGATAGAGAACAACATCAAATGCATCTCTAGAATCATGAAGACTCAACTATAAAAATTTCTCCATGGGAGTGGCAATAGTTTTTCAATCTTCATGGCCAAGAAACTACGATAATGTATCAATGTATTGTCTTTGACATGTTCCCCCATCAACTTGCATAAATTTAGTGCCCCAAATAATGATGCACACACTCCAAAACTATCTCAAAGGGCACAAGAAATTTAGCCTTGAATTCAACAATATGATTCTCGTTAGGATTGAGTAGCATATCATCAACATATACAACAATGATAATAAGTACATCATCTTCACGATTAACATATAATGCACTGTCTGTTGGATTGTTCTCAGATCCATGTAGGCATGCATCTTTTTCTACTGAGCATGCAACACTTGCTTCAATACATACAACGCCTTTTTCAACCTACATATTTTTTTTCATGCTCATTCTACACAAAAAAAAGGGGCTGAAAAACATACACTTCTTCATGTAAATTATCAGTCACAAATGTAGTTTTAATGTCCAACTTATGTACATTCCAACCATGATGAGCTATTCATGCACAAAATGCAGTTTGGCACATGGGAGCAAAGGTCTAATCAAAATCGATGCTCTTCTCTTTAGAATAACATTTGGCATCAAGCCTGACATTACACCTATCAACTATTTTATAGGGCCTACATTTTAGCTTCTATACCCATTTAGTGCGAGTGGCCTTTTTGCATGGAGAAAAATTACATAAAGACCATGTACCATTCTTCACAATAGAATAATATTCTAATTGCATAGTAGCCATCCAATTTTCCAACTTTTGTGCTTCATCAAAAGAAATAGGTTCATTCTCATCACAAAACCTAGATACACCCATTTCATAATGATCTGATGCAAAAGAAGCATTATGTGAGCCTAAATGAGTATGGTATGATAAATTGCATCTAACTTGCTCTCTTAGAAAGTGTGCACTCACCACTTAGTCATAGTTTTTGCCTCTTAAATGTCATATTTCTCATCAATAAATGCCTCATATAGTTTACATAGAAAAGTAGAGTGATGTTTATTATCATTTGGACACCATAAGGGATGAGAAATCACCTCACTAAAAGTAGCATTTGATTTCCCACCTTTAATAGAGATAGCAAAGTGTCATACACATCCTGTGAACCAATTTATATCTCCTTGGTACATGTAAGTAAGGGATGAATCGCCTCTTCCACAAAAAAAAAATCACAAGTAACCAAAATGTGTTTAGTCCATGTATGATACAGAGAATACCATTTGCTTTCAAAATCATACCCAATAAAAATACATTTCACAATGTTCATCTATTTTCCTACATTGTTATTCAAACACTATGCATATGCCAGACAACCAAAAACATGCATATGAGGAACAGATGGCTTGTGACCATGCCAAGCCTCATACGGAGTGATAGAATACAATGCTTTGGAAGGACACCTGTTAAGTACATATGCTTCACACATAACAACCTTAAACCAAAAGCTATGTGAGAAAGCTTGAATTTTTAATATACACCTTGCCGTTTGCATGAGATATTTGTTCCTACTCCTAATGACTCTATTTTGTTGAGGTTTATATGACATTGTACATTGATGTTATCCATGCTTAGCTAGCTATGCAATAAACACAAAAACATATTCTCCCCCTCGATTAGAATGGATGGCCCATTTTACACACTGATAGATTTTCAACCATAATCAATAACTTTTTAAAGTAGATAGACACTTTGGACTTTGCATCCAATGCAAAAACCCATGTATGCCTAGAAAACTCATCAATGAAGTTTACAAACTATAGGTAATTTCCAAATCGCGTCGTCTACATAGGAGCACATATGTCACTATGAACAAGTTGTAATTTATGTGCAACTCTAACTGAACCATCTCTAGGGAAGGAAGAACATTGACTTTTATCCAAAATAAAGATCTCACAAACATTCTTACAAGTACCTCAAGTTTTGGAAAGAGGACAACATTACAAATTTCTAAAATTTAGATGATCAAAGCATGCATGCCGAAGTTTTGCATATGAAATAGCTTGACAATCATGAACTCAAAATGCTAAATCATTCTCAAATTTTGCACAATCTATGAGCTTATACAACCCCACAATGTAAAATGCCATAATCAATGATATCATCACCATTCAAGAGATCATGAAATGTAAACCAAGCAACAATAAATTTAACGACCATGCCAATTTTAGCTAGTGCTAAAATTGATAACAAATTTCTCTTGATCTCTGGCACATATAAGGCATCTGATAATGTGAGAGTACTAACATCAACACTAGTAAGAATGTCAAGATAAGAGGAGTTTTTTGCACATGTGACAATATTTGTTGAAGGGGTAGACTTGAGTGCAGTGAAAAAACTATGCGACAAGGTAATATGTTTGGTTGCACCACTATCAAAATAACAAACACCAAAGTCTACTACATACATACACTAATCATGAGAAGGCGTCTCATATCTGTAATGAGTATTAAATGACCATTCTTCAAGGTTGGCAGGCTTAGGTTCAAGTGTAGAGTCCTCTTCAGTTGTTACACTTATGTGTTTCTCGAGTAGCTTTGATGTGAACCTTTTCCCTATACATAGGCACTTTTTACTCTAGTGCTTGCAAAAGGGTTACCACATACAAGATTCACTCATATGTGGTGGTACATTTTACTTAGGGATATTATTTAGCTCTTACTTCAATTTTGATCATCATCAATAGAGAGAGCTACTCTAGCCATCCATCTTCTCCATGTGTCTTGTTGCATTTGTGCACTTTGTGTGTGCTTCATGTGTGTCTCTCACACTTCTACACACATCGAATAGTGGTATCATAGTAGGTGCAACTCCATCTCAAGTTTTGGTTTTTCCCGTCATGGCGTACACACACTTTTAATAGTGCAAATCAACTTTGGAGCATAGAACAATGAATTTTAGCAACCAAGAAACATTTGCATCAATTGCATTGGGGTTTTACCTCCATTTTGAAGCCGTTTGTGCAGTCAAAATTGCCATTAGAGTGATACTTTATGAGCTGAAATTTTATCATTCATTTTAGTTTTCATTGAAGTATAGATTTTGTCACATTCTTGTTCATTGGTGAAATGGGGGGCAGAATGACTTGTTTGGCATGCTTCAAGCTGAAGATAAGCTTGATGGGACCAACTATCCAATGTGTTCTTACATGATGAAGCATGTTCTTGTTGCAAAACAACTTTGGAACATAGTGACAAATGTAGATCAAAGACTCGCAAGTTCTTCTACTTCACAGTCTACTGTCACATATGGAGCTTCTTCTTCAAGTATAGTGGTTTCTCCTTCTCCATCTACATAGGAGCAACTTAAATGGGAGGGAAAAGATGCTCAAGCTCATGCATTGATTGCACTTTATGTGAAGCATCATATAGTTCCACACATTTGATCATGTTCTACATCAAGACAGGCATGGGACACTCTTGCTTCTTTGTATGCCATGCATAATGAAGCACCTATTGCATACTTGAAGAAGCAACTTGAGGATGTATGTATGGCTGAAAATGAGCCATTGGATGTGTATGCGACACACACAAAGGACTTAAAAGAGCAACTGGCAAACATAGATGAGATTATTCTGGATGCATCACTCATCTCTACATTGTTGAAAGGATTATCGAAATCTTTTCAAAGCTTTGCCACTACACTCCATTTGGTTGCAAAAAGGAATCCCAATATGTATGCATTTGATGAGTTTGTGTCTCTTTTTTTGCAAGAAGATCAATCTAGAGTGAATAGGAGTGGTTTGATTGAGGGAACACAAGCACTTGCTATCTCACAAAAAGGGAAAAGCAAGTATGGTTAAGCTTTGGGTTCATCAAAACCAAAGCCTCAACCTTCCTCTTCCACTCATTCCTCGAATGATGCTGATTTGCAAAAGAAGAAGAGATGCAAATATTGATGAAAGGATAGTCATACCATTGATGAGTGTAGAAAGCTTGCTAAGCACAATGAAAAGAAGAAAGAAGCTACCATGTCTATTGCTGAAAATTCAGCAAATGCAAAGAATGATGAAGTTAACATGGCTCAAGATTTTTGGGCATGTGTTGTTACATGTCATTATGATGCATCTTTGCATTTTAAATGTATGGTTGTGAGTGAGGCTCATTTGAATTGGTTCTTTGATAGTGGTGCTTCAAAGCACATAACTCCATGCAAAAGGTTTTTTGCATCTTTGAAAGATGCACCCAAAGGAGGACATGCGATGTGTGCAAACAATGCCTCTCATCCTATTATTGGAATAGGCAATGAGCTTACGACTACAAATGGAGGTATGATTCTCTTGAAAAATGCATTGTATGTACCTATTATCAAGAAGAAGAGTTATGTTGATTGCCAAAGCCGGACTTCATGTACACTTTATTGATGATAAGTGCATGGTTCATGATTACAGAAATGGTGATATTATCATGATGTCTAGTACATTATGTAATGGTTTGTATCACATGGATACATAAAAGAGGGATACCTCAAATGCCTTGGTTGCTCATCCTTCTTCCATGGCTGAAATGGAGCTTTGGCATGCTTGTTTTGGTCACTTGAACTTCAATAGTTTTCTTTACGTGCAAAAGAAGGAAATTTTTATTGGTTTGCCATCACTTGAGTCCATTGAAAAGCATGCATGTGAAGGTTGCATTCTTGGAAAAATGCATCGTGCGTCTTTTCCAAAAGATGGTCATACACAGACTACAAGAAAATTGCAGCTTGTTCATAATGATGTATGTGGACCCGTCAAGACTCCATCTTTTGGGAAGCATGTATCTGAGACTATGATCGGAAGGGTTTCAAAGATGCCATGAAGAAAGCAACGATCTACTCTGACACCTACTTTGACACTGATTGTTGGAGCTTGAGGACTATAGAAGCATGCAAAAAACAAAAGGAAGAAGAAGAAGCTTGGAGAATAGCACAACACTAAGTGTATTAGTATGTGAATGTACAAGACACGATTAGTATCATGTTAGGGTTATAGGCATATATACAAGCTAGAAAAAAAGCCCTTAAAGGGAAAAAAGTGCCTTGATATTCCAGGTTCCACACATCACTACTAAAATATATCAGGAACTTTTACATCTTGTACATTTAGGCCTTTACTATAGAGGATGGTTCCTAGTCTTGTAGAATTTTATATAATTTTACTTATGGTGTAAGGCTATTGTGCTACCGTAGAGAATAATACCAAAAGTTGTAGTCTCCTTCGTTCCACCATTTACTGGATAATCTTTGCAAATGTGATCTAGAACTAATGCATGCATTTCTAGGAGGAAACATGCTTTATAAGCAAAGGATCCATATGAGATTAAGTACTTGATGGATCAATTTTCTCCTTAAAAGAGGGCTAGATTAAGGATGCGCTAATTTGAAAATTATACAAAAACATGGAAGTTGAATGGGAAAAGGTTGAGTAGGATGATAACATCTACTTCACAATGTTGAGTGAAAAATGTAGAGAATGTATGAGAAAGTACGAGAAAGCTATCTAACAAATGATACAACTTTCGTCAAGTAATACCTAAGGAGGAAGCTTTATGAGGTTTATATGAAAAGCTTTGATTTTGATGATTTATTGTGGGAACTTGAAGCTCAAATGATATGGAAAAGGTTTTATTCATGGAACAAATTTCTATGACCATAACTATAACATCTAAAGGGAAAATTGTTTTTAGAAAAACATTTGCAATGCACAATCGAGTGAAATGTCTCATTGAAAATCAATGACTATTACCAAAAGTGGTGATATGAACAATGTAAAAGTTCTTCATTATCTCAAGAATGTATACGATTGGACCAATTTACCCTTTGTCTATTTATTTCTTTCAATGAAAGCAACCAATGTCTACTATATGGTATGGTAAATTAGAACATTTGTCTAGAAATGGATTGGAGTATAAGGTGTGTCTATTTTTCCTTAATCACCTTTTTCATATTTCATTTTCAGTGAGTATTGGAATATGGAAAGATTTTATGGCCAAAATTGAGTAGTTGTGTCAATGGACATGACTACATAGGATCAACTAGCCTGCATGTTACATTGTGTAGAGATGCCACATAGATTTTGGACCAAAGAAGTGTTGATTGAAGTTATTGTGACAAATCTATCGTTGATCATAGTTGGAAGACTAAAATTGGCACAAAAATATGGAATAAGAAAGCACCACACAATGGTCACCAGAATTTTTCAACTATGCAACTTACTTCCATATGCCTAAGTAGTTACGGAAAATATTGTAGCAAAAGTTAAGGAAATGCATTTTTCTCAAGTATAAAACAAATTGACATTTTGGCAATCAATAATGGGATCTCGCGTCAAATAGTGATTTGAAATCTACCAACATTTCTCAAATATTTTTAGTCCTCCAAAAAGAATATTAAAGGGCACTGCATAAAAGAAAAATTTGGAAACCATTACAAAACTTTAGATTATGAAGCCTCACATTATATGCTTGTTTTTGCAATATTCGAGATGATCTACCAACATTTTTTCTCCTTCAAAATGTTTTATTAAAAAACTGAAAGTTGTCTTGTTGATAGGAAAAAGTGAACCCTCATGTAACAAAGATTTTATGCAAGAAGAATCCCACATTGGGAGGGTATGTTTTTCCAAAGGATAAGAAAAAAAACCATTTAAAAAAAAATTTTAAGCTCAATTTTACATCAAATAGTACTTGATCCAAAAAGTCCCATTTGGTTGTCAAATGATCCAAAACGAATTGATTTTAATACAATTTTACTTATAGTATCAAGAAGGCCACTGTGCAAACGCCACTTGGATATATGATTGTTTTAGATGGATGTGAAGATAACTGTGTTTTGTAAAAATCTTTTAAACAATATGTATGTGTTTTGTAAAAATCTTTTAAACAATATGTACATGGACTAGACAAAAGGGTGCATCTATTGTGCAAGTTCAAGAGAGATTGCATGGCCTATAGAAATCACCTACACAAAAAAGTTTGGAAAACTTATGGAATCCCATGGACATTTGGTTATTGAAAAAAAAATGTGCTTAGTTTTGTATGTTGATAACATTCTGATTCTCATAAAATTATTTGATTATCTAATAGTGTAATAAAAATCTACATATAACAAACAAAATGGTGCATCTATTGTGTACGATCAAGAGGATCTTGCATAGCCTTAAGAAACAAACTAGAAAGAAATATCAAAAGTTTGGAACATTTATGGAATCCCAAGGACATTTGAGGATTGACCAAGCTCATTATTTTTTAATGAATAAATGCTCGCTTTTGCATGTTTAGGATATGGTGATTCTCAACAAACCAATTGAAGAACACAATAGTTTCGAAAGAATAGTTGATTTGAACCTTTGTAGTAGAAGTTTTCAAAGAAGCCAAATACATTCTTGAAATGAGGATACTCTATAAAGAAACATAGTTGGTGCATCTACTTTCCTGCCAAATCCTTCAAGCTACTTTAGGCTTATTGATTAAGTACTTTAGTGGTTGATGCTATGAGACGACAATGAAATTTATGCCTAAACGATAGTGGCAAAAAATTTTGAAGTGCAAATACAATAGCCAACCTTCTCTTTCTGTAATACCATAATTTCTCTCCACTTTTGGAAGTAATCTTCTTGCATAAGCAATAGGTTGTTCCACCTTGTGTGCAGATGGTTGTGCTAAAATTGCTCCAAATGCATGAAGAATGGCATTTGTAAGCACATGGAACTCAATTGAAAAATTAGGAACACTTAGGAGTGGTGCAATACATAACCTTATTTTTAGATCACTAATGCTTTTTCTGCTTCAAGATTTCAAGAGAAAGGGATCTTCTTGCTTGTAACCCTTGACAGAGGCTTAGCTATTTTTTAGTACATTCATATAAATCTTCGATGGTATGCATGGCCTAAAAAAATTTGTGCTTCCTTAGGATTTTGCAGAATGGTCATGGAAAGGATATTAGCTACCTTTGTCGGGTCAATAGTTATCCCTTTATCTGAAACTATGTGATCAATAGAGTACCTTCAGTGACTAAAAATTGACGTTTAGTAGGATTCAACTTCAAACCTATCTTGAGACATTGTTCAAATATTTCCTTCAGCTTTTCCAAATGTTGATGAAAATCTTGGGCCATTTCTCTTCTATATGTACCTAAGAATACTGAAAAATCATCCATGAAAATGTAGAGAAACATTGTTAGCCATTTAGCCAATATTAGATACATTGTCCTATTAAATGAAAAAGGTGCACTTTTTAGACCAAAATTCATCTGTGTGTAGACATAAGTGCCCCATGGAGTGACAAAGGTGGTTTTGTCTCTTTCTTCAAGGTGAACAATAATTTGATTGTAGCCACTAAATCTATCAAGAAAATTGCACAAAGTGTGTAAGACTACTTCTTCTAGTACATGCTTTACGAAAGGTTGAGGGAAACTATCTTGAATAGTCACCTTATTCATAGTGTGAAAATCAACACACTCTTATTTTTCTACTATTTTTATTAGGTACAATAACCATAGATGAAAGCCACCGTGAGTGCTCTATAGGAACAATGATACCTGCCTCCTCTAATTTTGCAATTTCCACCTTGGCTACCTCTGCATATTTGGGATTGAGTCAGTATGGTCTACTTCTTATAGGTATAGCTCCCTCTACTAAGGGTATTTGATGCAATCCAAGCTCCTCTAGAATACCTGAAAGATCATTTCTGCATTGGCAGTGTCACGTCCTTCATTTAAACATAACTCCAACTAGTTTTAGCCTTGTTAGAGATCCATAGCCTATTCCTTCCCCAATCTTGTAATTCTTTCACTTGCCTCAGCCATGGTCTTCCCAAGAGTAGGGGATAAGGGGTCTCTTGGGGTAGGGAAATAACAAAAAAGTCCAATAGAAATTGGCAACCTTGAACTATCATGAGTATCTTTTCAATGATGCCCAATGGTGTGACCCAATGTTGATCTACCAATGTCATAGTGAAATGTGTTGCTTTCATCAAGTCCAATTTCAATTCCTTCATGGTAAATCCAGGCATCAAATCGATGCCCGATCCACCATCTACAATGACACTTATCAAAATTTCACTTTTATGGAAACAATCAGTCTTGAACTTTGTATGAATTTAAGTAAATCACTTATCAACTTTATGTACATCTTAATAAGTTGGTATAAATTGACCTTATGATGAATCTCCTTTGAAATTTCTTCAATATTCACCTCCTGTGCATTCTCTTGAGGGAGAATCATTTGGTCTTTCAATGAAGTGCTCATTCTTTCATAGGCTTCTAAAATGGCCACCTAGACTTTCAAATCAACCTTCTTACCCTCTTCTTTTTCCCCAATTCCCTATTGCTCTTCTATTTGGATTGTTGCCCCTTTCCTAACTCTATTCATACGTGTTGCAGATGATGAAACAACAAAGGATTGTGGAGTCATATCTTCCTCTCTTGGAGAGATTGTGATCATATGAATCATAGTGGGGTAGTTGCAAGGAAGTCCCTCGTATAATGATCCTTGGCATCCGGCGAGTGTTGACAAGGAGGTGTGCCCTCACACAAAGAGCATTTACTTTACACATGAACATATTCTCCACAACAATAGCACATTAGTAGTTTAGTATACCTAGGTCAATTTGTATGATTTTCATCCCTATTGTGCACATAAATTTTGTTAGAGGCTTGTGTATTACCTCTCTATTGAGCTCCTTTGAGGTAGTCACAATCATGTGCCTGATGAACATCTTTTCCACAAAATTGGCAACTTTCTCAATTAGCACAATTTGTGTTGGATTTGCCACTATTGTTGCATGTGGTACACCAAATCTACCTACAGTAGATGTCCTGAGTAGCCTGCATCTCTTGTACTTCACATCAAAGTTATGCTAGTAAATCATCATTGTCATGTGCAGGTGATGAAGTGAACTTCTTCTCTTCACTGCATCTTTGGTGCTTTTAGTTCCCTCCTAAGTTGATCAATCCAGTTCGAGAAAGTGTTGTAATTTGCTTGAATCTCACCTTCAAAATGCACTATGGCCTCCTCGATGCAAGAAGCGGATACCGCTATCTTAGATGCAAAGCTTTGGCATGCATGCTTTAACTCTGGGTATCATCAAATATGAATGACACAAAATGACATTATAAGACTACCTTTAGAACTCAAACTGGTCACTTTGAATTCATGGTAATGCCTTTTGGACTCACTAATGCACATGCTACATTTGCACATATGATGAATACCATTTTTCTTGATTACCAAGCTTTTGTTCTTGTTTTCTTTGATGATATACTTGTCTATAGTGAGAATGAAAATGACCATGAAAATCATTTAGCGGTTGTCTTTAATTTGGTATGCAAAAAAAACTTTATGCCAATCCTGAAAAGAGTTATTTCTTCCAAAAAGAATTAGAGTATCTAGGCTATATTGCTTATAGTCAAGGCATTCATGTAAGTTGAAAGAAAATCAAAGTAATTGAAGAATGGTCTCTAACTCAATCTATGAATGATGTATGCTCTTTTCTCAGATTAGCTAGTTTTTATAGGAAGTTTGTAAAAGGTTTTTCTTATTTAGCACTTCCACTCACATTACTATTGAAGAAAAAGTTAAAATTTGCATGGGGATTATCACAACAATAATCTTTTGAAAAACTCAAATATGCACTTTCTCATGCACCTGTTTTACAATTACCAGATTTTGCTCAACCTTTTGATGCAGTTATAGATGCTAGTGGTTTAGGTATAGGTGTTATATTAATGCAAAATGATCATCCCATTGCATTTGAAAGTAGGAAACTTAAACCTTCTAAAAAGAATTATAGAACATATGATAAGGAACTTTTAGCTATTGTGCATGCTTTGAAAATTTGGAAACATTACCTTATGAGATTCTAATCAAAACAAACCAACATGCTATTAAGCATTTATTAAATCAGCCATTGATTTCTGACGGACATATTAAATGGGCCTCATTCATACAAATTTTTTTGCTTATGATTGTTGGAGTTCGACGTCTACAAAAGCACATGAACAACAAAAGGGAGAAGGAGAAGCTTGGAGCACAACATACAATACTAAATTGTATTACCACTAGAATGTACAAAGATAAGTAACCCGTTAGGGCAATAGGCATATATACAATCCAGGGGAAAAAAACCTCCTAAAGAGGGAAAAAAGTGCCCAGGCAGTCCTAGTATGTTCACACACATCACCACCTACATATATCAACAAATCCCCCTTGAGAGTGATGTAGTGAACAAGGAGCTGGCACTCATGTATAAGGAAGTGCCAAGCTATGTGGAATCAATCCACAAAAGGAATTAATCCCAAAGCTTTGCAAAAAGCTTCAAATTTCTCCCTCGGTAGAGCCTTCGTGAAAAGGTCTACAATGTTCTCTTGTGTGGGCACATATGCGTGATCTCTCCAGTAGAGAACCTGTCCCTGACGTAATGATAATGCACCTCAATGTGCTTAGTGCGAGCATGGAACACCGAGTTCCTCGCAACTGCCAATGCACTTTGACTGTCATTGAAAATGGTGGTGGCAAAAGACTAACCAACACCCAAATCAGCCATAAGGCATCTGAGCCACACACACTCAGCAATAGCTATGAATGTTGCCCTATACTTAGCCTCCCAACTTGAAGTGGCCACAATAGGTTGCTTCTTGCTCAACCAAGAGATACATGAGCTACCAAGCATGAAGCAAAAGCCATCAGTGGACACACGAGTGTAATAGCAACCACCCAGTCACTGTTAGAAAATGCATGCAAATCTGGCGGTAGTGATCCCCCCTTGGGATAAAATAGTCCAAGTAGCTAGGTACCACTCAAGTCGTGAAAGATGCGCTTAACCACCTACCAATGCGTGACACTTGGGCAATTGCATAAACCTGCTCATATGTGAGACAACAAACTAAATATCTGGCCAAGTAATGCATAAGTAAATCAAGCATCCAAAAACTTGTTAATAGAGAACATCATCAAATGAATCTCCAACATCATGAAGAGTCAACGGTAAGCCTGTCTCCATAGGAGTGGCATTAGGTTTAAAGTCCTCAAGGCCAAAATGCTACAGTAATGTGTCAATATATTTTGTTTGACATAAAGCTATGCCACCATCAACTTGCATAAACTAAATGCCCAAATGATGATGCAAGTGCCCCAAATCTGACATCTCAAATGAGGCATGCAAATCAGCCCTCGAATAAGTAATATGCTTCTCAATAGGACCAGTGAGCAACATGTCATCAACATAGACCACAATGATCAGAAGCACATCATTTACACGCTTAATGTATAAGGTGCTCTCAGTTGGACTATTGTCAAAACCATGTGCAATCAATATTGGCATGTATCTTTTCATACCATGCACGTGGTGCTTGTTTCAAATCATATAAAGCCCTTTTCAATGTGCACACCTGGTTTTCAAGTTGTTTCTGCACAAAGCCATGGGGTTGAAAAACAAACACTTCTTCATGCAAGTCACCATTCAGAAAAACCTTTTTCAACCTTTTTTAACATATAAGGTGCTCTCAGTTCGACTATTCTCAAAACCATGTGCAATCAAATAGGCATGTATCTTTTCATACCAAGCACATGGTGCTTGTTTCAAATCATATAAAGCCTTTTTCAACTGCACACCTGGTTTTCATGTTCTTTCTGCACAAAGCCACAGGGCTGAAAAACACACTTCTTCATGCAAGTCCAATTGATGTACATTCCAACCATGATGAGCTGTAAGTGCACAGATGCTACGAACAGTAGTCATTCAGCATGTAGGTGCAAAGTTCTCATCAAAATCAATGCCTCTTTCTTGCGCATAACTGTTTGCAACAAGCCTAGCCTTATAACTGTCAACTATTCGATCAGACTCACACTTCAACTTGTATACCCACTTAGTGCCAATGACCTTCTTGCCAGGAGGCAAGTCACATAAAGACCAGGTACCATTCTCCATTATAACATCATATTTAGATTGCATAGTAGCCATCCAATAATCTAAATTTTGCACTTCATCAAACGAAACATGCTCATTCTCATCACAGAGACTAGAGGCAGCCATAACATACCAATCTAATGCAAAAGAGGCACTATGAGAGCCTGAATGAGTATGATATGATAAAGGTGCATTTAATTTACTATCACGTAAATTTTGCACCAGCCATTTTGGCATAGTTTTTGCCTCCTCAATATCAACTCTCTCATCAACAAGTGCATCATGTAAATTTGCATCAGAAATGGAATGATTTGCATCATCACATGAAACCTGTAAAGGTTGAGAAGTTGCCTCATTAGGACCAGCACTAGACTGTCCACCTGTAAAAAGAGGCAGCAAAGTATCATACATGTCTTTGGAGCTAACAGATGTCTCCTTCATACATGAAAGAAAATGCTGAATAGCATCTTCAACAAAACTGTATCCAAACTGTATCCAACACAATACATTTTTTACTACTTTATCATCCAATTTCCTTCGATGTTGTTCAGGCATTAATGCATATGCCAGACAACCAAAAACACACAGATGAGCAACAGATGTCTTGCGACCATGCCAAGCTTCATATGGAGTGATAGACTACAATGCTTTAGTGAGACACTTGTTAAGTACATATGCTGCACACATGACAGCTTCAAGCCAGAAACTATGTGGTAAGGCTTGACTCTTGACCATACACCTCGCCATCTCCATGAGTGACCTCTTCTTCCGTTTGGTAACTCAGAAAACTATCCATAGAATCACCTTCATTTAGAGGTAAGCAACACGAGCCTCATTCCTAACTTGGTACAATGTGGTACGTGAATCCCAAGCATCCTTAATTGCTTTCCAACTATTTTTAGAGCTAAACAACATGAGCCTCATTCCTAGCTTGGTTCAATGTGGTGAGTGTATCCCAAGTATCCTTAGCTATTCTGGAAGAGTGAATGTGAGGAATAATGTCATGTTTGACAAACAAGGCTATCAATGCATGTGTCTGAGCATCTCTACCATCCAACAAATTTTCTCTGTAGTAAGTGCAATAGGAACCGCAACACGGACATGAATCTGCAGAATATCACCATCTTTGATGCCATCAACATCAGCTTTAGTACCTGTATTTCTAGGTGTAATAGGACGTTTTCCAACACCCTACACAATATTTCGTAGCCCTTTTGCAACCAATACATGAAGAATCATATAAGCCTACAATGGGTAATTCATACCATCCAAATTATCATCAACAACCAACATACAAAATACATCACTGCTTTTAGCCATGGCCACTGATTAAAATACCCTGATGTAGAAAAATGACTATATTTGAAAAAGTTGAACAGAACTACCTTGACAAGTTTTGCTAAACCCGTGGCAGATTTAGAGGCGCTTATATTACTGAACCAAAACCTGTATATATCTTTTGCAGAATAAGATGAAATAGCTACATAAGTGCTACGATAGTGCATTCGGAGGCCGAAAGGAGCTCAGATCATGATTTCGGCCCCATACAACATAGCGATCTCCTAATCACCCTAAGTATGCTCACCAAATTTTGTGTGATTTTGAGACTGACAAGAGGAGTGTCGATTATGACCTAGATGAAGCGGAGACCTACTTTGATACCAATTGTTGGAGTTAGATGCATGTGGAAGCACGTGAACAGCACAAGGAAGAAGGAGAAGCTTGGAGCACAACACACAATACTGAATTGTATTACCACTAGAATGTACAAAGATAAGTAACCCATTAAGGGAATAGGCATATATACAAGCTGAGGAAAAAAAACCTCCTAAAGAGGGAAAAAAGTGAACCAGCGGTCCCAGTGTGTTCACACACATGACTACCTAAATATATCAACAATGATTCAATATAAAGCTGGCAAAGCTAATGTTGTAGCTGATGCCCTTAGTCGCTTCCCATCCCCACAAACAAATATTGTTTTGATCAATAATATTTGTGTTGTTCATATTCATTCATTTCATGACATGATTCCTACTTATGCATTTGATTTGTATTTTTCACAAACATGGAATTCTTTCAATAATTCTACAATATTTAGTGAGGATCACTATACTTTTCATAATGGATTCTTGTGTTTCCAACACAAGTTATGCATCACACAAGGTTTTAAAGAATTTGTTGTGAAAGAGATGCATGAACCACTGCATATGGGTCATAGGGGCATAGAAAGTACTATTTCTATGTGTAAAGAATTTTTCTTTTGGCCGAATATGGAAACATATATTGCACAACATGTTTCCCATTGCATTGTGTGTCAACGTGTGAAACAACATCATGGTAAAGCATTTGGATTATTAATGCCACTTCCCATACCTAATGGACCATGGGAACAAATTTCTATAGATTTAATTGTTGGTCTTCCTACAACTTCATCTCATAATGATATGATTTGGACAATTGTTGATAGGTTTAGTAAACAAGGGTATTTCATTCTTTGTAAAAGACTCCTTCTGCACCTCAAGATGCTAAGTTATTTATTAAATGTATTTTTTTGCATCATGGTTTTCCAAAAGTTATTCTTTCTGATTGAGACGTTTATTTTTGCAATCACTTTTGGGTTGCATTATTTCAAAATTTAGGTTTTAAAGTAGACTTTAGGTTTACATTTCATCCTGAAACTAATGGGAAAATTGAAGCTACAAATAATACTATTTTAGATTTATTATGTTGTTATTCTTTAGATAATGCAAGTAATTTGGATGAGAAACTTCCTTTACCACATTTTGCATATAATAACACAACACATACCACTTCTAGACGTGCACCATATGAAATTGTGTATGGTAAAAAGCTTCCCACTCCCATGTCTATCACTCAAATTGATATCCCTATGGCTGATTAATTTGCACAAGATCATATTTCCACACTTCATGAGGTTCATGAGCACATTAAAAAGAGTCAAGAATGTTGCATGAGTAATGTTAATAAGAAATGAGTAGCTAAACAATTTAATGAAAATTACTTTGTATGGTTATGAATAATCAAAAAAATGTTTGAAAAATATTTCACAACATCCTAAGGTTAAAGTTGCACCACATCCTTATAGACATTTTTGTATTATTAAAAAAAAATAATGAAAATGCTTTTAGATTAGACATACCTTCTCATTGGAATGTACATAATTCTTTTCATATCAATTTACTAAAATCTTTTAAAGAAACTTTACCACTTATTCCTATTTTAGATGATCCTCCTTTACTTGAAGAGGATGCTAAAATTTTAATTCCAGAGAAAATACTGATTATGATGTTACTACTACACACACAGGTAAGCAATATCATAGATATTTAGTTGAATATAAAAATCACTCGCTTGAAGAATCTCAATAAATTCATAAGACATCACTAACTCCACATTATGATCATTTGATTTTTTTCATATCATTCATATTCACATTAAATTCTAGTTTGCCAATTCCATACATGTGTTTTTACATGGAACATGCTTATGATTGTTCATTCATGGGGGCATGTGACTCACCATCCATGTCTATTTTATTCTTATCAATTGAGGATAGTTTCTTGTCAACTGGGAGGCATGTTATACTTTATAGAATAATGGAATGTTATATGGATGTTAATGTCTTGAGGTTTTTAATGTGATTTGTGTTTTGATTTAGGAGGTGAAGACTCATGAGGGTGTGAATGTACGTGGACTTATTTAGATATTTTTGAAGATATTTAGAAGAATATTTAGAAGATCATATTTTAGTTATTTTTAGATTGATTTAGAAAGAGATGTTCTTGTAAAAATAGTGGATCACTTAAAAAGCAATGATTTTGTAAATAAAGCAGATTTTTGTAAATGCATGCTTTTCAAAGCACCACCCTCATGTATCATCTATTCAAGACATAATGAAAGATACCTATAAATACAGATGCTCTGATAGACTCATCCATCAGAGTATGTGGGGGGAGATTGTACCTAATCTGGTGTCTAGTCCCTTGTCTCTTTCTATTCTATATATGCTTTTGTCAGATTTCATTTCTATACTTTCTCTGCGTACATGCGTTTGCAAGATCCAAACAACATATTCTTTCTTGACTCAATGTGTGTGTGCTCCTCTCTTTGTGTATGAGAGTGTGTGTGAGCTCTCTTCCTTTTATCCTTTCTCTTGACATGGTATCGGAGCTAGTGTGGCTATAGAGAGCTTGTGGAGAAGGCTGATAGCAAAGAGTACATGAGAAGACATGGAGAATGCGTGCTTCACAAAAGTTCTTAGATTGCAATGAAATTTGGTTTGAAGGTAGAAGGCATCAAAATATTTTTGAGTATTTGAACTTTAGTGTCACTCCTTTTGCTTAGATTTTAGTTTCATATCCATCTCGACCTCTGTTTTGAGCCCACAAGGTGGGAACCATGGAAAAACTACGTCAGTTTGCAAAATTGTAACTTAGGTTCTTTTTGACAACACTCAAATATTCTAGATCCAAAATTTCAAGCGATTTTGTGCAGTGTCGATACACAGAAACTATGTTTCTTTAGATCAAATTGTCATGTCACAGTGTGTGACAATGTTCAAGCAGAGGTACTCCTTCTAGTATCTTTGTAGTGTTGTGAATTGTCTGGAGAAATGGAAAATGATGATGGGATTATTCAACTTATGAGCAATGAGTTGGACAAGAACAAGTTTCATGCTTGGAGATTTAGAATGAAGAATTTCTTATGGGAAAAGGCTACGAGAAGTACATCAAAGGAGAGAATGAAAATGCTCTGTAGTTACCAGAGAGGAATCGGATTAGAAACCAATTAAGAGCATATGAAGAGTGGAATCAAGGAGCACAAAATGTAATGGATTGAATATCTATTAGCATACATGATAGCATGATTGGGGATATACAAGATGCCAAAACTTTGAAAGAGGCTTGGAATAGTTCTGTCACATTATATGAGACCAGTACAAAGGCACAAAAAAATGCAACTTAAGAACGAGCTACAAACATTGGAAAAAAAGAGCATGTCGATAAGTAACTACATCCAAAAAGTCAAAAGTATATGTGGGTCACTTCCATTTGTTGGGATCAATGTTGATGGTGATGATAAGGTTGAAATGTGCCTTCATGGCTTAGGAGTCACATATAAGCAGTTACAAACTTCTATTAAGAATAGGTAAAATATTTTAACTTTTGTTGATTTGGTGTCCATGTTGATAATTGAAGAAAAGAACCTTTGTGAAGACTCAAACTCCCAAGGAAAAGCTAGTTCTGAGTAGGTATTCAACTCTGGCAAAGGAAGAGGCTAAGCAAGAGGCTTCAAAAGTGGAAGAGGAAACAACAACCATGAGCAAGGTGAACAATAGGATCATACAAGAGGTAGGGGACAATTTCGAGGCAAGGGGAGCCAAATAGTTCATATAAATTTCCAAAGAAATGATACTGGTAATGACAATAAGGGATATTGGAATTGTGGTAAACCTGGTCACTTTGAGCATGATTGCAGGTTGAAGAATCAAAATAGCAGAAAGCAACAAAACAACTATGCATCCACAAGTGCATATGATTTAAAGAAGTTGTTCATGGTCCAACATCACATGATGAATACAATGTCTACATATGTTTTAAAAACGAATGGTAATGTCTGGTATGTTGATTCATGTGCCTCAAATCACATGACCAGCCATGTAGAATGGTTTAGTAGTTTGTAGAAATTTTCTATTCTTGGATTTGTTGAAACAAGGAACATACCACATCCTATTGAGCATAAGAAAACATAACACTATCTATGGAGTATGGGAACGTGCAACATCTTGTTGATGTATTGCATGTTCCCAATATAACAAGGAATCTATTTTCTATTGGACAAATGGTTGACCAAGGATTACAAGTTAGGTTTAATGCTGATGGTTTATATGTAGAAGAGTACAAACAAAATGGAAGGTTGATCATGAGAGGGAAAAAAAGTGGGTAGGATGTTCACCTTAAATGTGAAAATTTCTAAAATGAATGCGGACATGTTTGCAAAAAGGTGCAGGTTTTATTGTTGACATAGAGATCTCACACAAGCAAATTGGACATGCAAATATGCAAACACTGAAGTTGATGTAGTGAAAGGAGATTCTTAGTGGAATACCAAATTTCAAGGTTACAAAGATGCAAAAGGTATGTGAAGCATGTCGATTTGGTAAATAGACAAGGGAATCATTTTTGCATGACAAGCATATTAGTGAGAATGTGCTATAAATACTACGTATAGATGTTTGGGGTCTTGTAAAGACCACATGTATGGGAGGATGCTAGTTTATGTCACTTTCATTGATGACCATACACGGAAAGTATGGGTATACTTCATGAAAGAGAAGAGTGAGGTGTTTACTGTTTACTCGCTTTTATAATTTTAAGGTTAATGATGGAAAAGAAGACAGGAAAGTATATTCAGACATTGAGATCAGATGGAGAAGGTGAATACATGTCAAATGAGTTCAGTAGCTTTTTAGAAAGTCATGGAGTTTGACAATAGTTTTCATGCAAGTACACACCATAATAGAATGGTGTTTCTGAATGCAAAAAGAGACATATTGAAGAATAGAAAGAGCCTTGATGGCAGAGAAACATATACCTCATTGTCATTGGGAAGAAGTTGTGCATACTGCTATATACATCATGAATAGAACTCTTATTGTTGTTGTATATCAAGTTACACCTGAAGAGAAGTTTACAGGTAAAAAGCCAAATTTATCACATATGAAAGTATTTGGCTATACTGCATATGTACATGTTCCAGATGAGTTGAGGATGAAGCTTGATCCAAAAACAAAAAAAATGTATCTTCATTGGGTACTCCATTGAGCAAAATGGATATAAATGCTACAACCCACTTACGTGATAGGTGAAAGTAAGCATAGATGTGTTTGATGAAATGTCAATCTTCTATGTAGATGCCAAAGAAGGACTTAATCTTGACTCAAATGATAAAGGAAATGCTCACGTTCTAAGTGGATTGATGTATCAGCAAGTTAAAACTCGAACCCATGGAGTGAGAGATTGCGTGGAAATTTTAGTTCAACAAATTCATTGATTATGTCCAAGAAAGGTAAAGAAAAGGTTTCTACTAGTAATAACACATGTATAGGTTTTGGAGAAATTGATGGAGAATCAAGCAGTTTAGAAAAAAGCCTTGATGAGGAACTTGGATTGCCCTTTTGTGAAGACTCCACGAGTAAGAAATGCATGTATAGATGATACAATAAGATGAAGTGACCCATGACAAAGAAGATCTAGAAGGATGTGTAATTCAGTGCATCAATTAACATATGAGAGCTACATGGCTCATCCTTGTGCTTACATGAGCAAGTTAATACAAGATGTTGCACCCTCTTATTTTTAAGATGCAATTGGAAATGTACATTGGGAGAAAGCTATGGATGCGGAGATGACTGCACTTTATGGAAATGAAACATGGAAGTTGGTTCCATTGTCACAACGAAAGAAACCCATAGGATACAACTAGGTTTACAAGGTGAAGTGTAATGATGATGGTGGCATAAGCAGATATAAAGCATGATTGGTAGCAAAAGGATATGCACAAACATATGGCATTGATTATGAAGAAACATTCAACCCTGTAGCTAAAATGGACACTATCAAAGCACTTGTTGCATTGGCTACAACAAAGGGATGGATTTTGCATCAGATGAATGTAAAGATGATTTCTTACATGGTGAGTTGCAGGAAGAAGTATATGTTGATATATTTAGGTAGTGATGTGTGTGAACACTTGAGGACCGTCGGGGCACTTTTTTCCCTCTTTAGGAGGTTTTTTCCCCCTGGCTTGTATATACGGCTATTGCCCTAATGGGCTACTTATCTTTGTACATTCTCTAGTAATACATTCAGTATTATGTGTTGTGCTCTAAGCTTCTTCTTCTTCCTTGTGTTGTTCACGTGCTTTCACAGACATCTAACTCCAACAATTGGTATCAGAGCAGGTCGTCGCTTCATCTAGGGCACCGTCGACACTCCTCCGTTTGGAGTCTCAGAATCGCACGAAGTTTGCTAAGCATACTCAGCGTGTTTTTGAGATCAAAATAGTTTTGCTATGTGGTGCCGAAATCGTGATCTGAGCTCGTTTCGACCTCCGAACGCACTATCATAGCTCATGTGCAGGCCATTTTGTCTTTTTATGCCAAAGGTATATACCAGTTTCTGCTCATCAGTATAAGCATCTCGAAGTCTGCTACAGGTCTAGCAGAATTCGTCTGGGCAGTTTTGTTCAACTTTTTGAGATAAAGTCAATTTTCTGCATCAAGGTATTTTAGCCACCGGCCATGGCTGAAAGGAGTGATGAATTCCGTATGTTGGTTGTTGAGGATAAGTTGGATGGAACCAACTATCCGTTATGGGCTTATATGATGCCACATGTGTTGATTGCAAAAGGACTGTGGAACATTGAGCAGGGTGTCGAAAAACATCCTATCTCACCTGCAATTGTTACAGCTGCAAATACTGAAGCTGATGTAGAAGGTGTCGAAGATCATGATATTTTGCATATTCCTGTTCATGCTGCGGTTTGTGTTGCACCTACTACAGAGCAGATTCATTGGGATGGCAGAGATGCCCAAGCACATGCATTGATAGCTTTGTCTGTCAAACGTGCCATTATTCCTCATATTCGCTCTTGCAAAACAGCTAAGGATGCTTGGGATACACTTACCACATTGTACCAAGCTAGGAATGAGGCTCGTGTTGTTTACCTCCGAAAATAGTTGGAGAGTGAGCACATGAATGAAGGTGATTCTATGGACAGTTTCCTAACGAAGATCAAAGACTTGAAGGAACAATTGATTTCTGCTGATGAGGTTATACCAGATAGCTCACTTGTGCAGACAGTTCTAAATGGTCTTCCTGATTCATATCAGAGTTTTGCTTCTACTCTTCGTTTGATGATGAAAGGCAATCCGAATGCCTTATCATTTGAGGAGTTAGTCTCTGTTCTGTTGCAAGAAGATCAGACCAGGCAGAACATGTCCATTATGCGAGTTGCAGATCAAGCTTTCCTAGCTAGTCAGAAGGGCAAAGGAAAATGGAGCTCTTCAACTAGTAAGAAGAAATCTACTAATTCTGCATATTCGAAGAAGGAAATAAAGATGAGAAGAAATCAGAAAAACAGAAATTGTTTTGTAAGTACTGTAAAGGGAATGATCATATCATAAAGAATTGTCCAAAACTGGCTGCTAAAGAGGCAAAGAAAAAAGAGGCTGGAATGGCTGTTGCAGAGGCCTCTACACCAAAAACAGAGTCCGATAATCTTGTGTAGGAAGAAGAATGGGCATTTACCAAACATATTACCTTGTAGCGCAGTTTCTTCTCTTCACTCGAGCCTGCCCCTACAAGGAATACTGTTACATGTGCCAACAACTCCTCTTATCCTCTTATGGGAGTTGGTAAGATCATTTTGACTATTGCTGATGGTAGTTCTTTCACTTTTCAGATGCTTTATTTGTGCCAAGGATCAAGAAGAACCTGTTATCAGTTTCTGCATTAGCCAAGATTGGCTTGGTTGTGAAATTTGTTGATGATAGGTGTATAGTCCATGATATGTCAAATGGCGATGTGATTATTGCTTTTGGCATTTTATGTCGTGGGCTGTATAAGCTCATAGACTATGAAAGATCTATAAATGATTTGGCATGTGCAGTAAATGATTCTCAGGCTATGTCAGATGCAAATCTTTGGCATGCACGCTTTGGTCATTTGAATTTTGCTAGTTTTCTACGCCTGCAGAAATCTGAAATCGTGTCCTCTTTACCCAAACTTGAGGCACCTGGAAAACATGTTTGTGAAGGCTGTATTTTGGGCAAAATGCAGCGTTCGTCCTTTCCAAAAGATGGTTCAGTTTGGGCTACTCAAAAATTGCAGCTTGTACATAGTGATGTATGTGGTCCTATGCAGACATCCTCGTTTGGGAATTATCTTTACTTCATGACTTTCATCGATGATTTTTCGAGGCATGCATGGGTATATCCATTGAAGGCAAAGTCCGAAGTGTTCATGTTCTTCAAGCAGTTTTTGGTTTTGGCTGAAAATCTGTTAGCATGTAAAATGGGCACCCTTCATTTTGATCGAGGGGGGGAATATATGTCTTTTGATTTTAATGCATTTCTAGCTGAACGTGGGATAAAACACCAGTGTATAGTGCCGTATACACCTCAACAGCCTATTGCCCTAATGGGCTACTTGTCTTTTTACATTCTCTAGTAATACATTCAGTATTGTGTGTTGTGCTCCAAGCTTCTTCTTCTTCCTTGTGCTGTTTGCGTGCTTCTACAGACGTCTAACTCCAACATACAGTGGCTAATTCATCTATCCATGAGGCCATATGAAGCTGTTCTACACCTGATCTCTACCTAATCCGAAACATGGAGCCATTTCAAATCCGAAATCTTCTCTTAAGAAGCTATCTTCGAACCCGAAATCGGATCAGAACTAGTCTTGATTCATTGTTTAAGTATGAGAAGAACAGAGGATGGACGAAGCTATGATCAAAGCTAAGTATTTTCGAGTTTCTACTTGGTCTTAATGCTTGATTTATCTTGTTTTCATTATTCTACACTTAATCCTAGATGCACATTGAAATAGCCAAGATTTCAATTGATTAAGTTTAGACTAGGATAATGAAAAAATCCACTTCTTATTCCAAGCATTAGTTTGCATTAACGAAAGACTTGATTTAAAAAAGTTCCTTGTGCATCAAAGAATGTATTTTGGTAGTTTAATTCCAGATTTCCTTTCCATTGAGTAAGCTTTTTATTGCACTACAAGGATATGTTTTTATATTATAGTGCATTAGGACAAAGGAAAGGATATACATGCATCAAGATTGCATGATATACATTCGTAGTACAAGAAAAAGTCATGCATCAAGCTCATGCATGATTGTTGCATTATTTTTTGGGCATGCAAAGAACATGCATGCATACGCATGTGAGCATATGGATTTGCATGTAGATACATGCATTTGCATGATAGAACGGGATGTTGTTTGCAAGTAGATATGAAAATGTACTCTCTTAGTATTTAGCTTACTTTATAAAGCTCACGGCTTGACATTAGGGAAGATAGAGGACTAGTTAGTTGCAAAGACATGCAAGTTCTAGTTTGCAACTCAAGTAATTAGTTGATTCCTTCCCAAGTTGATACTCCGCTATCAAAAATAAATACTTAATGACAATTAAGTATGTTTGATGTCTTACTAGGTATAAGTAGGCACTAGGAGAAAGTTAAGTATAAAATTTTCTTGACAACCAAGAAAATTTAATTACTTGCAAACCTTTTGCCATGTATGATGACTCCAAGTCCCGGATGTACTTAGGGAGTCATGCCGATAAGCTTTAATTGATTAGTTATGTAATTTATGTAACTTCTCAAGCATCCCAAGTTTGGATGATAACTTCAACTATTTTTCCAAGTTCCATAAGCACTCTTCTATTTAGAAGATTTTGAAAGTTCTAAAAAGTTTCTTTGTGGTTTCAAGATTCGTATATCATGATGAAACCTCGGTAAGTGACTTTTAGGAATTGAGATATTTCCTAAAAGAGAAACACTAAAATAAAATATTCAAGCCTTCTATTTCACGTGAGATCATTCTCCTACCATGTTCGAGATGAATTTACTTTTGGAAGGCAGATGTTACAAGTAGAGGATCTTAATTGATTCATGAACTCTTTCCAAAATACACATAAATTCAAACTATATGATAGGACCCAAGAATGATGATGTTCTAATAAAGGTGCAAAGAAAAACTATGAAGCTTTTATAAGTTTTCATTTGATTTCATCCCAAGGAGTGATGGAAATCAAAGGTTGAACCTCAACATCAATTGATTTTTGACATCAATAAAAGGATGTTAGGTTCTATAGTTGCGTCTCTGGTAAATGATGCAACTAGCTAAGCAATCTTTAAGAAATAAGATAAGTTCCTAAGAAAGCAAGTGTGAAATTTTTATTTAGGAATAGAAAGTTCCAAGAAATGGATCTCCAATCCATGAAATTTTCCTAAACAAGCTATAAAGTTCAAAGTTGTGTTCATAGTAGCATTACTATTGGATCAATCATCAATAGATTCTTGGACTTTAAACATAATTTTGATTGGTGAAATATGTTGAAAGGACTCTAGTAACATCTAAAAATTGACCAATAATAATGAATTTTGTATCAAACTCAAGAATAGAAGGCGATATCACATAAATGAAAGTTCAAATTAAACTTTCATAGTGGCATGGGAAACCATATCCAACAGGCGATATTTAGTCTTAGTTTGATACTCAAGAAATGAATACAATTGAATCAGTAAACTTTCTGGATATTATTTGAAAGAATTTCTTTCAAATTTCCTTCTTGATGGAGAGTGTTAATCTCCAAAAGAACAAGATATTCTTGATGTTAGACCACATCTATATCAAGAACAACTTTAAACTCCAACCAATTTTGGAAGACAAGTACCAAACTATCAAGAAAGTAGCTAACTGTGAAGAAACTTGTTTCTCAGGAAAGTCTGCTGCACATTAATCAATCATTGACTAATCATTTGCGTAAAGTTTCTGATGAAACTTTGTAGAATGTGTCGCCTAGAACTTGTGCACCTTCTCCAAGTTAAAATACTTCAAATGCTTGAGTAGATTGTGAGAAATGACTCAAACAGTTTACCTATGTCTCAAACTTTCTCTCTGTAATGTCGACTTTGACACCTGCAACTTCTAAGACATGGTTCTCCAAAACTAGAACCCATTTAGGCAAATGCTTTTAGCCATAGATGGCTTACCTCTCAACTTAAATTTTGAATCCTCATTTGTGTAAAACTTTACACTATACACTGAGCACTGTCCATTTCTTTGATCATCGAATCTGCGCCTGTTTCAGAAGACACTCAGAACTTTCTTACATATGAATGTTCCTATTCAAAATTCTCTCAGCCTCTTTGCAATTGGACTCTCAAACTTTAACCATAGATAGATTAACTATGGATTTAGACATGTACAAAAGGATTTCTCAAAAGATTAAACACAGAAGGAGAATCAGAGAAAAGATCGACGCGCAATTCTCTGAAAACTTTTTCTTCTCATAAGACTTCATACATTTGATGGATGACATACATAATGTTCATCTCATTCTCTCCTATTCTTCTATTCTTCACATCTATTGTCTTCTCTATCTCTTCTATATCTCTCTACGACTATGAGCATATATATATATATATATATATATATATATATATATATATATATATATATATATATATATATATATATATATATATATATATATATATACGAGTCTAACTCGTCATTTTTCCAAATACATTGAAATATTTACAATACTAATGTACAAAAGAACTTTGTTTCTGAATCTCCTCTTTTCCTTGAAACTAATCTTCAATCTTTCATTCATCTTTCCACTTCTATATTTTATGTAATCACTAATTGTTGATTGTTCTGCTCCAACACTTCTAACATTGCAAAAGATTCCAAGATGAATCATTTGCTCAAGACATTTGATTCCCTAGAAGGAATCTCAAGTCTTTGAAGAATAACATTCTTCCAAGTTTTGAGAATGAAGTTCTTCATACTCTTTAAACAAAAAGTGGTTCCCTAGACACCCCAAACCACCAGAAGTGGTACTTAAAGTCCAAATTGTGATATAACCTAAAGGTATATCAAAGATTCTTAGCTTTGGAAACTAAGAGGCATTAGTGTATGCCTGGACTTGAGTGAGGGAAAGATCTCTAAAAATCCTACAGGTAAGCTAAGAAGCTTTAGATAGTTAGGAGATCTTAATTGTAAAGACTTATTCTTTATTTTAGTCGGAAGATCAACTATACTTGATCAAGCTTGGCCATGATTGTCTAAGTATGTGTTATTGGAACTACTTTGTACATTGCCCAAGTATTGGCAATAAAATTCATTTTGGGAATTATTCACTTAGGTTCCATTTATCCGATGGAAAATTGTGAAAAGAGTAAGCTGTTCCAAGTTTGAATAGAGTGAAGGAATCCCAAGAATGTAGTGTGCAACCATGAAGATGGTACTTAAGTCTGTGGAAGGTAAAACATAATGTTTGCCTATCCTTAAAGGGATTTTGGTACAAATCCAAAGAGCATGAGCGGATGCTTAAGACTTAATTAGTAGAGTGATTCCTATATAAAGTCCTCGGGGTAGGTACCTAAAGCATGAGTAAAGAAACGAATCTAAAGATAAGAAGTTAAAAACTCTTGTCACTACAAATTGGTCAAGAATAAATCAATTGAACCTAAATCTGTGAAAATTCAAGTACTTGGAATTCTGATTGGTTTTCATTTGAAAACCCTAGCAAAGAAGGATGGATGCTCCAAAAAGAGGTTTTCAAGTTTCCAAGATAAAGCACATGATTGTGAGACGATCATGTGAAGGAATCAAAACCTATAAAATCTAGTTAGAGGTAATGCCTGAGAATTGAAGAGATAAGGTCCTCTATGAAGAGTTGTTTAGACTTTAGGGTAAGTATCACCCACACATTAATGTGAATATAAAATAGGGTGGGACACCAGATTTTATACTCAGATTGATACAGGAAAGATGGTATGGGACATTGGACCGTGGGATGATAATTATCTTTTAGTCCTAGTTTAGATCTTGAAGTTAGGTTTGATCCTCAAGAGAATTAAGACTTCTAAGAAGGAGTTTAATTCAAGAAGGATAAAAGTAGTATCTTAAGATATTTCAAGATAACTTCAAGTTCAAGGAAACTGAAGATATGAAGTGAGTAACTTCCAAGATCTTCTTAAGCTTAAGTGTTATCGATCAGAAATATTTGATAAATTTTTGAAAAAAAGTTGGACTTTGATTTTTAGTTGATCTTTTTAACAAAGGATTTGATTGACTAAGTCAAGCATCAAGTTCCTAGTGTAACTTGGTAGATTCACTCTTTTGACTCAAAGAAATGCACAAGAATTGCATTCCCAACAAGGAGTCACAAAGATTGAATGTGACCTGAACTTAGCCTCAAGAGAAACATTATTTGAATACTAAACTCATCAATAGAACCTCCGTGGGTCGACACACTGATGTTGTTTACCACACTAGTATCTTGTGGTTGGATGATATTTTTGATTTTCTTTGAATCTTTTTGAGAATCCAGCTTACATCTCTTAAAGATAAAAAAAATGCTTCAATATCCTGTTGAAATAAATGTTTAAAAAGTTGAAGTCTTGGGTCATCTAGACTTTGACTCATAGCAAGTTTACGTGTCTTCCAAGTATGATTTGGTTGTACAAAGTTTTTAGTTATTTCTTTCTGCTTTCCAACTCTTCTAGAATTGGCTCAGATATGGTATCTGATTTCTTTTGTAAAAGACCAGGGTTAGTCGGTTAAAACTAGATAACTAAATTGAACATCCTAGATAGATGTGATGTACAAGAACCTTTTCAATCTTCTAAATATAATAAATCTAAGTGGAATTATTTATTTGAGTTTGCTTCAAGTTATAGCATAAATGATTTTCTAGAGTCTAGTATACTCTAGAATAGAGAAGTTAGGAATTGCTCAGTAGATTGAAAATTCCCAAGAACTAGAAGCTCACGTCTATGAGAAAAGTCTCCTAAGTTGGACAATTTTCATTTGAATTCGAATTGGTCAAGTTATAGTATGGTTGACTCAAAGAAAATGGTAAACTTTCTCCTACAGTTTACATAGGATTTTTAGAACTCATTAGGACAAAGTAGTACTCTAGACGGGTTAAAAAATCAAGTAACTGTTGGATAGGAGTACAACATTGCTCAAACATCCATGTTAGATGTTTGGGGACAACCAAAACTTCAAGTTCTCCAAACCAAATTCAAGTGAATCAAGAGTTCTCAAAGTCTTGCGAGGGATAAGAATCCCACCTTCATTATTAAGTCCATGCACCAATCATGCCCAGAAATGGACTAGTAATTTGAATCCATCTAGTTCACATGTTTGTGCCTAGATCGCACCTAGAAAAAACTGTGAATTGTCCAGGGATGTTTTTAGATCCACCCTTATTGATTCATTCACTACTTTGTACTTTGACCAGTTTATCAAAGTGCAAAGAGAGATAGTGTTTTGAATCATTTGGACAGGGATGCCACCATAGAGATGAGACATGTTTTTCCATTTCTAGAACATGACCATGTTCTTCTAGTTTTAGAACATGAGGCTCAGGGGTTGTCTATAGTAGATATATAGCTCTATTTTCGAGGACAAAAATATTTTCTAAGGGGGGAAGAATGTAATAAAGTAAGTGTGTGATCTAGGGATTCGATCGGTTCAGACAGATCTGAAATCGGACATCATTTGGTCATCTAAATGTATGACCAAAGATCTCGATTTTAGACTTACTAGGAGGTCTTGTGCTCTTGTGAACAAGTGATCCACTTAGCTTAGTGGTTAAGTCTCAAGGATGTGAAGGAGAAGGTCTTGGGTTCAATCCCCATGGGGGACATGAGGAGAGTATTTTGCCCACAGAGATCTAGAGCCTTCTAGAAGCATCCACTTAACTCGAGTCGACTGGGGCACTTAGCGCACATGTAGTTACATGGCTGACACATGGCTGGCTAGTATCCACCTGCCGAAGAAGGCAATGCCCTGGAGAGAGCTATCTATAGAGGCATTTGGTTGGGAGGAGAGTCATCTCTCTAGCATGTGGTGGTCGTAATCTTCATTCTCTTGCAAAGGGAAGCATGCAAAACATCATGGCTAGAGATGCTACTTGTAGATTTAGATGTGGAAGTGCAAAATCCTATCACCATTTATTGTGAAATCTTGACAGCATCCACTTAGGATGAAATCTTATTTTTCATGTTAGAACAAAGCATATCAAGGTACATTATCACTTCATCAGAGAAAAGGTATTAATGGGTGATATTGATCTTGTTTATGTGAGGACACATGATCATGTTGCTGATATTTTCACTAAAGCACTTGGAGCAAAGAAGCTGACGAATTTTCAGAAGATGCTTGGATTACAGGACATGACATTGAGCTTGAGGGGGAGTGGTGAGATATCAAGCTCAACATGTGATTATTGAGGATGACACATATCACTTTTTCATTTCTCTGACATGTACAATGGTCATGCCAGTATATGTCAGGGATACTTTAGTGAGCTTTAATAGATTAATCTACCAAGAGTGATGGCACATTTGTTTTCTTGCCAACTCACTCATTCTCAAACATTAGGATTTTCCTTTGTATTGTTCTTTATGTATTGCACTAGTTGTATTGTTGTATTAGGTTATTCTTGTACATTCTCTTTCTGTAACAGAAGAGGAAGAAGAAGAAGAAGAACATCATTCTCAATCTGTACGTGCTCCTCTCTTTGTGTGTGAGAGCATGTGAGATCCCTTTTCTTTATCTCCTTTCTCTTGACATGATAGTGCTCTATGTGAGAATCCCCACATGATTCTCTCTCTCTCTCTCTCTCTCCTAACTTCAATCATAATTCACGCACTAGGTGCAATGTGCCAATTATGCCTAACATCATCTTAAATGGTATTCACACACTCTTTGTAACATGAGAATAATAAATATATTTCAAAGATTCTTGTCAATATCAACACGTTGAGTGCACAAGATCTTGAAGGCATTGTAATAAGAAGCTAGAGGGGATCTAGAATCAACTTTGAAAAAACCAAATGTATTTGTGAGAAGGATGGTCTTCAAAATTTTGTTTTTTGTGCAAGTAGATGATCAAGCTTCTCGCATGATTCATTTTTCATGCCTTTCTCATCAATGTGCTTGCTGCCTTTCTCATCAATGTGCTTGCAACTCAAAATGGTTGAAATGTACATTAGTTGGACATCAAAAAAACATTTTTTTTAAGGGAAATTGCACGAAGAAGTGTAGTTTCATCTTGTGTTTTTGTGCAAAAGGGTATGAAAGCAAATTGGGAAGATAAAATATCGAAATATATGGATTAAATCAAGATCCATATGTTTGGTATGGGAAAATACATTCCTACTTCTTCGCACATGGATTTCAAGATAGTCCAACTTAAAGCATCTTGTATGTAAAGCTTGTAGATGATGTATTTTTTATGACTCTGTTTACGTGGATGACATGTTGCCTACTGATCCTAAGGATGCATATCTCTAGATTAAGGATAATTTTGATGCCTATTTTCAAATGTCAAATTTGGGGCATCTACATCATTATTTTGGCATTCACTTTATGCAAGTTGATGAAGGAATCACTTTGTGTCACATAAAATAAATTCACACTTTACTGCTATGTCTTGACCTCGAGGACCATAAACCCATTGCCATTCCCATGGAAACAAGTTTCCAATTGGCTCTTCATGATGTTGGAGATGCATTGGATGTTGGTCTCTATTAGCAAGCTATTGGATGCCTTATTTATGTATGCAACACTTGGCTTGATATTCAGATTGCTATTTCATGGATGAGTAGATTTTTGCAGAGCCAAGGTATTGATCGTTGGTACATAATTAACCATACCTTTTGTTATTTATCTAGCACTCAAAAACTTTGGTTGTTTTATCCAAAGAGGGGATCAATATTGCTAGGCTTATATGCTTTTTTTAACTCATAATGAGCTATTTTTTATGACACTCATGTGTTCACAAGTGGTTATTATTCAGGCTAAATAGATAGTGTAAATCTTGATTGAGCAAGAAGCAACCTATTGTGGTCACTTCTAGTCATGAGGTTCATTATAGGGTAGCTTTGATTTCTATTGTTGAGTGTGTGTTTCTTCGATGCCTTATGGACGACTTGGGTGATGTTCAAACCTCTGCCACCACCGTATTTAGTAATATTTAGAGCACAATGAAATTATGACAAACCCAATTTTCCATGATTTTACTAAGCACATTGAGATGCAATATCATTATTTCAAAGAAAGATAAATTTGGTGTAGATAACATTGGTTGACACTTCCTTATACATGTGTTAGCATCTTGTTCATCACATCTATCATAAGGGCAATATGTTTATCTATTTTGGAAATAATGTGTGTGAACACACGTAGGACTTGTATATAGGCACGTAGCCCTAAAGGCTATTTCTCTTTCTACATTTTACAATAAGTAGTACACTCTAATAAATGTGCTTCAGATCTTCTTCTTCTTCTTCCTTGTGCTACTTGTGTGCATTTCCAATCCCCTAGACTTCAAGAGTACATATCATATAACGTCATATAAGTTCATAGAGAAAATTCATTATAAAAAGGTTGTTATGTATAGAATGATGTATTCATTTTTGAACAACAATAATTGTTTTCCATTATTTATGGTAGTGTTTCATTCCCCAATCTATAGAGTATGTAGGATGGTGCACTAGGGATTTCCAAAGGTACTATTATATATGAGTCTACCAATGTACATTGATTTGTGGGGCATCTTTGGAAATAGAGCTTCTACTTTGTCTTTCTCTTTATACCTTTCTCTAGATTGATGCGCTCATACTAGTTGTTTTACTATCCTTCTAGCTATGGTCTTCCAATCATTGCTTCACTTCTAAACATGTCCACCTAATGAGCTTTGTATGTTGCCATTTTATCTCTTTCTTCTTTCTTTTGGATGTGGATGGTCTCGTATTTCACATGGATCAAGAACACAATATGCTCTCCTCTCCTTTCATCTTCTACATTGCTCTTTGAGAATCTTTGTAGCTTTGGCAACAAAGTTTCTACTTTGTTTTTCTCTTTATGTCTATCTCTAGATTGACGCACTCATAATGGTTCTTACTATTCTTCGAGCCATGTTCTTCAAACCATTGCTTCATTTCTACACCTGCATCCTTACTGAGCTTTGTATGTTGACACTTTTTCTCTTTCTTCTTTCTTTTGTATGTGGATGATCTCTCATCACACATGAATCAAAAACCAACATGCTCTCCTCCCTCATCTCCTTTCATCATCTACAACAATCTTTGAAGCTCATCACTTTCTTTTTGAGACTTTGACTTAAGGATGCCATGTCATCTAAGGACTTTAGTCTCGCCTTTAGGTTAAACATGCATCCTCATAGAATTCATCTTGTGAATTTTTCACCTTGATCACTTTCCTATGGTATTTTTCCCTTCTCCACCTTCACCAAGGATAAAAAACATCTTCCATTAGGAGATAAAAAGGTTCTTGTTTTTGGTAAAGACTTTCTTTTTTCTATAAATAGTTTCCATCATTAGGTTGAGAAGGTGAATAGATAGAATTGGTATTTTGGTCCTCAATATCTAATTCAATTAGGAGTTGAGGGTCCCATTTAGGAATGATCCCATGCTTAGGCTTTCGCTCCAAGACCTTATCCCATTCCCAAGGTGCTGCAACCATGCAAGTAACTAGTCATTTGAGAAAATCAACCCACACTAATATATTAATAGGTGCTTCACTAGGAGGAGTGAAACTGTGATATCGATTGTATCCAATGAATTAAATTTTTTTCATTGTTTTTTTTTGGATCTTTCTCTAATTCTCATCCAGAGTTGATTATTGATGGCTATGTTGGCTCTCTTTTAGTTTATTGCACTAGTTTATGTGTTTACAATCAGCAAAAGTGCCAAAAGTAGTCTAAAAATACAAAATATAAATATCAATTTTAGATTATCTTCAATGATGAAGGACAAGACAATCCTGCAAAATAAAACTAAATAGTACGATGATGGATCATTTTGAAAGCACTACCACAATGGGCCACACTCCTCAAATCCACATAGAACCTCCCAGTTCCACTTCTCAAATCACACATTGGTTTCTTTAATGTCTCCCTCAATGAGCTTAAGAGCAGGGTAATCAGACCTTCTTTAATACAATTTGCTTCTTAAGAGCAGGGTAATCAGACCTTCTTCCCCCCTCTCTCTCTCCGCATACATATATATATATATATATATATATATATATATATATATATATATATATATATATATATATATATCACGGTTTGCCCCATATCCTATCTGCCTCGTGTTTCTAGTAGGCTGTCTCCCAACAAATCTTTGGCATATCTATCTCGTTGAGAGGGACGAAGTGTGAATGGACCTCCGGACTCCAGTTCAGGCTTTCTATGCCACTCCTTGGGGCAAGCAACGAAGCTTTCGATCGTGATGTGGGTAGGATTTTGCAAGATATGCCATCATGCCCTTCTCAGAGTCGCAATGATACGAACCTTATTGTCTCTCTAGCCACGAAATGATTCTCACACTATTAGTCTCTCATCTCTCTGTGTGTCACTCTCTCTCCTTGTGTTGTGTGTCCCTATCTCTCTTTCTTCTCTCTGTGTGTCTCACTTTTCTGCCTCGTGAACCCGGTCATGCCCAATGCCCATTGCCCAATTGCCCATCACAAAAGTTTCAATCCGTTTTCTCCTTCTCAGTTCCTCTCTCTCTCTCTGTATTTTCAACTCATCTCCTCTCTCTCTCTCTCTCTCTTTCTCTCTGCTCTTCTCTGTTTCTGTGTTCTTTCAATTCTTCTGTTCTCTCGATTGCTTTGATTCCTATCTCTTCGCTTTGCGCACTGTTATCTTGTCTGAGTCGTCTCCTGTAGGCTGTGATTCGCGTCTCTACATGAGACTTGTCTAGTACGGACCACACTGCTATCAATCAGCACGCGCATGGCGAACGTACCTGTCAGCTTGTCAGTCATCTCGAGGGGAAGACCTCCGGCTCGTGTCCTCACTTGGCTAGCCATGTCGGCAAAGCACCTTTTCCACATTGGTTTCCTCATCATTTTACCTCCTCTTCTCTCCTCTGATGTCCCACCGGGGCCCGGCGTTTCTCTCTCGAGTCTTGCATCCTCCTCTTTCATTCTCGTCTGATTCGCGGCTTGTGCGTGTTGTACCACTCTCCCTGCTGTTATTTGCTTCCCTGTCTACAAGCTTGCACGCAATTTCGCTTTCGCACGCGCACACGGCCTCGGAGACTCATCAACCAAACTTGTACCCACTTCGATTTGAGACTTGCCTACTTCTTTCACTTCCTGGGTCACGGGCTTCGCTTCCTATCGTTGCTTGTCCATGACTGTGGATATGGAGTTCTCTGTGTCTATACTTTCTTCTCTACCTACACTTTGCTTGCACCAGATCATCGACTTTTCACTCCTTCACAACATTATATGACTCCTCCTTCAGTGTTTCGCTTACTTCTCTCCAGGATTCGCCATACCAGAAGATCGGTTCTTCGAAACATCTCAAGCGGTTCTCTGCTCTTGCTGACCTTTGTTCCCAGCACTCGGATCCCTTACGAGCAAGGTGGAAGGAAGAATTCTAGGATGTTCAGGTCGGTTCGTCTCACTAGATTGAGGACATCAAAACACGGAAGCGAAGTTTCAGGCAAACCAGTTATGCTGCATAGATGTCAGGTAAGTTTCGCTACTCTCCACACACACACACACAGAGAGAGAGAGAGAGAGAGAGAGAGAGAGAGAGAGAGAGAGAGAGAGAGAGAGAGAGAGAGAGAGAGAGAGAGAGAGAGAGAGAACGTGTTGTTGCATGCAGGGCGAATACTTCAGACAGCTTCTTAAGCCTATCACGTAGTCCTGCGCTTTCTGAATTGACTTTTTGTATGGTCGCTCGTCCTCCGCTCGCCCGCAGAGCGTCCTCCAACTCAGGAAGCCGTTTCGTAACGAAGTCGTTGCATTTCTGTTTTCTCTGCTAGGTTTGTAAATGCTACTATCAGTCTGCAGTTGCTTTGGATGTATGCTGCGCCAAATACGCTTTGGAACTTCCATTTGCTAATCTCTCCAATATGGTTGCAGATGCTCCTTCATTTCCATTAGCGTTATCAAGTCACTGCCGAAGCATACCTTGCCTGTGTCGAGGTCTGTACAAAGATTTCTTCGATGAGGACTGGAATCGAGTCCGAGGGGGGTGCAGCGCCTCTAGACAAAGTCTTATCAGGAGACTTGCAGTTTCAATCTTCTAAACCGCACCTCAAAAGGTTTGTCATGTTTGATCGCAGCAACGGTAAGGACCGGGTCTTCTTCCATCCAGCAGTTGCCAAGGACCTCTTTGGTTCTGGATATGCTCATAACTGGGATGCGAAAGGCATAAATCAGGTCAACGAAGTGGAAACTGTATGTTCAACGTCCATCCCAATGATATACAATCAGATTGTAGAAGAGGCTTTTGCGTCCCTGCATAATGTGAGATTTAACAGACAAAATCACGCGGTTGAGGGAAATTCAGGTGTTCTACTCCCTGACATGCTCATCTCTCCGCAAAATCCTAGGGTTCCTGAAGCCATGGTTGGAAGAGGCTTGATTCATGACCTTCAAGGTGTGCCCAATACTCCCGCGGCTTTTGAAACCCTAGTTTGCGAAGAGAAGTCGAAGGTATTTGCAGTCCTACCTTCGGCTGCAGACTTACTGGATTGCGCCCACTGCACTATTTCTAGTGTTTTTTCTGATTCTGTAAGCAGTCACATAAGTTGTCCCAAAAGGATCGATACTGATGAAAGTGAGGCCATGCAAGACAACACAGAGGACTTGGACGCCCTTTTAAGCTCTGATGATGACGATGATGAGGATATTCGAAGTACAGGCCATTCACCAGATGATTTACTAGAGAAGGACTGGATCCATGACACGGATGATGAATATGATGTACAACAGTATCCTTGCAAAAGGAGAAGGATATCTGACGATTTGCAAGTTCAATCAAACGTAGAAGTTGTCTCTGCTGGTCAGGATTGTAAGGGGGCTGGTAAACTCTTAACTGAATGGGACCATTCCGGAGGTAGTAGAAGACAGAAGATTAAAAGCAGATTGAGAGCTTTGCGCAGAATGATTCCTGGTGGAGCTGCTCTTGACACTGCTTTTGTGTTGGATATGACGATCAGATATGTCAGGTCTCTCCGTGATCGTGTGAATCAGCTAGAAGCTATGCGGATTCAATCTCAGTCCCATGTCCTTTACTCCTGAGTACGTTTGTCGTAACCTCAGGTCATCATTATCTGCTTCAGGGCGACACTTTTGGTTTTGCTGCTCTTTGTACTGTGAGTTTGTCGCGGTTTCTGCTAACCTTGAGATGCAGCTCTACATGTCTAGCTTGACATGTAGCTACATTTCAAATGTTCCTCGCTATAACCTTTTTTTGTATCTCTGCAATCTTCTGTAGTGTTTATTGCATCCTCGTTCCTTTTATGGGAACTCTTATTTTCAGTTCTACTTCTGGATCTCGTTTGTTGAGGCTTCACAAGTAGAATGAATTCTCCATGCAGTAACTCTTTTTGAGAGTTCTGGTTCACGTTCCAAGTCTTGTAGTAATTCGTGGGCAACAAGTACTCCAAGGAATGTCTCCTGAGACTTGGTTGGCATACCTATTTCAATTTTAGTTTCAAGTACAACGTACCTGTTTGATATTATGTGGCATTTTTTTCTACATGTTTTGTTCATGGACGGAAGCTCATTGTCCTTCATAGAAAGTAGTGCATAGGCAAGAAATGAGGCTTGTGTTTCTTACCTTTAAAAATAATTACAGAGTGAGCATATGGATGAAGATGATTAAATGGATAATTTACTCAAAAAAATCAAATGTTTGAAGGATTAATTAGTCCTTACAGATGGAATTTTGAAACATAATTCATTTATACAATCTATTTTCAATAGTTCACCTAACATTTATCATATTTTTGCTTCTTCTCCTTGATTAGTGATGAAATCCTATCCAAATGCCTTAAAATTTGATGATATGTTTTATTATTTCTTGTAAGAAGCCAAATCCAAGGAAAATAGGTCCATTATGCATGTGCAAATCAAGAATTTGTTGTTAGCTAGAATGAGAGGGGTAAATGTGGTTCCTAATCTAATAAGAAGACATGTATAGATGATGTATAATAATAGGAAGCTATGATAAGAAGAAAGAATATAAGAAAAAACACCTATTCAAGTACGATAAGTATAATGATCATGTTATAAAGGATCAACCTAAACTTAATGGTAAGTGGGCAAAGAAGAAATACCTAAGAGTGTCTATTGAAAATACTTCTTGAAATTCATCTTTTTAACCTTGCATAGAATCAAGAATTTAGTTACGATCTATCATCTCATGATCGTTGTATGTATGTTGTGGACACAGAAATTATGTAGTTGATAATGGTGCATCAAGAATGAGAATGTAGAATGTAGAATCAAGAATGTAGTTATGATCTATCATCATGATCATTGTATCCATATTTTGGACATAGACGCTAGAGGCAAATTCTTAACCTATATCGGCTTTGAATGAGGATATAATTTATTCCATTCTTGATATCGATATACATTATTTATTTGTTAATGAGGAAAAGAGAAACATAATGAGGAAAAATCTATATCAAATTAATTGGAGAAAATTTTGTGAGACAATAATTAAGATACACATTTGCCTTATTATACTCACTCAAACTCCCATGGGCTTATATTTTAGTAGATTTTACACAATTACTATATCTCGACTTTGTTGAGAATAAGTTCATATCCTATTATGAAGCACAAAAGAAAAGAATTGAACAACTTCCATGCAATCAGAGTTTGATGCTATTATGAAGAATGACACTTGGTTTTATGTGAGTTATCACTTGGCACGGTCATAGACACTAAATGGACCTATAAGTAGAGATGAAAGATTGATGGTACTATTAATTGCTACAAGGCTAGGCTTGTGGCCAAAGCTTATGCTCATGAGAAGGACATTGATTTTAAATGAACCTTTTTCTCCTATTGTGATGAACATCCTAAGCATCTAAAAACTTGCAGTTTACAATATTTTGAATGTAAATAAAAGCAAATGAAAAAAAGTGTGCAGTTAAAGAAAAAACTGTATGTATGGAAGTAAGAACCACAAGCTTGGTATGAGAAAAAACATGCCTAGTTATTAGCACTTGTATTTCATAATAGTTCAAATAAATGAATCTTGTATGTGAAGAATGTAGATGATGTGATTCTAAGCATTACAATTTATTTTGATGACATGTTTCTCATTATCTAATGAAATCCATATTTCTAAATTTAAGGTTGGTTTGCATGCTTCTTTTGGAATATCAAATTTGAGTCATCTTCATCATTATTTTGGCATTTAATCTATTCACGTTGATGGAACCATTTTGTTTTGTAAAAAGAAATAAATTAACGCCTTTTTACAACATTTGTATAAAATGAGTAACTCATAACTACACACATGTAACTCATATCTAAAAACTTATGATACGTGTCCTCTCTGGCGAAAAAAAATGTACTCAAAAGGCACAATAGCCATATGGATTCCTTGGGGGATTTATTAGCTATAATCTATTTAGATTTAATATTCAGGATAAAAGTGTCTCTTGAGATCTAAAGCACCATAAAATAATAATACTTTGGAGTATGTAAATTCTATTGGGGGATTAATAAAAAAACCTATGTAGCTTTGGAAGGTTGTAGGCCCTCATACATTCTCTAGGACTTTAGGATTAGGGTTTTAGGATTTTTACACATGCATACACACATATACAAATATATACATATACACACATAATACATATACACATACACATGCATACACACATATACATGTTTTAGGTCTAGGTCTTTAGGATTAAACTTTTAGGTTGTTTACATACATACAATAAAAATAAATATATAAAAATAGGTCTTTAGGATTTTAAAGTTTTTTACATATATATAATAAAATATATAAAAAATAGGGTTTTATATTTTTTTAATTAAATAAAATATATATAAGAAAAAAATTAAGAAAAAAATTAAAATATATAAATAAATATATATAAAGAATAGGATTTTAGTATAGATAAATAAATATGAAAATAGCTAGGGTTTAAATATATAAATTAAATATATATAATTAAATATATGAAAATAGAATTTTAGGATTGTTTATTAAATTAAATATATATAACTAAATATATAAGAAATAGAGTTTTAGGTTAAATATTAATATTTATAATCATATATATATATATATATATATATATATATATATATATATATATATATAAGGAGAAAAAATACAATATACAATCAAATATATATCAATCAATAAATAAATATAGGTAATTAGGTTTTTAATTAAATTAGATATATATAATTAAATATTATTATATATAATCATATGTTTATACAAATAAGGAAGAAAAGTACAATATATAATCAGATGTACTACGTATAATTAAATACATAAAAAATTATGGTTTTTGAATTAAATTAAATATATAAAAAATAGTATTTTTTGTTTAATAAAAAAATTAGGGTTTTGGAATGAAATGTCCTAACATGTCTAGATGGTACCAGATGGCATCTTTGGATCCGAAGGAGAGAATGGCATGTGATTGCACTCAGTGCAAGTATCAAATTTATAGAAAATGATCGATTTTTATTACACATGTTAGAGAATATAAATCCTTTGATAAAAATCCACTACGAAACCTATGCTACCCCCTAGTGAGCAGGTGGACCCAAACATCATTGTACCGGTAACCTCTCATGGACAAAAGAGAAAGCAAAGAGGGAGGTAGAAGCACAAGGTAATGGTAGCATTACAAAGCATGAGCACATGGAAGAAATGCTCAAAGCATTTTATGAGATGGACGGAGATCAAGATGGTGGAGAAAATTTCATGGGTTCCATGGACGCGGTAGAATTTCCATGATCAAAAGCTGACAAAGAATACCAGAACATGCAAAGACTATCCTGTTTACCACTATGCATTGGAGCAAAGATATCCATATTACGTGCATCACTTGCGATGCTCAATCTTCAATCCATTTATGGATGGTGAGATAGTAGTGTCTCTGAATTGTTCAGGTAAGTGGATTTTTAATAAACTTTCATTATTGTATCAAAATAACTTTATTTAATATCGTTCTAATTGCTTATCGTAGGCTTCTTACAGATCATTTTCTGCCAGATGGCAATGACATGCCTCCAACATGTGGAGATGCAAGAAAACTTTTACAATCCATTGGAATGGACTACACCAAGATTCATTCTTGTTTGAATGATTGCATTCTCTTTCAGAACGACTATGAGCATCTCCACATATGTCCAAAGTGTGGAGCAAACAAGCTTAGAGAAGACCTTGTGGGCGAAGTAGTCCCCACAAAGGTTCTTTGCCACTTTCCTATCATTCCAAGAATTAATGCATGTTAAGATGCTAATCCACAGCTAATTTAATGTGGTGGCATGTAAAGAGCAGGTCTATAGATGGTTTAGTGCGAGTGCCTGCTGACTCTGATGCTTGGAAACACATAGATAGTAAGTGGCCAGAGTTTTCTAGTGAGCATCCAAACTATCATCTTGGCCTAGCTATGGATGGAGTAAATCCATTTGGTTTACGTAGATCTTCATGGAGCACATGGCTTGTATGTTTGGCCAACTATAACATCCCACCATGGCTGGCATACCACCATAGTCAAGAAGGAGATAACATACCAAGAGATCTAAAAGTCGCCAATGTAGAGATAGATATGCTATGTGCATCAGATCTCCAATAAGATGCTAGGATAGAGGGTTTTTGAAGCAAACACTGTATGTGCTAATTTGGGTTTATCTTTTTTGCTATGTTCTTTTGTACACTACTATTTCTTTATATTACCATTATTATCGTATGATAATTATTTGAGTTTTTTGTTACAGAACACCATGGGAGATAGTCCTCTGGTCACTCCACATTCCATGACAGAGGAGCAATTCTTAGAGTTTATATCTCAAATACATCCTACTTATATAGCTACCACATCATAGTACTGGATCACTTGCGACAGTGCTCCCCCCAACCTCACTCTTATCGGCCTCACTCTTGCTGGCCTCACTCCTGCCAACGTCACTCCATGGGCAGAGCTACTCTCGTCGGAGGTACTCTTAGCTTTATGACTCCACAATGACTACCTTCTCAGCCATCCCCTAGTGGCTCCAGTTATCGATGTATGCATTCGACACCTCAACACGATACACATGCTAGCCTATCTCGTCGATCGAGGTCATGCTTTGGAGGAGGAGGTTCTATAAGTGGATCTATAGGTGGCTCTAGAGGAGGCAAATGTTGTGGAGGCAGTGCGACGGACATTGTTTCTCGCACTTCTACTCCTAGAGTGAGTACCTCAGATGCAGGTATGCCACATGGTATATCACATACACCTTGGGGTGCTCATGACTATGATGACTCCAAGGTGTATAGTATACGTGATGGAGTTCCAGTGATGGATGTAGTCAGAAAGGCCATGCATCAGTGCATATGATAGCTTTGCGCCATATAGCTTGGACACCTATCATGTTCAAATGGAGCCAATAGGATAAAGATCATAAACATTATATAAAATTTACCAGCCAAAACCTAGGCATCCTATTGTTACCTCAAAGTGGATTCAACACACAACACGTGAGGTGATGTCCCATCAATGATTTGAGGCTCATCATGCTTTCTGAGTAGGTTTATCAAAGTCAGTATTGTTAGATGCTGAGGAGTGGGATATGATTCGTGATGAGCAGTAGGAGACTCCTAACTGATATTGCCATCAGCGAGGTGCAATGGCCATATGTCTAGATATAGTCAGAACGTCACATTTGGGTATCCGTATATATGATACTATGCATCATGAGTTTGTAAGTATCATTTTGATTACTGAATTTACTTGTGTTGAACACATCATGTATGTTCATCTAATATTTTGCATATTTGTTACAGGAGTTGGCAGTGGATCATCCTTTGATAGGAACGGAGGAGGCTTATGGATATCATCATGGATTGATTGCATTGTTGGAGGACATGGAGGGACATGGTGCGGTCATTTCATGGGAGCATCTACGATGATGTAAGCTTATAAACTTGGTTTGGTGTTTTTTGTTGTTGTTTATAAATATCATGTGAATTTGTCTCATTTCATGAATGTTCTTTGTTGCACGACTGCAGATATAGATGTTTTGATTTCTCTCGGCATGTGTATGGTAGTGGTGTGCCATAATTTTGTATTTGGATCATATATGGCACTGGTGCACCAAATTCTAATATTTGGTTCCTATATGGCAGTGGTTTGCCACATTTTGTACTTACCTCATATATGGTAGTGGTTTGCCACACTTTTGTACATGGTTCATTTATGGAATATATATATCTTTTGTACATGATCCATTTATGGGATACTTCTTTTGTACATGGTTCATGGTTCATTGTGCTCATCTCTTTTTTGTCCGATAGTGTTTTGCTCTATCAAATCATGTTTTGGTTGCCGGACATCTAAACATATATTGCCAACCACTAGAGTACATGTCACATCTACTCGGTTTTCTTTTTGGGTAGAGTGTATTGTCTTTTGCTACAAAAAGTGTATTGTCTTTTGCTACACAACAGCATGGTAATGTTGCTGCATCAAGAGACAACACAGTCTTCCCAAAAACAAAATTGCAAATATGTTCGTGGATATGGGCACCAATATGAGCATCGATATGTCTAGGGGCATACCGATGCTTTTACCAAGGGGATTGTTGATGCTTATACCGATGCCTATACCAATGCCTATACCAATGCCTATACCAATGCTTATATCGGTGCTTATCTTGGTGCTTTGGTACCAATGCTTATGCTGAAGCTTACACCGATGTTGAGGCAAAATGGCAGCCGTGTATTTGTGTTGATAGAAGCCTCAGTATACCCCTATATGTTGTGGTGAGGCACCAATGAACAAATGTGGTTCTCCTTGAGTGCTTTTACTTCTTCTTGCATGTCTTGGTTCCATTCTTCATGCTTGATTGCATCCTCAAAAGAATTAGGGTCTTTGCATGCAACTACTTGAATCATGTATGCATAATGTTTGGCAATGAAAGAGTCATAAGTTAATAGGTGAACTGGATACCTTTTGCTTGTTTAACTTCTTCTCTCTTGAGGGACTGGAATGAACCTTTTTCTTCTTGGTTTTGATGTCTTTACACCTAGAGTTTCTATTTTTTCAAACTTCTCTTCACTGGTGCTATCTATCTCTAGCAATGGAATGTCTCGATCATGTTCTTCCATTGCCTTTGCTTCGTGTAGAAGTTTCTTCACTTTAATTAGGCTTGCTTCTCAATCTACCTTTCCATGGATATGTATGTCTTCCCTTTGATGTTGTCCTTGAAGTTGATGGGCTAGAAATCTCCTTACTTTCTTGGTCTTCTACATGTCTTCTCTTTGCATCATGTATGTCTTCAACTTGCAATGAATATTTCACACCATACAATGGCGAAAATTCATCAAAGATGCATCTTTAGATACCTTCAAATATTTGGTCTAAGGATCATAGCATCTAAAACCCTTTTGCTCACTCGAATACCCAATAAATATACACCTTTTAGCCTTTGCTTCAAGTTTACACCTTAATTCATAAGGCACATGAACATAACATACAGAACCAAAAAACTTGAGATGAGATATATCCGGTTTCTTACCATACCATGCTTCATACAAACTTTAAGCATGTATAACTAAAGTGAGGCACTACAACATATCGGGGGTATACCGAGGCTTCTACCGAGGAAAATGAACGAGTGCAATTTTGCCCCGACGTCGGTGTAAGGGTCGGTGTAGGCGTCGGAACCAAAGCGCCGGTATAAGTGCCAGTATAAGCCTCGGTATAAGCGTCAATATAAGCGTCCGTATAAGCGACGGTATAAGCGGCGGTATAAGCGACGGTATAATCCATGGTATGCCCCTGGGCAAAATAGTCGGTATAAGCATCGATATCTTCCTGGGGATACCGACGCTTATACCATCGCCTATACCGACGACCATATCTGCAAAATTTTTTTTGGCAGAGTATGTTGTCTCTTGCTATAGCAACATTCCCATGTTGCTGTGTAGCAAAAGACAATACACTCTGCCCAAGAAAAACTCGAGTACATGTGACATATATGACAAGCAGCAGAAACATGATTTGATAAAGCAAAACATACTGTCAAATACAAAAGACATGGGAGAAATCAATCATGAACCATGTACAAAGAAATGAGACACATTGACATGATATTTATAAACAACAACCAGAACACATGTATTTGTGTGTATGCCTATGTATATACATGTTCATGTGTATATGTATTATGTGTGTATATTTGTATATGTGTAAATATTTGTATGAATTTTTAAAAACCCTAGAACCCTAATTCTAATGAGCTAGAACTAAAACATGTGTATGTGTGTATTTTTGTGTATATATATGTGTATGTGAATATATATAGATGTGTATGTGTGTGTATGCATATGTGTATCTATGTAAAAACCCTAAAACCCTAATCCTGAAGACCTACACCTAAAACATGTATATGTGTATGCATGTGTGTATATAAGTACAAGCCAAAAACCCTAATCTTAAAACCCCAACCTAAAACATGCATATGTGTGTATGTATATGTCACATGTGTGTATGAATGTATGCATGTGTGTATATATCTATGTGTGTGTGTGTATGTATGTATGTATGTGTGTATGTATCTCTATATCTCTCTCTTTATATCTATCTATATCTCCCTCTTTATCTCTCTCTCTCTCTCTCTTTTATCTCTCTCTCCCTCTTTCTATCTCTTTCTTATTATCTCTCTCTCTCTCTCTCTCTTATTCTCTCTCTCTCTCTCTCTTTCATCTCTCTATCTCTCTCTCTATTTATAAAAAAGAACAAAACAAGCACTTACATCGATGTGTGTGTATGTAATATGCATGTGTGTATGTATGTATGTGTGTGTACAATCAAATATGTGTGTATGTATCTCTCCTTTTCTTTCATATATATCTCTCTCTCTATCTCACTCTATATCAATTGAAAACAAAACAATCACTTACATCGATGTAATTGTTTGGAGCGTTGTCGTCAAAGTCCACTTAATGTTTTTCTTCATCGAATTCCAAAGAACTGATGCCAAAAATCTCCTGCAAAACAAAAGAAAAGAGAAATTCATAAACCCTAATCCTAAAACCCTAACCCTAAAACATGTATATGTGTGTATGTGTGTATGTATATGTGATGTGTGTGTATGTGTATGTGCATGTATGCATGTGTGTCTATACATATGTGAGTGTGTATATATATGTGTGTGTGTGTATGTAATATGCATGTGTGTATGCACATATGTGTGTGTATACATATGTGAGTGTGTATGTAATATGCATGTGTTTATGTATGTATGTGTGTGTGTACATGCAAATATGTGTGTATGTATGTATGCATATGCATGTGTGTATGTATACATGTGTGTGTGTACATGTGTGTATGTATATGTGTGTATACATGTATGTATGTATGTGAGTATGAGAATGAATATGTGTGTGTATGTATATGCATGTGTGTATCTAATATGCATGTCTATATGTAATATGCATGTTTGTATGTAATATGCATGTATATGTGTGTATGCATGTGAGTATGTAATATGTATGTGTATGTATATGCACGTGTGTATGTAATATGTATGTGAGTGTGTATGTAATATGCATGTGTGTATGTAATATGTATGTGAGTATGTGTATGCATATGTGTGTGTATGTATGTATGCATCTGTCTCTCTATCTCGTTCTCTTTCTATTTCATCTCTCTCTCTCTCTCTTTCATCTCTCTCTCTTTCACTCTCTCTCTTTCTTTCTCTCTATCTCTCTTTATGTTTCTCTAGATCTCTCTCTTTCTTTTATCTCTCTCTCTATCTCACTCTATATCAATCAAAAACAAAACAATCACTTACATGGATGTAATTGTTTGGAGCATTGTCCTCAATGTCCACTTAATGTTGCCCTTCGTCGAATTCCAAAGATTTGATGCCAAAAAGCTCCTGCAAAACGAAAGAGAAGAGAAATTAGAAAAGGGAAAACACAAAGATCTAGAGAGAGAGAGAGAGAGAGAGAGAAAAAGAGAGAGAAAGAGTGAGAAAGAGAGAGATGTGTGTACACAATAGGCGCAGAATGTAGTTCACGCATGCAAACTCGACAGTAGCGAACTTTGGTTCAAATTGCAAGCAAATGTCGAATTTTTGCTCTCAGGCCCGGTTAAAACGTTGCCTCGGTATAAGTGTCGGTATGAGCGTCGGTATAAGCATCGATAATTTACAGTAATGTACCAATGCCTATACCGGTGCTCATACCGACGCTTGTATACCGACGATTAAATGACCGTCGATATTGCATCCGTTGTTTTTCAGGGATTTTCAACGGTCATACCGACGCCGAGGCATGACCGTCGGTATGGGCAACCTCGGTATGCCCCTGATATGTTGTAGTGGTATTATGTGTGTATATGTGTAAACATCAAAATCCCTAATCCTAAAACCCTAACCCTAAAACATGTATATGTGTGTGTGTATGTATGCATATGCATATGCATATGTGTATGAAATATGTATACATGTGTGTGTATGTATCTCTATGTCTCTCTCTTTTTATCTATCTATATCTCTCTCTTTATCTCTCTCTCTCTCTTTCATCTCTCTCTCTATCTCTCTCTCCCTCTCTCTCTCTCTTTCTGTCTCTCTCTTTCATCTCTCTCTCTCTTATTCTCTCACTCTTTCATCTCTCTCTCTCTCTCTCTCTCCCCCTCTCTCCCCCCTTTCTCTCTCTCATTCTCTCTCTCTTTCATCTCTCTCTCTCTCATTCTCTCTCTCTTTCATCTCTCTCTCTCTCTCTCTCTCTCTCTTTCTCTCTCTCTCTCTATTTATAAAAAAGAACAAAACAATCACTTACATCGATGTAATTCTTTTTATCGCTCTCTTCAAAGCCCAATCAATGTCCTCTCTTGTCAAATTCCAAAGAATCGATGCCAAAAAGCTCTTGCAAAACAAAAGAAAAGAGAAATTAAAAAAGATATATGTAAAAGCCAAAAACCCTAATCCTAAAACCCTAAGTCTAAAACATGCATATGTGTGTATGTATATATGATGTTTTTGTATGTGTATGTATGTATGTATGCATGTGTATATGTGTGCATGTGTGTATGTATTATGTGTGGATATGTGTAAACGTCAAAAACCCTAATCCTAAAACCCTAAACCTAAAACATGTACGTGTGTGTGTATGTATGCATATGTGCATGTAATATGTATGCATGTGTGTGTATATATCTCTATGTCTCTCTCTTTCTATCTATCTATATCTCCCTCTTTATCTCTCTCTCTCTCTCTTTTTTATCTCTCTCTCCCTCTTTCTATCTCTCTTATTATCTCTCTCTCTTATTCTCTCTCTCTTTCATCTCTCTCTCTCTCTCTGTGTCTCTCTCTCTCCCTCTCCCTCTCTACTTATAAAAAAGAACAAAACAAGCACTTACATCAATGTAATGTGTGTGTGTATGTAATATGCATGTATGTATGTATGTATGCGTGTGTACAATCAAATATGTGTGTATTGTGAAGAGATGGATAAGTATGTGTTTGAAGATGAAGAGGTGTTGCAAAATCCTTGATCTACACCAGCCAAATGAACTCCAGGAGTAGATGGTGGGCCCTTTTAGCTTGCCAATGGATGTATTAGACACCCTATGTACCTTGGAAGATCACTCTCAAAAAGATAGATCAAAACAGATAAGTTGGAGTTAGCTCAGAGGTGAAAACTTGCTATTCTTGGTTCATACACCTGTCCAGTGTTTTACATAATTCTCTGAGCACAGTAGCAATTAGCTTAATTCCTCTTGGGGAAGTCTAGTTAGCTTAAAGAGCTAACTTTCAAGAGTAATCTCATAAAAAATAACAAAGCACACACTGAGAATGAGTTTTAACAAGTGATGACATCATCCCGATTTTCACGGGCTGCTATAGAAATAGACCAGTGAGCAGAAAAATCACCATAACTCAAAATGTAGAAATCCAATGATTATGAAAATTTGTATGGTTATACTAGACAGTAAGCTAAATTCAACAAGCTTTAAATCACTGAATTTAGATAAGTAACCACTGAGAAAAACCTCTGACAAGATGAGGGAAAAAGTCGGGTACCTGACAGAGAGGTGAAGATGAACAGACCCTGTTGACTTCAAATGAACATAACTGAAGATTGCAACATCCAAATGACATGAAAATTTATGAGAATATAGTAGACTTATAGAGCTAACTTTACCAAGTTAAATCACTGAAAATGATGCAGCAAGCTCAGAGAAAACATCTCTGCAAGCTGACTGAGAAAACTGAGAGTAATGGCAGTGAGTAGTACACTTCACAAGAACATGGAAAGATGAACTCAAATAATCATGAAAATGAAAGTATATTGCTTGTACAATACAATGACTTACTGATACATATGTGTGCCTTGTAATCACACCTTGATATGGCATAAAGCTCAGCTCTTGGAGGTCTTCACATAGGTCTCACTAACCACGACTAAAACTGCCATCTATTTATAATTGAGTTTGGGAGGCTAACTTCCCTCAATCACTCTCCAATCAATCAACGATTGATTTGATTCTCTACCTACCACAAATCACGAATTCGTGGCTCCTCTTTCCATTCTTGATCATGTGGACTCAACCACTTAAGATTCTCTTACTTTTACATTAAGTAAACTCTTCAAAAGTTACAAGAGGTAGTTCACAAGTGAACTTTACATAGTCTTCTTTTTAAAGCTTCTTCTAAGACTTTGTGAGACACAAGCCAATACTTAGGCTTGTCATAGACTTGCTCCAACATCTCCCCCTCAAGCCAAGTATGCTTGAGGTCTTCAATCTTCCAAGATTACCTGCAAACCAATCATAGCCTTGAATTTGCAAAGCTTTGTACCATCCAATGCTTTGGTTAGAATATCTGCACATTGTTGATGAGTGGACACATATGATATTTGAATCTCTTTGCTTAGAACCTTCTCTCGTACATAGTGATAATGAACTTCAATATGTTTAGTCCTTGCATGAAAAATAGAATTAGCAGCCAAGTGAATAGAACTCATATTGTCACCAAAAATAGTTGGAGTTCCAAACTCCAATCCAAGATCTTTGAATAATGTCTTCATCCACATAGCTTCTTGTGTAGCTATAGCAAGACCTCTATATTCAGCTTCAGTAGAAGAGAGAGCAACTATGGGTTGCTTCTTGGATGACCATGAAATAAGCTTTGAACCTGCAAAGGTAAGATAACCTGAAGTGCTCCTTCTATCTTCCTTGGAGCCAGCCCAATCTGCATCAGAAAATAGCTTCAAACCTAAATAAGATACATAAGGATAATAAAGTCCTTCATTTATGGTTCCTTTGAGATACTTGAGAATCCTTTTGGCAGCATCCATATGTGGTTTCCTTGGTGTGTGCATAAATTGGCTTAGCACACTCACACTGTAACATATATCTACTCTTGTCAATGTGGCATAGTTGAGACTACCCAATAGACTTTGATATGATGTGATGTCCTCTATGAGTTCACCTTCATGTGAGCTCAATTTGTGATTGACCTCCATTGGAGTACCTGCAATCTTACAATCTTGCATCTTGAATTTTGCCAACATGTCCTTAATGTACTTTCTTTGAGTGAGAAACAAACCATGATCTTTGTAGACAACTTCCAAACCTAGGAAGTAGGTAAGTGAACCCAAATCACTTATCTTGAACTCTTCTCTCATCTGATCTTTGATCTTCTTCATACCATCTGCATCATTTCCTGTCAATATAATATCATCTACATATACACATAGGTAGATGACCTCGGAATTACTCTTTTTAATAAAGAGTGAAGGATCTGCCTTGCTTGGTTGAAAGCCTTTGTCCTGCAAGAATGAAACAAGCCTGAAATTCCAAGCTCTTGAAGCTTGCTTGAGACCATACAATGCTTTGTTAAGTTTACACACATAATCAGGATAAACTTGATTCTCAAAACCAGGTGGTTGTGCCAATATACCTCTTCTGTTATCCAACCATTCAAGAATGCATTCTTTACATCTAGTTGAAGTATCTTCCAATTCTTGGAAGAGGCAATACTAAGCAAAACCCTAATAGTAGGCATCTTTGCCACAGGAGAGAAAGTCTCCTCATAATCAATTCCCTGAGTTTGTGCAAAGCCTTTTGCTACAAGCCTTGCCTTATACCTGTTAATTGAACCATCAGAATTCTTCTTGAGTTTATAGACCCATCTTGAGCCTATTACCTTCATGGATGAAGTCTTGGGCACCAAATCCCAAGTGTTGTTTTCCTCAAGTGCTTCAATCTCTTCCTTCATTGCATGCTTCCATTCTGTTTTTGCTTTGGCCTCTTCAAATGATGATGGCTCCTCTTGGTTTATGTCCTGTGCTATGTAGATAGAATGTTTAGTTACTAATGAGGTGTCAAACCCATACCTTTCTGGTTTTTTCTTTTCCCTCATAGATCTTCTTAGGCCATGATGTGATGATTCTGCCTCATGTCCAAGTTCCTGCAATTTTGCTTTACCTTTAGACTTCCATGCTTTGACCTTTTCCATGTGAGATTCTTCATCATCCTCTGAGATGTCTTGTTCTTCAATCTTTGGTTGTTCTCTACCAAGCTTTGGAAAATCTTCTTCAAGATTATATGGTAAATTGACCTTCCTGCATGAATCTTCATACCATGAATTGTTCTCATCAAAAACTACATCTCTGCTTACCAAGAATCCTTTGTTGGTAGGGTTGTATAACCTATAGCCCTTTTGATTGTTGTCATATCCAATAAATACACACCTTTCTGCCTTTGGATCCATCTTGCCTCTAACCTGTGAAGGAACATGAGCAAAAGCAATACATCCAAAAATTTTACAATGATCTAAGCTTGGTCTTCTTCCATTCCAAGCCTCATATGGAGTCATCCCATCAAGGGATTTTGAAGGCAACCTGTTAATCAAGTAAGTGGCTGTAGATACAGCCTCGGCCCATAAGTAATTAGGTAAATGCTTTTCATTTAACATAGACCTTGCAGCTTCAACAATTGTCCTATTCCTCCTTTCTGCCACTCCATTTTGCTCAGGAGTGTACCTTGTAGTTACCTCTCTTTTGATTCCTCTTTCTTGAAGAAAAGAATCAAAATCATGGGAGAAGTATTCTCCCCCTCCATCTGACCTTAGCCTTTTTAGTGATTTACCTGTTTGATTCTCCACAAGAGCCAAATATCTTTTGAAACATGAAAAAACTTCATCTTTGTGTTTCATAAAGAATAGGATAGTCCATCTGCTGCAATCATCAATAAAGGAAACATAATACCTTGATCCAGATATTGAAGCTTCCTTGCTAGGTCCCCATACATCTGTATGAACCAACTCCAAGAGATCTCCATGCATATAACCTTTCTTCATGAATGGTAACCTGTGAGACTTTCCAAATTGACATGCACTACACTTATAAATCATATGTTGTTTTGACAAATTAGGAAGTCCAAGTACACTTTGGTCCCTGCAGATTTGCTTTAATGACCTTTCACCAATATGTGCTAACCTTTTGTGCCATACTTCCAATTCTGTGAGTGTCTGACTACCATAATTAAAGAGAGCAATGTTTCTAGTGTCCTGTAATTCAAATGTGAACAATCTACCTGTCTTTTCACCTTTTGCAATTCTTCTGAATCCTTGACTTGGATCTTCAACAAATGCTCCTGCTTTTGTGAACTTGACTTGCAACCCTTTCTCTACTATCTGCCCAACACTTATCAAACTCTTTGTAATGGTAGGGACATAGAGTACCTTACTGAGTAGGTTGATGTTTCCATCAAGTGCTTTGACATTGCCTATTTTCTCCACAGGATGTTTTGTATCATCTCCTGTTTGTACCTCATGCTTATTCCTTGGATCTTCTAAATCTGATAGGAGTGCCACATTTCCTGCCACATGATTTGAACAACCTGAATCTATGTAGAAAACATGCTCATCAGATTTACCTTGTGGCATAGCCATGTTCATGATCAATAATGAATCCTCTTTGTTTGAGTCTTCTGTGTAGTTATTGTAGTCTCTCCTTCCTTTGTAGCCTCCTTGATAGTTTGAATGATTGTAGTTGTTGTAGTTGCCATGGTAGTTGTTGAACCTTCCTCTTGAGTAGCCATAACTTCCTCTATTGTATCCTCTGCCTCTTTGATTCCTAGAATTCCTAAAGCAATTTTCAATTGTATGATTAGTTAATCCACAAATAGAACATGAGTTGGAGTCTTGGGATCTCCCCCTGCCTTGTCTACCTCCTCTTCCTCTACCTCTGCCATGTCTTCCTCTACCTGCATAGTTAGCTTGATATGTACCTGCTTCATCATCCACTTTCTTTGCCTTTCCTTTGTTATCTTTAGACTTGCTTTTATCCGTGTATAAAGCTGAAGATTGATTACCTTTAGAGCTTTCTCCATTTTTGATAAGCTTTGCCTCTTGAGTAAGTAGTTGTCCAATGAGTGTGTTGAAATCAGGTACATGCATGTCAATGTACAAATCCATAGCTGTGGTGAATGCTTCCCACTTATCATCTGCCTTCAAGCCATTGATGACCTGCCTTACAATTTGCTCTTCATCTATTACCTCTCCAATGCTTCCCAACCGATCCGCTATGTCCTTGAGCTTTGTGACAAAATCAGTCACATTTTGTTTGGGAGCCTTCTTGAGAGTTGTGAACTCCAGCCATAGTTGATGCTTCCTAGCTTTGGTACTTGAAGAAAAGAAAGCTTCAAGTGCATCCCACACTTCCTGAGATGTCTTACAACTTCTAATGTGAGGCAACAAAAAATCTGAGATAGAGTTGAGGAGATAAGACCTTGCAAGTGCATCCTTGGAGCACCATGTGCTCAATCTTTCTTGCTCTTCTTGTGTTGGTTGACTTTTGTTCCTGAAACTTGGCATAACTTCATCTCCAGCCACATAACCATATAAACTTCTACCTTGGAGATAGGCTTCCATTCTTAATGACCAAGCTGATTAGTTACCTCTGTCTAATTTGTCAATTGATGAAGGAAATCCATCTGCCATGTTGTCCAACCTTGCTCTGATACCAATGTGAAGAGATGGATAAGTATGTGTTTGAAGATGAAGAGGTGTTGCAAAATCCTTGATCTACACCAGCCAAATGAACTCCAGGAGTAGATGGTGGGCCCTTTTAGCTTGCCAATGGATGTATTAGACACCCTATGTACCTTGGAAGATCACTCTCAAAAAGATAGATCAAAACAGATAAGTTGGAGTTAGCTCAGAGGTGAAAACTTGCTATTCTTGGTTCATACACCTGTCCAGTGGTTTACATAATTCTCTGAGCACAGCAGCAATTAGCTTAATTCCTCTTGGGGAAGTCTAGTTAGCTTAAAGAGCTAACTTTCAAGAGTAATCTCATAAAAAATAACAAAGCACACACTGAGAATGAGTTTTAACAAGTGATGACATCATCCCGATTTTCACGGGCTGCTACAGAAATAGACCAGTGAGCAGAAAAATCACCATAACTCAAAATGTAGAAATCCAATGATTATGCAAATTTTTATGGTTATACTAGACAGTAAGCTGAATCAACAAGCTTTAAATCACTGAATTTAGATAAGTAACCACTGAGAAACACCTCTGACAAGATGAGTGAAAAATTCGGGTACCTGACAGAGAGGTGAAGATGAACAGACCCTGTTGACTTCAAATGAACATAACTGAAGATTGCAACATCCAAATGACATGAAAATTTATGAGCATATAGTAGACTTATAGAGCTAACTTTACCAAGTTAAATCACTGAAAATGATGCACTAAGCTCAGAGAAAACATCTCTGCAAGCTGACTGAGAAAACTGAGAGTAATGGCAGTGAGTAGTACACTTCACAAGAACATGGAAAGATGAACTCAAATAATCATGAAAATGAAAGTATATTGCTTGTACAATACAATGACTTACTGATACATATGTGTGCCTTGTAATCACACCTTTATATGGCATAAATCTCAGCTCTTGGAGGTCTTCACATAGGTCTCACTAACCACGACTAAAACTGCCATCTATTTATAGTTGAGTTTGGGAGGCTAACTTCCCTCAATCACTCTCCAATCAATCAATGATTGATTTGATTCTCTACCTACCACAAATCACGAATTTGTGGCTCCTCTTTCCATTCTTGATCATGTGGACTCAACCACTTAAGATTCTCTTACTTTTACATTAAGTAAACTCTTCAAAAGCTACAAGAGGTAGTTCACAAGTGAACTTTACATAGTCTTCTTTTTAAAGCTTCTTCTAAGACTTTGTGAGACACAAGCCAATACTTAGGCTTGTCATAGACTTGCTCCAACATGTATGTATCTCTCTCTTTCTTTCATCCCTCTCTCTCTATCTCACTCTATATCAATTGAAAGCAAAACAATCACTTACATCGATGTAATTGTTTGGAGCGTTGTCGTCAAAGTCCACTTAATGTTTTCCTTCGTTGAATTCCAAAGAACTGATGCCAAAAATCTCCTGCAAAACAAAAGAAAAGAGAAATTCATAAACCCTAATCCTAACCCTAAAACATGTATATGTGTGTATGTGTGTATGTATATGTGATGTGTGTGTATGTGTATGTGCATGTATGCATGTGTCTATACATATGTGAGTGTGTATACATATGTGAGTGTGTATATATGTGTGTGTGTGTATGTAATATGCATGTGTGTATGCACATATGTGTGTGTATACATATGTGAGTGTGTATGTAATATGCATGTGTTTATGTATGTATGTGTGTGTGTACATGCAAATATGTGTGTATGTATGTATGCATATGCATGTGTGTATGTATACATGTGTGTGTGTACATGTGTGTATGTATATGTGTGTATGTATATGTGTGTATACATGTATGTATGTATGTGAGTATGAGAATGAATATGTGTGTGTATGTATATGCATGTGTGTATCCAATATGCATGTGTGTATGTAATATGCATGTTTGTATGTAATATGCATGTATGTATGTAATATGCATGTATGTATGTATATGTGTATGCATGTGAGTATGTAATATGTATGTGTATGTATATGTACGTGTGTATGTAATATGTATGTGAGTGTGTATGTAATATGTATGTGTGTATGTAATATGTATGTGAGTATGTGCATGCATATGTGTGTGTATGTATGTATATGTCTCTCTATCTCATTCTCTTTCTATTTCATCTCTCTCTCTCTTTCATCTCTCTCTCTTTCACTCTCTCTCTATCTTTCTCTTTCATTTCTCTCTCTCTCTCTCTCTCTCTTTATGTTTCTCTAGATCTCTCTTTTTCTTTCATCTCTCTCTCTATCTCACTCTATATCAATCGAAAACAAAACAATCACTTACATCGATGTAATTGTTTGGAGCATTGTCCTCAAGGTCCACTTAATGTTGCCCTTTGTCAAATTCCAAAGATTTGATGCCAAAAAGCTCCTGCAAAACGAAAGAGAAGAGAAATTAGAAAAGGGAAAACACAAAGATCTAAATAAACAGAGATGTAGAGAGAGAGAGAGAGAGAGAGAGAGAGAGAGAGAGAGAGAGAGAGAGAGAGAGAGAGAAAGAGAGAGAAAGAGCGAGAAAGAGAGAGATGTGTGTACACAATAGGCGCAGAATGTAGTTCGCACGTGCAAACTCGACAGTAGCAAACTTTGGTTCAAAATGCAAGCAAATGTCGAATTTTTGCTCTTGGGCCCGGTTAAAAGGTTGCCTTGGTATAAGCGTTGGTATGAGCGTCGGTATAAACATCGGTATAAGCGTCGGTAATTTAGAGTAAAGTACTGACGCCTATACCGGCGCTCATACCGACGCCTGTATACTAACGATTAAATGACCGTCGGTATTGCATCCGTTGTTTTTCAAGCATTTTCAACGGTCATACCGATGACGAGGCATGACCGTCGGTATGGGCAACGTCGGTATGCCCCTGATATGTTGTAGTAAGGCACCTATTCATGATGTAGATGGCTTTACTTGCTGCATATGTCCAATAGCAATTGGGCACATTCATCTTCTTGAGCATCAATCTTGCCACTTCAGCTATATGCCTATTTTCCCTCTCTACAACCCCGTTTTGTTCGTGTGTATACTTGCATGTATAGTTCCTTTTGATGCCATTATGACTTGAAAATTCATTCAATTCTTTAAATTATGTCTGCTTCCATCTGACCTAAGAAACTTTTACTTGTTGGAGTTAGATGTCTACAAAAGCACGCGAACAACACAAAGAAGAAGGAGAAGCTTGGAGCACAACATACAATACTGAATGCATTACCACTAGAATGTACAAAGATAAGTGACCCATTAGGGAAATAGGCGTATATACAAGTCGGGGAAAAAACCCTCCTAAAGAGGGAAAAAGGTGCCCTGATAGTCCTAGTGTGTTCACACACATCACTACCTAAATATATCAATAAATCCCCCTGGGAGTGATGCAGTGAACAAGAAGTTGGCACTCAAGTATAAGGAAGTGCCAAGCTATGTGGAATGAATCCACAAGAGGAAGTAAGCCCAAAGCTTTGTGGAAAGCTTCAAACTTCTCCCTAGGTAGAGCCTTCATGAAAAGGTCTGCAATGTTCTCCTGTGTGGGCACATCTCCCTAGCAGAGAACCTCTCCTTGACATAATGATAATGCATCTCAATGTGCTTAGTGCGAGCATGGAACACAGGGTTCCTCACAACTGCCAATGTGCTTTGAATGTCAGTGAATATGGTGGTGGCAAAAGATTGACCAACACCCAAACCAGCCATAAGGCATTTGAGCCACACACACTCAACAGTCACTATGAAAGATGCCCTATACTCAGCCTCACAACTGGAAGTGGCCACAGTAGGCTGCTTCTTGCTCAACCAAGATATACATGAGCTACCAAGCATGAAGCAAAAGCCACTAGTGGACGTAGGAGTGTCATAGCAACAAGCCCAATCAGAGTTAGAAAAAGCATGTAAATCTGGCGGTAGTGATTCTCCCTTGGGATAAAACAATCCAAGTTTTGGAGTAGCACTCAAGTAGGAAAAGATGCACTTAACTGCCTACCAATGCTTGACACTTGGGCAATGCATAGACCTGCTCATCTATGAGACAACAAACTAAATATCTCGTTGAGTAATGCATAAGTAAATCAAGCATCCAACCACCTGTTGATAGAGAACATCATCAAATGCATCTCCAACATCATGAAGACTCAATCGTAAACTTGTCTCCATAGGAGTGGCAATAGGTTTATAGTCTTCAAGGCCAGAACACTATAATAATATGTCAATATATTTCGTTTGACACAAAGCCATTCCACCATGAACTTGCGTAAATTGAATGCCCAAATAATGATGCAAATGCCCAAAATCTGACATCTCAAATGAGGCATGAAAATCAACCTTAAAATTAGAAATATGCTTCTCAATAGGATCAGTGAGCAGCATGTCATCAACATAGAACACAATGATTAGAAGCACATCATTTGCACGCTTAACGTATAACGTGCTCTCAGTTGGACTGTTCTCAAAACCACGTGCAATCAGATAAGCATGTATCTTTTCATACCAAGCATGTGGTGCTTGTGTCAAACCATATAAAGCCTTTTTCAACATGCACACCTAGTTTTCATGTCCTTTTTGCACAAAGCCATAAGGCTAAAAACATACAATCCTTCATACAAATCACCATTCACAAATGCAGTTTTAATGTCCAACTGATGTACATTCCAACCATGATGATCTACAAGTGCACAGATGCTATGAAAAGTAGTCAGTCGACAAGTAAGAGCAAAGGTCTCATCAAAATCAATGCCTCTTTCATGAGCATAACCGTTGTAACAAGCCTAGCCTTATACCTATCAATTGTTCCATTAGGCTTATGCTTCAACTTCTATACATACTAAGTGCCAATGGCCTTCTTGCCAAGAGGCAAGTAACATAAAGACCAAGTACCATTCTTCATTATAGCATCATATTCAGATTGCATAACAGCCATCCAATTTTCAAAATTTTGTGCTTCATCAAATGAAACATGCTCATTCTCATCACAGAGACTAGAGGCAGCCATAGCATAGTAATATGATGCAAAAGAGGCACTATGAGAGCCTCAATGAGTACAATATAATAGAGGTGAATCTAATTTGCTAACATGGAAAGTCTGCATATCCATTTTGGCATAGTTTTTGCCTCCTCAATATCAACTCTCTCATCAACAAGTGCATCATGTAAATCTACAACAGAAATGGAATGATCTGCATCATCACATGAAACCTGCAAAGGCTGAGAGGTGGCCTCATTAGGACTAGCGCTAGATTGTCCACCTATAAAAAGAGGCAGCAAAGTATCATACATGTCTTTGAAGCTAACAAATATTGTCTTTTACAAAAGAAATATCACAAATAACTAGAATGTGTTTGGTCTATGGATGATAGAGATGATAGCCTTTGCTTTCAAAACTGTACCCAACAAAAATACATTTCACTACTTTATCATCCAATTTCTTGCGATGTTCTTCAGGTGCATATGCAAGACAACCAAAAACACGTAGATGAGCAATAGATGGCTTGCGACCATGCCAAGCCTCATATGGAGGGATAGACTGCAACGCTTTAGTGGGATACTTGTTAAGTATATATGCTGCACACATAACACCCTCAAGCTAGAAACTATGTGGTAAAGCCTGACTCTTGACCATACACCTCACCATCTCCATGAGTTCTTCCATTCAGCAAATCCATTCTATTGAGGTGTATATGGCACTAAACAGTGATGTTTTATCCCACGTTCAGCCAGAAATGCACTAAATTTAGAAGATATATATTCCCCCCTTGATCAGAAGGGAGGGCACCCATTTTACATGCTGAAAAATTTTCAGCCAAAACCAAAAACTCTTTGAAGCACATAAACACTTTGGACTTTGCTTTCAATGGATACACCCATGCAAGGCTGGAAAAATCATCGATGAAAGTCACGAAGTAAAGATAGTTGCCAAAAGAAGGTGTCTGCATAGGACCATAGACATCACTGTGAATAAGCTACAATTTCTGAGTAGATCGAACTGAACCATCTTTTGGAAAAGAGGAACGCTGCATTTTGCCGAAAATATAGCCTTCACAAACATTTTTATTGGGTGCCTCAAGTTTGGGCAAAGAGGACACCATTTCAGATTTCTATAGGTGTATCAAACTAGCAAAATTCAAATGACCAAAGCATGCATGCCAAAGCTTTGCATCTGACATAGCCTAAGAATCATGTACTCCACATGGTGAATCATTCACAGTTTTTTCATAGTCAATGAGCTTATACAACCCACAACATAAAATGCCACAAGCGATAATCACATCACCATGTTATAGATCATGAACTATACACCTATCATCAACAAATTTCACAACCAAGCCAATCTTGGCTAAAGCTAAAACTAATAATAGATTCTTCTTGATCCCTGGCACAAATAAAGTATCCGACAATGTAAAAGAACTACCATCAATAGTAGTCAGAATGATCTTACCAACTCCGATAACAGGATAAGAGGAGTTCTTGGCACATGTGACAATGTTCCATGTAGAGGCAGGTTCAAGTGAAGTGAAGAAACTACGCTGCAAGGTGATATGTTTGGTTGCCCCACTATCAAAGTACCAAACATATGAGTCTAGTGCAAACATACACTATTCAAGAGAAGATGGGTCAAAACTGCAAACAGTAGTAAACACTCATTCTTCATTCTGCACTAGATTAGCAAACTCTACTTTCTATGACTTATGCCTCTGCAACGACCATTCCAGCCTCTTTTTTCTTTGCCTCTCTAGGAGCCAGTTTTGGATAGGTGTTAATGACATGATCATTTCCTTTTCCGTATTTGCAAAATAATTTTTGCTTTTTTGATTTCTTTTCATCTGTCTTCCTTCTTCGAATGTACAACTTTCACAGATTTCTGCTTATTAGAATCACCTTCATTCATGTGCTCACTCTCCAACTGTTTTCAGAGGTAAGCAACACAAGTCTCATTCCTTGCTTGGTATAAAGTGGTAAGTGTATCCAAAGCATCTTTTTCTATTCTGCAAGAGTGAATATGAGGAATAATCACGCCTTTGATAGAAAAGACTATCAATGCATGTGCTTGAGCATCTCTGCGATCCCAACAAATTTTCTCTACAGTAGGTGGAGTAGGAATCGCAACACGAACATGAATCTGAAGAAAATCAATATCTTGAACACCATCTACATCAGCTTCAATACCTGTATTTGCAGGTGTAATAGGAAATTTTTCAACATCTTGCACAATTTTCCACAGTCCTTTTGTGACCAATACATGACGGATCATATAAGCCCATAATGGGTAATTCGTACCATCCAAATTATCCTCAACAACCAACATACAAAATACATCACTGCTTTTAGCCATGGCCAATGACTTTGATGCAAAAAAATGACGGTATCTGAAAATGTTGAACAGAACTACCCTGTCGAGTTTTACTAAACCTGTAGCACACTTTGAGTTTTTTATAATAGCGAACCAAAACCTATATATATCTTTGGCACAAAAAGACAAAATAGCTTGCAAAAGCACTATGATAGTGCTTTCAAAGGCCGAAACAAGCTCAAATCATGATTTTGGCATGATAGAGCAAAGCAGTTTTGATTTCCTAATCACCCTAAGTATGCTCACCAAATTTCCTACGATTTTGAGATTGTGATCGGAGGAGTGTCAATGATGCCCTAGATGAAGCTAGGACCTTATCTGATGTTGGAGTTAGATGTCTATTGAAGCACACAAAGATCACAAGGAAGAAGGAGAAGCTTGAAGCACAACACACAATTTTGAATGTATTACCACTAGAATATACAAAGATAAGTGATCCATTAGGGCAATAGGCATATATACAAGCCAGGGAAAAAAAACCTCCTAAAGAGGGAAAGAAGTGCCCCGAGAGTCCTAGTGTGTTCACACACATCACTACCTAAATATATCATCATTACTTGCCCATGTCTTTTTTGATAAGTGCTTTGGAAACCTTGAAGTTGAAAACACTTCAACCATTGAATTCATAGAATACAACCATGTCATTCTTGTGTGATCATCGACGAAGATAAAAAAATAACTATTGCTTCCCAATGAGGACTCCTTGGTCCCCATACATTGGTGTGAATGAGGTCCAATGGAAATCTTCTCCTTTGTATACTCTTCTTGAATGGAAGCCTTGCTTGCTTCTTGAATTGGCATGGCCCACAAAAGTGTTGCATACTTTGAGAGTGGAAATTTCGAAGACCAATTACCACACTACTCCTTTGCACATCTTTCAACTTTTGAAGGTTTATGTGGCTGATCCTCTTGTGCCACACATCCACTTGAGCTATTTTCTTGCTGCCAAATGTCAAATAGACCATATGTGATGAGGGTGGTCCCATGGTGAGTAGCCTTCCTTCCTTCTTTCCTTTAGCTATCAACTGGTAGCCTTGCTTTGGATCTTTCACAAAGCATCCTTTATTGTTGAACTTGACTACATACCGTCATTCAACCATCTATCCAATGATACTAGATTCTTCGTGATTGTGGGAACATGTAACAAATCTTTAAGATACTTTTCATTCTGATTTTCATCCAAAGGAACATCACCTATGTGTGTTATCCTATGTTTGATGTCATCTCTTTTTTCAACATGCCTTTGTGTGGTTGGTTCATGCAAATTCCAAAACATTTCCCTAATGCAACTCGTGATTTGGAAATGCACTATCGATGTACCATGTGGTGTCCATACCTTACTTCCTACTACTTCTTTGCATCATGTCTAAGATTTTATCATTCTCTGATGTATTTGAAGTATTTGAAAAGTTACCTTGATTTTTCTTGTAGCCTCCTATGTTGAGATATCAAGCTCAACATGTGATGATCCTGGGTGACCCGTATCAATTTTTCATTTCTCTGACATGTATAGTGGTCACACCGGTATATGTCAGTGATACTTCATTGAGCTTTATTAGATTTATCTATCGAGAGTGATGGCACATTTTTTCCTTGCCAGCTCACTCATTCACGGACATTAGGTTTTTCCTTATGTACTGGTCTTTTTATATCGCACTTGTTGTATTCTTGTTTTAGGTCATTCTTGTACATTCTTTTTTATGTAATAGAAGAAGGAGAAGAAGATAATTCTTCCTTGCCTCAATCTGTGTGTGTGCTTCTCCTTGAGAGTGAGAGTGTGTGTGTGAGCTCTCTTCCTTATCTCCTCTTTGTGACATGGTATCAGAGCCAATGTGGTGTGAGGAGATGGTTGGATACACTCCAGAAATGAGTTGGTGCTGCACAAATGCTGCTCTACACCTGCCAATGTTAGTTCATATTACCTTTGTAGACATCTTTAGCTTCCCAAATATGCATTTGGAGTCATAATGTGCTTTGGAGCATCATCTTCAAATAGTTGCATCAAAATCGATTACCTCCAAGTTTGAAGAGTTGTGAGAACTTGCTATTTATGGACTGTAACCTGCTCAGTATTTCAATAAGTGCTCACTCACTGATCACAATTGACCCGAGAGCTTTTAGCCACATCTAATTGGACCCCTAAGCTTGCTATAGGAAGTTATTCAACTAATTTAGGATGAGTATATGCTAAGAAATAATCTTAAGAAGTTAGGGGTGTAATCTCGACATTTTAGGAGGATGACAGACAGTAGACATAGGCAGATTGTAATGAACATATCTCGTAGATATTTGAACCAAATCACGTGAAAATTGATAGCATAGAACTAGAAGGTCTAAGCTACATGTACCAAGTTGAATCACATTAAAAGAATAATTATGGAGAGAGCTCCTCAAAACAAACTCACTCAAATTGAGAGTCTAGCAGCAGGTAATAGTGAACATGAGATAGTTGCATAATTTGAAACAAATTTGTAATATATTGAATGTATGATACAAAGGAACTGCTGTAGGGTTACTCATACATGTCTGAGCTAAGTGTGCCCACAATCTTGAAGCTCAATGTGTCCTTGTTCTACTCTCTGTCTCGCGACTAAAAGTCATGAACTTTTAGGCTCCTAATTAATTTGATTCCAATCACTTGGTTGTTGTGAGTTACAACTTATAAAGCTACAAGATTCTCTCAAGCTTTGCCTTTTACATTTGTCTTGAGTTAAACTCAAGATATTTAAAAGAGGTTTTCACATTTGACTTATGAACATTCATGCTCAAGATATGAAGTAAACCTTTGATCTTTTGGTCAAGCATCAAGGCTTGCAAAATGTACCAACAGCTCCCCCTCAAGCCTAAGATGCTTGAGTCTTCAATCCATAGGTATCTCTTGCATTCCAATCATTGATTTGAACTTGTTGAGTTTGCTTCCATCAAGTTCTTTGGTCATCATGTATGCACATTGCATCTGTGTAGACACATAAGACAATTGTATCTCTTTGCTTGCTATTTTCTCTCTAACAAAGTGATAATGGACTTCTATATGCTTAGTCCTGGCATGAAAGATAGGATTAGCAGCTAGATGCAAAGAACTCATATTGTCTCCAAATATGTATGAAGTCCCAAAATCTAACCCTAAATCTATATATAGGGACTTGATCCACATTGCTTCCTGAGTTGCATTTGCCAATCCTTTGTATTCAGCTATAGTTGAAGAGAGTGCTATTGTGGGTTGTTTCTTGGAAGACCAAGAAATGAGCTTTGTAGCTACAAAGGATAAATATTCAGATGTGCTTCTTCTATCATCTTTTGATCCTACCCAATCTACATCAGTGAATAGTTTTACACTTAAATCATATGTATAAGGATAATACAATCCTTCATTCATAGTTCCCTTCAAATACTTCAATATCCTTTTTGTTGCATCCATGTGAGGTTTTCTAGGAGTGTGCATAAATTGGCTAAGCACACTTACACCATACTAGATATCTACTCTAGTTAGGGTTGCATAATTCAAGCTTCCAACTAAGCTTCGGTAGCTTGTAATATCTTCAATAATTTCTCCTTCATGAGCACTTAACTTGTGATTGACCTCCATGGGAGTACTTGCAACCTTAGCATCCTTCACCTTGAACTTTGCAATTACATCTTTAACATACTTCCTTTGGGTAAGGAAGATCCCTTTATCTGTATAGACAACTTCCAATCCAATAAAATAAGTGAGCAATCCTAGGTCATTTATCTTGAATTCTTCCTTCATTTGGGCTTTGATCTTCTTGATTCCATCTGCTTCATTACCTGTAAGAATAATATCATCTACATACATACATAGATATATAACTTAAGAGTTACTCTTCTTAGTGCAAAGTGAAGAATCGTCTTTGCTCATCTTGAATCCTTTGTCCTGCAAAAATGTAACCAATCTATGGTTCCAAGCTCTAGGAGCTTGTTTGAGACCATAGAGAGCTTTCTTGATTTTGCACACATACTCAGGATGCACATTATGAACAAATCCAGGAGGTTGTGCCATGTACACCTCTGAAATCCAACCGTTTAAAAATGCATTTTTTACATCTAATTGATAGATGTTCCAATTCCTTAAAGCAGCTATGCTTATGAGAACTCTGATTGTTGGCACCTTTGCCACAGGAGAGAAGGTCTCCTCATAATCAATCCCTTGGGTCTGAGCAAACCCTTTAGCCACAAGTCTTGCTTTGTACCTGTTTATTGATCCATTAGAATTCTTTTTTACCTTATAGATCCATCTAGATCCAATGATCTTCATGGATTGGTTCTTTGGAACTAGGTCACAAGCCTGATTTTCTTGAAGTGCTTGTATCTCTTCCTCCATTGCTTCCTTCCATTCAGATTTCTTGTTTGCTTCTTCAAAGGTTGATGGTTCTTCTGAATTGATATCTTGAGCAATATAGATTGAGCGTTTAGTGACTAGAGAGGTGTCATATCCATGCCTTTCTAGCTTCTTCTTTTCCCTAGTTGATCTCCTTATTGTTTGTTGAGAGGATTCTACAATATCCCTCAAGTCTTTCCTCTTCTCTTTACCTTTGTTGCTCCATACCTTGAAGTTCCTCCTTGGTGTTTTCTGATCATCATCAGAATCATTTGAATCTTCACATTGTTGACTATTTACCTTCTGAATTGTAGGAAAGTCTTCTTCTAGGTCATAAGGTAGTTTGATTTTTCTGCAATCATCTTCAAACCACGAGTTGTTTTCATCAAAGACAACATCTCTACTAACAATAAAACCTTTAGTACTTGGATTATACAACCTATACCCTTTTTAATTAAGATCATAACCTATGAACACAAATTTCTCTGCCTTGGGATCCATTTTACCTCTGATTTGTAATGGAACATGTGCATAAGCTATGCACCCAAAAATTCTTCAATGATCTAGACTAGGCCTTCTTCCATTCCAAGCTTCATATGGTGTCATCCCATCCAATGATTTAGATGGGAGTCTCTTGATAAGATAGGTGGCTATGGATACAACCTCTGCCCATAGGTAGTTGGGCAATTTCTTCTCATTGATCATGGACCTTGCTGCCTCCACAATGGTCCGATTCCTCCTTTTTGCTACTCCATTTTGTTCTGGTGTATATCTGTGGTGATTTCTCTTTTGATGCCTCTATCTTGGACATATACATCAAACTCATTGGAGAAGTATTCTCCCCCTCCATCTGATCTTAGCCTCTTTAATGTTTTCCCTGTTTGGTTTTCAACAAGAGCAAGATATTTTTTGAAACAATTGAACACTTCATCCTTGTACTTCATAAAATAAAGTATGGTCCATCTGCTACAATCATCAATGAATGATACACTATACCTGGATCCTGAAATTGAAGGGTCTTTGCTAGGTCCCCAAACATCTGTGTGGACTAGCTCCAATAGGTCACCATGAATGTAACCTTTCTTCATAAATGGTTGTCTATGAGACTTCCCAAATTGACATGAGCTGCATTTGTATATCATATATTTCTTGGATATATTTGGCAATCCAAGCACACTCTGATCGCTGCATATTTTCTTTAAACTTCTTTGTCCTATGTGAGCTAATCTTTTGTGCCACATTTCTGATTCTGATAAGGTTTGTCCTCCATAATTGAGAAAGTGCTACATTTCTAGTATTCTATACTTCAAATGTAAAGAGTCTACCTGTCTTTTCTCCTTTGGCTATCTTCTTGAATCCTTGTTGAGGATCTTCAACAAATGCTCCATTTCTTGTAAACCTTACCTGCAAGCCTTTTTCTACAATTTGTCCAACACTTATCAAACTCTTGGTTATGGTAGGTACATACAATACCTTAGTGAGTAGATTCATGTTTCCATATGAGGTATTCACATTCCCATTCTTTTCAAATGAGTGCCTTGTATCATCCCATGTGTGAACCTCATGCTTGCTCCTTGGATCCTCCAAGTCAGATAGCAATGCCACATTTCCTGCTACATGATTTGAACAACCAGAATCTATATAAAACACATGCTCATCTGCTTTAGCTTGCCTCATGGTCATGTTCATTAACAAAAGTGATTCTTCTTGTGCCTGCTCTTCAATATAATTGCTGTACTCTCTTCTTCCTCTATAGACTGCTTGGTTATTGTAGTTTTTGTAGTTCTTGTTATAGTTGTTGACGTTTTTTGATCTTCCTCTTCCATAGCTTCCTCTGTTGAAGCCTCTTCCTCTCTGATTTCTAGGGTTCCTAAAACAATTCTCTGTTGTGTGGTTAGTCAATCCACATGCGGCACATGGAGAGGTGCTTTGGAATCTCCCCCTGCCTTGTCTTCCTCCTCTGCCTCTTCCTCTTGTACCTCTACCTCTTCTTGCAAAGTTAGCTTGGGAGGTACTAGCTTCATCATCAGATTTCTTGCCTTTACCTTTACCATCCTTACTCTTGTTCTTATCAGTGTATAGGACGAGATTGATTACCTTTTGAGTTGTCATTGTTCTTCACAAGCTTGGCTTCATGAGTAAACAATTGTCCCATTAGAGTATTGAACATTTGCTCCTCATCAATGACTTCTCGAATGCTTCCACGTTGATCAGCTAAGTCCTTCATTTTAGTGACATAATTAGTTACATTTTTTTTGGGCATCTTTTTGAGTGTTTTGAACTCCATCCACAGTTGATTCTTTCTTGCTCTAGTGCTTGAAGAAAAGAATGCTTCAAGTGCATTCCAGGTTTCTTTTAATGTCTTACAATTCCTAATATGTGGCAGTAAGAAATCAGAAACTGAGTTGAGAAGGTATGACTTGGGCAATGCACCCTTTGAGCACCATGTTGATAACCTTTGTTGTTCTTCTTGAGTGGGTTGCCCTTTGCTTCTAAGTATTGGCATTGACTCATCTCCAGATATGTAACCATAAAGATTTCTACCTTGTTGATATGCTTCCATTTTAATAGACCAACCAGAGTAATTAACTACATCCAATTTTTCAATTGATGATGGGAATCCATCTCCCATGTTGAGTTGATGATTGCTTTGATACCACTGTGAGGAGATGGTTCGATACACTATAGAAATGAGCTGGTGCTGCACAAATCGTGCTCTACACCTGCCAATGTTACTTCAGATTACCTTAGTAGACACCTTTACCTTCCCAAATATGCATTTTGAGTCATAATGTGCTTTGGAGCATCATCTTCAAATAGTTGCATCAAAACAGACTACCTCCAAGTTTGTAGAGTTGTGAGAACTTGCTATTGATGGACTGTAACCTACTCAGTATTTCAATCAGTGCTCACTCACTGATTATAATTGACCCACGAGCTTTTAGCCACATATAATTGGACTCCTAAGCTTGCTATAGGAAGCTATTCCACTAATTTAGGATGAGTATATGCTGAGAAATAATCTTAAGAAGTTAGGGGTGTAATCTCGACATTTTATGAGGATGAGAGACACCAAACATAGGTAGATCGTAATGAACATATCTCATAGATATCTAAACCAAATGACGTGAAAATTGATAGCATAGAACTAGAAGGTCTAAGCTATATGTAGCAAGCTAAATCACATTAAAAAAATAATTATACACAGAGAATGCCTCAAAACAAACTCACTGAAATTGAGAGTCTAGCAACAGGTAATAATGAACATGAGATAGTTGCATAATCTAAAACAAATTTGTAATATATTGCATGTATGATACAAAGGAGATGTTGTAGGCTTAGTCATACATGTGTGGGCTAAGTGTGCCCACAATCTTGAAGCTCAATGTGTCCTTGTTTTGCTCTCTGTTTTGCGACTAAAAGTCATGAACTTTTATAGATGAGTTCAAATTTTAATTTTGAATATGCCACCTAAAAGTAATCCTATCTTTTAGGCTCCTAATTAATTTGATTCCAATCACTTGGTTGTTGTGAGTTACAACTCCTAAAGCTACGAGATTCTCTCATGCTTTGCCATTTACATTTATCTTGAGTTAAACTCAATATATTTACAAGAGGTGTTCACATTTGACTTATAAACATTCATGCTCAAGATATAAAGTAAAGCTTTGATCTTTGGTCAAGCATCAAGGATTGCCAAATCTACCAACATGTGGCTGTAGAGAGATCGTGGAGAAGGTGGCAGTGAAGACTACATGACAAGGTGTGGAGACAACGTGATTCACAAACGACCTCCATTTGCTACAAAAATTGGCATGAAGGTAGAAGACCTCAAAATATTTTTGCGAGTTATCCCTTTAGGGTCACTCGTTTTTGTCAGATCGAAGTTTCAGAGCCATCTCGACCTCTATTTTGAGCCCTAAGGTGAGGCCCATAGAAAAACCAGGTCAGATTCTGAAACTGTAACTTGCACTGTGTGTGGCAACACTCATATATTCCAGATCTAGAATTTCAAGCAATTCTGTATACTGTTGATACATGAAAACTATGTTTTTATGAGATCGGACTGTCATGTCATAGTGCAACAGTGTTCATGCAGAATTGCTGCTTGTAGTGTCTTGCACTGTTATGAATTGCTACAGAAATGGCAAAGGAAGATGGAATGAATCAGCTAATGAGCGATAAGCTAGACAAGTACAACTTCCATGCTTGGAGATTCATAATGACAAATTTCCTGATGGGAAAAGGCTACTGGAAGTACATCAAAGGAGAGAATGAAAATGCTCCGTAGTTACCAGAGAGGGATCAGACTGCGGACCAGTTAAGAGCATATGAGGAATGGAATCAAGGAGCACGAAAGGTAATGTATTGGCTATCTGTTAGCATACAAGATAGGATGATTGGGCACACACAAGATGCCAAGACTCCAAAAGAGGCTTAGAATAGTTTGGTCACTTTGTATGAGACTAATACAAAGGCATGGAAATTGCAACTCAAAAACAAGCTCCATACATTGGAAAAGAAGAGCATGTCGGCAAGTGACTACGCTCTCAAAATCAAAAGCATAGGTGAGTCACTTGCATCTATTGACATGAATGTAGATGATGATGATAAGGTGGAAGTGTGCCTTCATGATTTAGGAGCTTCATATAAGTAGTTCAGAATGTCTGTATAGACTAGATAAAATATTCCAAAATTTTGCTGATTTGGTATCCATGTTGATTATTGAAGAAAAGAATCTTGGTGAGGATTCAAACTCCCAAGGAAATCCCAATTCTGAGCAGGTATTCTACTCTGGCAGAGGAAGAGGTAGAAGTAGAGGTTTCGGAAGTGGAAGAGGAAACAATAACCAAGAGCAAGATCAACAATAGAATCATGCAGAAAGAAGAGGACAATTTCGAGGTAGGCGGAGCCAAAGAGGTCGTAGAAATTTCCAAAGAAATGATTGAGGTAATGATAGTAAAGGATGCTAGAATTGTGGTAAACCTGGACACTTTGAATGTGATTGCAGGTTGAAGAATCAAAATAACGGAAGGCAATAAAACAACTATGCATCCACAAGTGCAGATGATTCTGAGAAGATATTCATGGTTCAATAGCACATGATGAATACGATGTCTGTTGGTATTTCAAAATCAAATGATAAGGTTTGCTATGTTGATTCAAGTGCTTCAAATCACATGAAAAGTCATGCAGAATGGTTTAGTAGTTTGCAAAAAATGCTAATTCCTGGATATGTTGAAACAGGTGATGATACATCGCATCCTATCGAGCATACAGGAAACATAGCATTGTCTAAGGAGGACAGGAAAGTAAAACATCTTGCTGATGTGCTGCATGTTCCAAACATAACAAAGAATGTGGTTTTTGTTGGACAAAATGGTTGACCAAGGATTACAAGTCAGGTTCAATGTTGATGGGTTATATGTAAAAGAATACAAACATGGTGGACGATTGATCACAAAAGGAAACAAAGTGGGTAGAATGTTCACCTTTAATGTGAAAGTTCCTGAAATGAATGCAGCCATGTTTGCAAAAGGTGCAGGAGTTATTGCTGATATAGAGATCTGGCACAAACGAATTGGACATGCAAATCTGCAAAGGCTGAAACTGATGCAGTCAAAAGAGATTGTTCATCGACTACCAAATTTCAAGGTTTCAGAGATGCAAAAGGTATGTGCAACATGTCAATTTGGTAAACACTCAAGATCATCGTTTCCACATGACAAGCATGTTAGTGAGAATGTGCTAGAAATAGTACATATAGATGTTTTGGGTCTTGCAAAGACCACATCTATGGGTGGTTGGAAGATTTATGTTACTTTCATTGATGACCATTCACTGAAAGTGTGGGTATATTTCATGAAAGAGAAGAGTGAGGTACCCACTCACTTCCAAAATTTTAAAGCTATGGTGGAAAAGCAGACAGGGAAGTATATTCAGACTTTAAGATCTGATGGAGGAGGTGAATACATGTCAAATGAGTTCAACAATTTTCTTAAAAGTCATGGAATTTGACATCCGTTTTCATGCAGGTACACACCACAACAGAATGGTGTTGTTGAAGGCAAAAATAGACATATTGCAGAAATAGCAAGAGCCTTGATAGTTGAAAAGACTATGCGTCATTGTTATTGGGCAGAAGCTGTGCATACGGCTGTATACATCATGAATAGAACTCCAGTTGTTGCTGTACATCAAGTTACACTTGAAGAGAAGTTCACAGGTAAAAAGCCAAACTTATCACATATGAAAGTTTTTGGTTATATTGCATATGTACATGTTCCAGATGAGTTGAGGATGAAGCTTGATCCAAAAGCAGAAAAATGTGCCTTCATTGGATACTCCCTTGAGCAAAAGGGATATAAATGTTATAACCCACTCACACGACAAGTGAAGGTGAGCAGAGATGTGGTATTTGATGAAATGTCAAGCTTCTATGCAGATGCCAAAGAAGGACTGAGTCTTGAACCAAATGACAAAGAAAATGGTGCAAAATCAAGTGTAGAATCTCAAGTTTTGAGTGGACCGGATGCATCACCAAGCAATAGTTCCAACTCAAATCCATGGAGTGGAAGATTACGTGGAAATTTCAATCCAGCAAATTCATCAAATACATCTAAGAAAGGTAAAGAAAAGCTTTCTGCTGGTCATAAAACATGTGTAGGTTTTGAAGACATTGATGGAGATTTGAGTGGTTCAGAAAAGAGTCTTGATGAGGAACTTGGATTTCCCTTTGTGAAGACTCTAGGAGTAAGAAAGGCATATGCAGATGATACAAGGAGAAGTGACCCACGACCAAGAAGATCTGGGAGGATGCGGAATTCAATGCAACGATTGACATATGATAGTTACTGGCTCGTCATTGTGCCTACATGACAAAGGTAATACAAGATGCTGAACCTTCTTGCTTTGAAGCTACAATTGGAAATGCAGATTGGGAAAAAGCTATGGATGAGGAGATAACTGCACTTTATGGGAATGATACATGGAAGCTGGTTCCATTGTCACAAGGAAAGAAACCCATAGGCTACAAATTGGTTTACAAGGTAAAGCATAATGCTGATGGTAGCATAAGTAGGTATAAAGCATGATTGGTAGCTAAAGGATATGCATAGACATATGACATTGATTATGAGGAAACCTTCAGCCCTGTGTCTAAAATGTCTACTATCAGAACACTTGTTGCATTAGCTACAACAAAAGGACGGACTTTGCATCAGATGGATGTGAAGAATGCTTTCCTACATGGTGAGTTACAGGAAGGAGTATATATGGACCAACCATAAGGATATGAAGATTCAAAGCATCCAGAATATGTTTGCAGGTTGCAAAAGGCTTTGTATGGGCTGAAGCAAGCTCCGCGTGCATGGCATGCAAGGATTGTTGATTACTTAACCAGCATTGGGTTTTCTATGTGTGATGTAGATTTATTCACTATATGCAAGGAAGGCTGAAGTTGGCATCACGATTGTGGCTATTTATGTTGATGACTTGATTGTAGGTGTTCATAATGAAGAAAGCATCAAAGAGGTAAAGCAACTTCTTATGTAGGAATTTGACATGAAAGATCTTGGTGTGCTGCACTATTTCTTGGGCATTTAGTTTATTCATAGAGAAATAGGTATATGGATGTCACATAAGGCCTATTCAAGAATTTTGGGAATTATTCAAGTCTCATTTGATAATACTTACTATGATAACTTCTTAGTTTTGAGCTAGCCTTGATAGTCCACTTATAATCCGATTGGGCGTAATGTTAAAGTGTTAATTAAATAATCCAATCAAGAGATAATAACATGTTTTCATGTGTGAAATATCTCAAAAAGAAAAAAATTGGAAACAAACAATTGTCTCAAAATCATGAATAATTCCCACTTTTCTTGAATAGGCCTTACATAGGCAATATGCTTTGAATATGTTACAAAAGTATGGTATGGTTGATTGTAAGCCAATTTCTATTCCATTAGATCAGAATTTGAAGTTAGGTACTATGTCAGGTGAAGCATTGGAAAATGCTACTATGTATAGGAAAATTATGGGAAGCTTGATATATCTCACAATTACGATGCTTGATCTTAGCTACACTATTGGAATTGAAATTCAGTTTATGCATGTTCCCAGGAAGCCACATTTGGATGCTTTGAGGCGCACTCTACATTATGTGAGTGCTACTTGGGATTATGCCTTGTTTTATGAAGATGGTGTAGATTTGCAAGTTCATGGATACACCGATGCAGATTGGGCTGGTAGTACTCTAGATAGAAGATCTACTAGTGGCTTTCTATTCTCACTTGGAGGTGCAGCTATTACATGGAGAAGCAAGAAGCAACCCACTGTTGCTTTGTCGATTACAGAGGCTGAGTATAGAGGTGCTGCAATGGTAGCATGTGAGGCATCATGGCTAAAAATGCTACTTGCAGATTTCGGTGTAGAAGTGCAAAAGCCTATCACTATCTATTGTGATAATCTTAGCAGTATACAGTTAGCACGAAAACCTGTTCATGCTAGAACAAAGCATATCGAGGTGCATTATCACTTCATCAGAGAGAAGGTATTAGTAGGTGATATTGATCTTGTTTATGTGAGAACAGATGATCAGGTTGTTGATATTTTCACTAAAGCACTTGGAGCAGACAAGTTGAAGAAGTTTCAAAAGATGCTTGGATTAGAGGACATGATGTTGAGCTTGAGGGGGACTGTTGAGATATCAAGCTCAACATGTGATGATCCAGGGTGCCACGTATCAGTTTTTTGTTTCTCTGACATGTATTGTGGTCACACCGATATATGTCAAGGATACTTCATTGAGCTTTATTAGATTTATCTACAGAGAGTGATGGCACATTTGTTCCTTGCCAGCTCACTCATTCGCGGACATTAGGTTTTCCCTTATGTACTGGTCTTTATATATTGCACTTGTTGTATTCTTGTTTTATGTCATTCTTGTACATTCTTTTTTATGTAATAGAAGAAGGAGAAGAAGATAATTCTTCCTTGCCTCAATCCATGTGTGTGTTTCTCCTTGAGAGTGAGTGAGTGTGTGTGTGTGAGCTCTCTTCCTTATCTCGTTCCTCGTGACATCCTAGGCTGTCCGTTTCGTAACATTCCCTTGCAAAGTCAACCGGCTTGCCACAATTGTAGCATTCCTTTGCGTAGTTAGTTCCTTGAAGTTGACCTCCTCTTCCTCTAGCTATTCTCTCCCCCTTGCTCATAGCTTTGAATCAAACCTTACTGATCATTTTTTGATTTTTCTCTACCTTTACCTTGTTCATTGTGTCCACCTCTCTTTCCTTTCCCTTTACCTACATAAAAGACTTGGGGCTTCATTTCCCTTTGAAGGACCTCCATTGAGGTTCATCTCTTCACTCATCGTGAGTGTGAGTAATTGCTCAAAATTTGATAATGAGTGTCTCACATATAGAGAAGTAGTGAATGGCCTCCATTCTTCATCATCTCTTAGCCCACTTAGTGTATGAGCTACTAAATCATCATCATTGATGGAGCTTCCTATTGATCCTAATGCATCTACAATCTCTTTTAACTTGAGGATATAATCATCAAAGCTTCTATTTGAAGCATTCCAATTGAATCTTTTGTGAATTTATGGAGGTGGAGTACAATCTTTCCAAATCCTCCCACACCTTCTTGGATGAGTCCAAGTCTTTGATGTGACCAATCATGCTATCGCTTGAGTGAGTGGGATACATATTGAGGCCTATGCCCAGGTCCACTTACTAATCCCCATCCATTTTCCATGAGGAAATTCCGAACCCAAAATCTCCAAGGTTGGTAGTTTCCTTTCTCCAGCTTCTATATTTTGGTAGCATATTCAGCCATTGCTTAAGCTTCTACGCTTCCTGAGCTTCCCTTGAGTGTGATGGAGTAGGAAAATCTCAAAATAATCACCTTCATATAGCTTCATCCCTTGATATGTATTGAGGTATTTGCTCTTCACTTGAAAGTCCACTTTTGAATATTGATGTAGCTTGTAGGTCTGCTACAAGGTATTTCTTGAGAGCTTTACTAGCTTCAAATGGTTCTCTAACCTCCTTCAAAAGTCCCAAATGCTTTGAAATTATCTAATACCACTTTTGGGGGATGAATGAAAACTGCTATGCAACTTTGGAAGGCTATAGGCCCTCATTGATGGTTTTCCACAATGGACCAGAGTCACTCTTTTGGATTTAACTACAAATCTAAATGTAGAAAATTAATTAATTTTTTTAATAAGACTAGAAACTTTCAACTATTCAGAGAACTTTAAAACACTTGATTTGGATACTCAAGAATTGAGAACAAAACTTTGCAAGTTAGAATAGCTTTCCTTGCTATTGTCTGCCTATATGTAGAGACACACCCTCACTGTTTGCAACCTCACTCCAAGATCCCTAAGAGAACAATCATGAAATTTTTACCAAATTCAATAGACTCTATGATGAGGCTATGTGAGATGGGTCCTTGTACCCTTGGATAAAGAAAGTCAACTAGAGGAAGGCATTTTAGTTTCAAGGTTAAGTTATGAAAATTTCATTTCCAAAAACTATACATATACGCATAAGGTTTTCAAGAACCAAGAATCATCCACATTTGAAGAAGTGAAGGATACAAAAGAGTGGAAAATATATGAAGGAGGATTTCAAAGCACTAAAAGATAAAAAAGCTTAGTGTTTTATGTTGGAGCAAGAAGGAGAGTAGTAAAGTTAACTCTAGAACTAACTTTTAAGCTTTGACCACTTTTTAAGTGAGAAACAAGCTGTTAGCAGTGGCACTGATGGAAATGACTATAGACATCAGCATTGAGGAAGTAAGTAATAAGAGATGCATGACGATCGGGGGGCCAGATCCATTCTTTTTCAAAAAGGATTATTTCATCATAAGTAATCAAACTCTCAATAGTGATCATAATCACTCATGTAACATATGTACTATAGAAAACCCATATTTGTCTAGGCCGGTCGCTAGGTTCAAAACCGGTCAAAATTGGTCAAAAAACTATAAAGAGAGCTAGAGAGCTCACTTTGAGAGGTTAGAAGGGTTAGACCAAGTTACATTGTAAGAGTTTGTGTGTAAGAGCTGATTGAGTATTACAAATGTCATTTCCACCTTCCCTTATGTCTTCTCTTGCCTCTACCTTGTGTGTGTGTATGTGTATGTGTATGTGCACTAGCATGCTTCTTACCTCCACCTTTGCACACATCACTCATTCACGATCTTCATATCACCCTACATCTTCCAAGGAATGAAAATTAAGGAGGTGGAGCTTCTTGACACGATACTTGCCATTGTCTAGAAGAACACCAAATTTGGTGCCATTGTCAGGGGTGAGCTCTAGGACAAACGTGTGATGGTAAGAGTGTTTGGACATTAGCATTGGAAGGTAATTAATTAGTGTTTTGTTGTTGGTTTTGTGTTGTTTTCATCTTCTTTGTCCTTCCCTAAACTCATCCTTCATCCCCACATCTTCTCCATACATCGCGAAAATTCACCAAAATTCACTATATCCACCATTCTCTTCTCATTTCCCTCATTTTTGTGTGTGTGTGTGTGTGTGTGTGTGTGAGAGAGAGAGAGAGAGAGAGAGAGAGAGAGAGAGAGAGAGAGAGAGAGAGAGAGAGAGAGAGAGAGAGAGAGAGAGAGAGAGAGCAAGTGAGAGAATGTGTTTGCATCCATTTTTGAGTTTCACTTGAAAGATATTGCTTCGGTCCGAGACTACAACACTCTATAGATAAAATTTTTGTGTTTTCATCATGCTTCAGAGCAAAATGATGGTCTGAGAAGTTCATGTTTTTTGAAATGCATCTTATTGAGGGTGTGGAGCATCTTAGCAAACTAAGGAATCCACTGTTGCATCCTTAAAATTTGCATTTTGGATCATCGTGATTGGCTCACACCAATGCGATGATGCATCACCATCACAATTGGCTTAAGACATCATGGTGATACTAGACCATCATGATTGGTTCCTACCATTGTGACAACATGAGACCCTTAAGATTAGCTCACACCATTAGGACAATTCACCATTCCATTGCAACGAAACCTCCGGCCATGCCATCATCATTGGTTCATACATCATGATGCCTTCAGACCATCGTGCCTATTGACCATCGTGATTGGCTTACGCCATCGCGATGACCATTAACCATCACATGTGGTTCATGCCATCACAATGAAAGATCACACCATCACAATTGGCTCAAGCCATCACGACAAGACCGGATCATCACGATTGCTTCGTGCCATCGTGATGACCATTGACCATCACACTCATTATAGACCATCGTGATGAGAAGCCATGCCATCGCAATTGTGTCACATCATCACGATTGGGTATGACCATCGCGACGGTGCATGACCATTGTGATTCTGCATGACCATCAGGACAATTCACCAAGAATGGCCAAATTAGGGTTTTTTGAGTTTTTTGACATATGTTCCCCTAATTTTTGAATTGTTGGTATAGGGCAACCAGAGCTTATATTTATCGGAGTTTTGAGTGATTGCCAAGCAAAAAAGAAGAAGCGCCAATTTGACGGTGACACCAGTACTGAGGCTATTCAAGGACTTTGAGGAGTGAAACTAAGGACAACAAGTGCCCTACCTGCCCTATTCTATTCCATTACTAGCAAGGAAAAACCCTTAGATTGGATAGGGAGAAGAGGGATTTAAGTGCTAACGGGTGTTTTTAAAGGAAGAAGTCTTGAGTGTTGTGAGTGTAAGTGTACCTAGACAAAGAAACTAATTTTTACGATATGACGACTAAATACATCGCGAAAAATGATACCTTATGATCGAATATTTAAAAGACAAGAACTTAAGGACAAATCAATGAAGCAATTAATTGACTTAAAGGGATTTTTTGACACCCAGATTCTTGACAAGTTGAGCGCCTGAAGGAGTTAATGAACCTTAGATCAAGAAGGCACATAGGAAAGGCCAATCAACAAAGCATTAGGTCATCTCAAGCTAGTGTTAGAACTACAACACGATCTTCAACTCAACAATTGAGTGGTTATCCATATGAATCAAGCTTAGAAAAAAGTGATTTAGATATGTCCTACAGCATGGAGAGACCAGAAGGTGGTTCACGGGTAGTATATGCTGAATGACCTAAAAGATCAGACAAAACTCAGCTAGAGTACATTCAAACCAATCAATTAGGTGCTTGCATCTATGAGGACGGTTTGAGAGGGTCTCTCATTCAATTGAGAAACCCTGATCATTTCATTGGATTGGACCATCTAGTGGTCAAATTTGAGAGATGCACATATCAATAAGGAGGGAACGATGTACATAATTTCCAATCAACTTAATAGTACCAATGAATTCGGAATAGTAATTCCTGAATTGGAAAGGGGTGACTTAGAAAGTGAACAGTTAGACGGTGAATCTAGAATATTGAGAAGTAAATCTATGTTGACATGGATGCTAAACCCAAAATGGATCCCTTAGGATAACAAGAGTATTGAGTTATTCCTAATTAAGGAGATGGATGAGGCATTATGGAGGTACATGTATGAGCAACTAAGTGAAGTAGGAACGGTCACTATCTATGCGTTCAAGGATCTAGATACGCTTGGAAAAGTTGTGTATTTGGATAACACTTTAGAATGAGTGCTTGTGGTATTTGACCACGGGAGGCATGCCCATACATGGAGGGGTGAATTAGTATTTCCCCAACCACAAGCTAGTGTTGTCTTTAGTCACCAAGGAGCAAGAATATTGTCACATGATGTATATATGGGGGTCTTGAAGAGCATGCCACATGGCATCCCTTGGATGGACTCCACATTTGGTAGGAGCAAGGATTAGAAAGCTCTCATATGATTCATGTGGAGAATAGGACAAGCTCGGCGGCAGGGTGGAGAACCAACGAAATGGTATCTCTGTGTGTATATTTGCGGGTGGTCGGGTGTTCGAGAGAGCAAGCACATTCATTAGACGACCAGGTGACCAGGTGATGCAAAAGATGGTATCAGAGCGCCGATCTAGGACTGTGCAATACTGTGCGTGCTGCCAAGATTTGAACCCAATTCCTCATTCACTAGTAACAAACACCTTACCCAACAGCCCAACGTGGCTTCCATGACTTATAGCAGCATGACAGATAAACATTGCGGGTTTTAGTGAGGGATGGAGCATCCTCAGTTGGGTTGGGCAAGCAAGGAGAGTAGAGATGGAGCTTTGAGATGTGCTCTTCTCATAGTAGAGATGTTTACACAAGAAGAATAAAGTATTGAAGCAAGATCCTTGAAGCAAGATAGAGTTCATGATATTGAAGGGGACAGGATGATCATAAAGGCAGCAAGCAAAGGTAGAAGATGACGCTCTCCTCTATGGAAGATAAGGACCTTCACGATATCCTACATGATTCTAGCAAGGAGGAGAGCTTTCGAGGTTTGAGTGTTTTTGAATTTTTGAAAAATGTTTATTTTCGAGAAGGATAATGAAGAGCTAAAGGGCTAAGCTCTTGAAGGGAAATCATTGATATGGAGAGTATGGCATATATAATCTCATCTTGAGTTAAGGATTCCCTCAAGGTATAAGAAATCGTAAGCTTTAGATGTTTTTAAAATAGCCATGTTCATGATTTTCAGATAAATTTCAGGAGCTATTTTGGCTAGTAGCCTTTTTGGGAAGGGGAAAAGAAGAGGGATTTATCATAGACTTATGGAAATAATCATGCACACATCTAGTGTATTGAATTCCATGTAAGATCAAGAAATCCAAAAGATACCTCAGTTTGATGGGAGTTTGAAGCTCCACAAAACCCCTTTCATCAAAGTTTGAGAAAACAATTTCAGCACCTGAATATAAGAAATTCCCATTTTGGAAGAGGGAAAAAGAGGTGCTATAACTATGGATGGATGGGAAAAAGTATATATACTAAGAGTATGGTGTATGGACTTCATAGGCGAATCATTAGATTCATCAAAATGATAAGTTAAGGAGGAATTTTAGTTCCTCAAAGACCCCCTTCCCGCACTTTTTGGAAAAAAATTAGATGTTAATTTTTGCCAAACTCCACTTTTGGGAGTAAGGAAAAAGACAATTTAAGAGGCTTCCCATGGATTATTGTATAAAATCCAAGAGAAATCCACATTGAGAGTGGATTAGAAGCCTGCTAAGAGCTCCCATTTAAGTTTTTACATGAAAGTATAAATCTTGATTTAGGCCTCTTTTGGGGAGCAAATTAGCATGCACAAAGGGAGGATTTGGAAAGGTGAAAATAGGCCTAAGCATCTTCATATACCACTCTCTTAGATTATGGAGAGAATTTTAGCATTTGCTTGATGGAAGAATGCTTTTGGACACCCCAAAAATCACATTCACACTTTTTCCAGCCCCTCCAACAGTCCACTAGTTTGGCATGTCTCACTTGGAATGGCCATATCTTGGGCTAGAAAACTCCAAATTGGATGTGCTATGGCTCGTTTCGAAGAGCACAAAGTCTACTTTCAGTTTACATGAAAAAAGTTTGGAAAAAAAGTACTTTCGCATGTCTGAACAGGTCTGCAAAGTCTGAACAGTTTTTGGCGACTACCTTCCGGGAGCCATATCTTTCAAACCGGGAAGGCGATTTGAGTAATTTCACTTTGATTTCTCTGCACATGCTATATATTTCAGTTTATGAACATTTTCAGAACCTAAAATGGTTTTTTCAAGTCTAAAGAAGGATTAGAAATGCATCTTTTGACTAAATTTGCATTATTTTAGTAATCACGTGACCATGCTTTGTGTTTTGGGAAGTGATCCGATGTTTTCGGACACTTCAAAGTTTGTATTAGGATATGAGGAGGAAGGTGCAGAGGTCTTGAAGATCATCAAGAAGGATTGGATGCATGCAATTTCAATACTAAACCACTCAGGGACGTATGCTTTATGCTTCAGGCAGTTTACTTTATGTTATGGCACGTTCTATATGTACATGCATAAATTGGATTGCATACATCAAATGTTGATCATTGTTTTAATTCTTAAAGTATGGATCGACAGGCAAGAAGTATACTTTTTGATTGTTTGCTGGAAACAGGATTGCAGAAACTATATGGTTAGGCAACACAGAGAATGATTGCCAACATTTATTTTTATGTTTTTGCAGGTCATGGAGTCCATATATGAGTTTATGGCGTGCATGCCATGGGCCTGTCAAGCCCTATGTTATTGGGTGGCCGATGTGCGACTGAGCTATTGGTTATAATTTTTTTGGGATTCCATTTCCTGGGGAAATGCTGTCGAAAAGTTTTCCCCCTCATGGTGTTATATATGCACTTGCCTTTAGGTAAGAATTTCATGGCATGGTAACATGCCCTTCTGCAAACATCAATAAGTTTTAGGCATGCTTATAAGCATGTATTTGATGGATTTAGGACCATCATAGTAATATACACAAGGCAACTTCAGTAGAAATAGGATCCCTACTCATAATCCTTATGGATTTAGACCATAGGATTGCTAACGGAAGGAGCTATACCTTCACCATTAGTATTGTGCACAAGAAATCCTATAGGTTTTTGGAAGTTGCATACAAGCACCAGAGATATATTTATGATAATCTCCAAGTTAGTGAAGATTTAGTTATCTTCAAAAGAGTCCCTTTAGGATGCTTATGAGACTATGGGGTATTATCAGAAATACCCCAAGAGTGACTAGTTTCACTCATGAACATCACTTGAGCAAGTAGTGAAGCATTTTTGCTACACTAATAAGGAAACCAATAAGATGGGATCACAGAGATGGGTTTCATGAGACATCATCGACGGGTGCTCATGTGATTCGAGTGATGATTAGGAAGGCCATAGGCATGGCACTAGCTCTATGATTTAGAGCATAGTTCCCTTAGTTAAGAGTAGTTGGGGTACCCAATACATATATGTATATTGGGATCTATAGAGAGGTACTTAGACTTAGTCTTGGTACCTAGGAACAAGTTGGTTTGGAACAGAAGGGGATATCCATTGTCACATTGTAGACTAGAACCAAACTAACTAGTTCAAAGACATGGGACTCATTTGAGTCCATTGATGTGATTTTAGGATATGGGATTCAATTGAGTCCACCTACATATTCCATTACATGGAATATATATTCGGTTAGTGTAAGTATGGTACCGTGAATTGGAAGAAGTTTTCATTGGTATGGGACAGTGGAAATGACTTCCCTTTGAGCACTCTTCTTCTATGGCCAGGGAGAAAAGGACTCATCATTCATGGCATCATGTCTCACTAGATTAGAGGAGAGCTCTTAGTAGACATCTCCTTAGGATTGGGATTTATCCTTCATAGTTTAGGGAATATTTATTCTTCCAGGAGAGAATGTGATTGGTGATTTATGTCACATACTCATTTTGAGGTTTTCAGGGAGGATAATTCCATTAGTTTCATGGGATCATATAGATCCATGCACAGAGTATGGTTAGCAGAGATAGTTCTTTAGTATGGATACACATGTGTTTACGGTAACATGTCATATCATTGCTGACCATTTTAGCAGAGGGATTTGACCCTTATTAGGAATTTATTTTCTCCACTCTTCACTACATACACCTTCATTAGTCAGGGGACATCTGTTCTCCATCTTCATAGGAATATGTGTAATGAGGGATTATGCATTAGTTATGGAAGAGAGGACTAAATAAATTCATGAGTTTCTCTTTTAAGGAAAGGAGAAAGTGGGAATCAGCTCAGAGATCCATGAGAGATCTCACTTTAGTTCAGTGGTCTCACTTTAGCTCCTGCTCTTTAAGAGAGAAAGAAGGAAAGGAAAACATGATTTCTTCATAGGAGAAGAATAGAGTATGTTTTCCTTTAGAGAAAAGAGGTGTTTGGGGAACATCTCTTAGTCTTTATTTCAAAAGGAATTCATTTCCTCTCCTTTTCAATGTAATCTTCCTTCACATGGGAGTTTCTTTCTCCACTATTTTTGAAGGAAAAGTATGGAGAACTTATGTGCATGTTCTCAACTATGAATGAGTAGAGAAAATGGATTCAAAGGGAAAGGGAAAGTGGAATAGATTCCACTACCACAACTCTTTTCCTTAGAGGGGATTACAGAGAGAGACACTCAGAGAGAGTTTTCACTTTCTCATTTTGGTTGTCTAGATAGAAAGTGGCATTCTTCTATCAAAGACAAGAGGGAGATCAGTTAATCATGATGGTTAGATGGAGTCTCACTTGTAAACTCTAGAGAGAAGCAGTTATGCTATTTTCAGTGATGGTCCTTGACTAGATGAGATAATCTAGTTATTGACATTAGTTAGACTACGAGTAGATTGACGATACTTCTCTTTTGAGTTTCTAGGAGATGGGACCTATTAGGGTACCAAACTCTTAGTTGGTGTTACATCATGAGTATGATGAGTAAACATCAGTTTGGAGGATGGGTACTTAGGGATTATATGAATCTCGAAGGGAATGTTTTTTGCATTCATATGGAAAACTACAGGGAAGAGAAATATTAGAGTTTGCACTAGTGCCAATATATGCTCTTCCAATAGAACTTAGTCCAATGGTAAAGGATGACAAACCACAGACTTATTGGTTGGTGGTATGTAGAGATTCCATTCCACTACGAAGAAATTCTTATATATGAGCTAAATGATGGAATTGCATAGTCACAAGGTAGTTAGAGGAAACTATTACTTGTGAGCACACTCAAGGTTAGGAACACCTGTAGTGTTATGAGGGCAATCTATCATTTAGTCTTAGATGGGTTTGAAGTCACTTGTTATGGGACTTTGTTCTATATTTAATAGGATTCTATGGTTTATTATCTCCATTATAGTATGGTCAAGCTTATGAGCTTGGCACTTTGCACTTGCTTTTCATATTATTACTCCATAGAGGATACATCATATGGACTTAAGCCATTTGGATGATGTTGTATGTTATGGGAGTGATAATTTGGAAGTTGAGTGTACATGGGAGATAGTAGGCACCACACAGACGGTTTCCCACCTTTGAGATGATCTCATATGAGACTTCTTAAGGGGAAGGATACGAGGAAACAACACACAGAGATGACCATGTACATAGAGTACATGGGGTTCAGGGGAGTCCGAGCACTTTCTTCTACCATTATGGACATCTCATTTACATTTTTCGAGGATGAAAATGCTTTCAAGGGGAAGGAAATGTCACATGATGTATATATAGGGATCTTGAAGAGCATGCCACATGGCATCCCTTGGATGGACTCCACATTTGGTAGGAGCAAGGATTAGAAAGCTCTCATATGATTCATGTGGAGAATAGGACAAGCTCGACGACAGGGTGGAGAACCAACGAAATGGTATCTCTGTGTGTATATTTGCGGGTGGTCGGGTGTTCGAGAGAGCAAGCACATTCATTAGACGACCAAGTGACCAAGTGATGCAAAAAATATCCATGGCTTATGGCTCCCAAAGAGAAAAAGGCAAAGAGAGAAATGAATTTTCTAATATGGTAGGAAGAGAACGATCAACTCTTGAAATAGATAGGATGGAGAGACCAAGAGAACCTAGACCTAAATGTGGTAGAGATGACTTTCCTCTACCTAGATCTAGGAGCACCCTAGAATATTGAGACCCACCCAATTAATGAAATCCATGAAAAACTATTTTGATGGAACAAACGATCTTTATGATCACGTAGCCAAGTTCAAGCAAGTATTATGAGCTGAACAAGTGGATGACATGTTTACCGAATATAATGCATTTGGAAACACATTGAAAAACACTGCCTTAACTTGGTTCCAACATTTATAGAAAAGACAATTTAGAGACATCCATCAGTTATTAGAATCATTTATCCCTGAGTTCTCTAAAAGTGGGATGAGGCACAATACTTCTCGGATTCACAGTTTTAAAAAAACCCCTTAGGAGACAGTAAGACTAGCTAGACATAGGTTCAAACAACACATAGAGAGATTTTGTATGCCAGAGTTGCCCACTCAGGCTAAACAAGTATCTCTATTTTTGTATGGGCTACTAAGCTCTAAACAACGATCATATGTATACCTAAAAGAACCTCGAACACTAGAGCAATGTGTGAGGATATGTATAGACATTGAGGACAACTTAGGACACACGTTGCAACTCTCCAAGGTCTATAAGGACATGGATAGTTCTACTCATTTTTCCTCAAAACACTCTACTTCCATAGAGGACCTGACAGAGAAGGTAGCTTACGAATAGACACCCAAGATAACCCCAATCAAGTGTTGTTATACATGTGGAGGTGACCATATGGCAAATGCTTTTCCGAACATGACACAACTTCAAGGTAACCCTAGTAGTCAGTACTGCATGATAGAAAGGAAGTACACTAATCACACTTCACTAGGTTGTCCGTTCAATAAGCAAGTGGTTAGATAGAACTACTTACGAGCATATCAACAACCTGGTACATACTTTGGCGAATACAACACTCAACCTCATTATTATCGGTCCCATCATAGCTACCAACTACCATACCTGACACAACATAGAGCCCAACCAGTCCTAGGCAAGCAACCACCACCCCCAGCCAATGTAATCTCGATCAAATATGTTGTTGGTAGAGCATTAGTACTCTCATCCCCATTGAATTTAGAAAATGATCCTGACTCCGACAATTTTGATTCTATCCATGTAGATAGCTCCCCTACATAGTACAACGAGTCACTCGAACATATGGAAACATAACAGTATGAGAGTCTAATTATGAAACCTAGCTGAGAGCCAGATTATACTAATATCATGTATGCCAATCCCAACCCAAGGCCCCAATTGAGATAGACAAGACTAGAGAGCCCTAAAGGACCATGTTTTAGGTGCCAAAGAGATCATTATATAAAGGGAGTGCCCACATCCTCCACAAGTGGGAGAACAACAATATTACAACTTTCAAGGTTTTTGTTCTGATTGTGATAAAGAACATGTCATACTTGATTGTCCTAAAAACCTAGCCAATGCCTCTAAGCTAACCCCCATTAATGTGATAAGCATTGTGCACACTTCAAATGGATCTACACCAACCTATGTACCTATCCAAGCTCTGACTAGGGCCCAGACATTGCTACAAAATCAATAGCCAAACCTTGATAAGATAGCTAATAGTAGTGAAATAGGAGAGTCAAACAAAAGGAAAACCAGATCTTGGAAGGATTCAAGGGAAATACTTAAGAGAAAATGGAGTTAGAAAATACCTAGAGCTAAACTTTCAAGGACTACTTGAGAGACTAGAACACCTGATTTTTAACAATGAGAAGGTTGATTGTAAGAGGACCCACTCAAGAAGATACTCTACCTTCTTTGTTGCAAGTGCCTAATACTATGAATTGGGAGAACCTTTTGATGATACTTAAGTACTCACAAGGATTTTTGAGACAAATTCAAGAAGAGAAATGGAAGTTGGAACAATAAATACACCCACTTGTAATTTTCTTTTTTTTTTTTAAATTAAAGTATGGGAGAGTAGGCCATGCCCAAACTTCCTTTTCAAAAAAAAGAAATGCACCCACTAATTTAGGAGATAGATGATCTCCGAGAACAATTCCCACAACACATACCTTCTATATATGGTTAGCAAGAGGGGGAACAACCTAGTGAACCGACAAATTTTGAATCTAATTCTTTGCAAGAATTAACTCACTTTACTGGTCCTTGGGAAGAAAAGTAGATCAATATGAGGGCAGCCACTATATTAGAAGAGTTCTTGAAGGTTAAACCCGACTTTGGAAGCATATAATAAACCAATTGCTAGAGACAGCTACTACCCACTCTTAGGAAGATTCACATAGGAAAGTGCCAGAAATACCGATTGAAAGGATTGGTGATATGAGCGAAGGAGAAGAGGGAAATACTTATTTGGCTATCTCCTATCAAGGTTAATCCACCAAAGCAATCCTAGACTCAGGTGCTGAAGTGGCTATTACCACTACTTCCCTATGGAAATGATGAGGTAAGCTAGCTGTAAGATCCACGAGAATGAAGTTGCAAACGACTGATGGTCATATTGAGAAATCCTTAGGCTTATAAGATGGAATCATTCTCACCACTTGTGATGAAGAATTTGAGCACCCTTTTGGCATTTGTGAATTTGGAAAGAACCATGCACATGAGATGATTTTGCAATGTCCTTTCATGCGGCAATTGCAAATAGCACAATATTGGGGATCCAACTCTTTAGACCTACAACACCTGGGAGTGACTACCAAAGTCAATCTCAAAGAATATTCCCATCATGACGTAGCCCCACTAGAATGGAACACCATCTATAAAGCACCAAAAGAAACTGAGTCAGTTCAGTCTTTAATATCAAACCCTTCATGGTTGCATGAAGATACTCATTCATGGATGTGTAAAGTAGCTAAACAGGAGGAAGAGCAACTAAAAGCCATAACCTTAGGATCTAAAGATCACCCACGTGCCCTCCACCCTTCCTATGCGTTGGTATTATTCCTAGATGAGGAATTTTAGCCTCAAGGATGGGCAAAGATCTTAGCCAACATGGACATAGCGGTAAACAAAGAACAATGGAATCCTCACTGTGATGACAATGGATCTGATATCTCTATTTTAATGATAGAACCCATGGACAATGAGCCTATTTTAGAATAGTGTATTGAGATGACTTTAGAGTCAGATGAGGCAAGCAACAAAGATATATAGTCCATCATCATGGAACCGTTCTGTTATTTAGAAGAGGAATATCTTTATTTTGTAGACGCCACCACTGTTGATGTAAGTTAGGATAACCAAAATAAGCAGCTCACACCATTCCCAAAAATCAAGGAGAATAGGTAGAAGAAGGAATGAAAGAAATCTTCTATGCACAAAGAAGAAGAACCCCTATTGGAAGTACTAGAGAACTTTAAGAAATATTAAATCCAAGATTGGAGGATAATGATAAGAATTTCCAAGAGAGAAACAAGCATAGGAGAAGCATATGACAATTGAGATTAAAGAAGAGGTATATCGTTTGATAGAAACAAGCATAGGAGAAGCATATGACAATCGAGATTAATGATAACTATGCCACCACGATTAAAGAATAGGTAGATCGTTTAATAGAAGATGGCAAGGTAATTTTCTCAAAGAGATTAGGGTGCCAATTGATTCATGTACCGCAGCTAGAACAAATGGGTAGTCTCATTGTCAAGACATGGAACTAGAAATGCATCCTATAGAGGCATACCTTAGGGCTAGGAGGCACAGAAACCCCTTGCATGCATGAGGTGGACCTTCCTATCCATAGAAGATGTAATCCTAGTTTGTCATGATGATTGTTGGAACATCAAGCTTACAGTATGCTTGAGGTGGAGTTGACATACATAAAAAACTATCACTTGAATTATGTTGAAGGAATATCCATTGGAGAGTTCTTTTTCTTATGCTCACTTATTGTATTTTTTAAAAGATTTCTCATAGATCTTTTACCATTGTAAAAGCTTAGAGCTTTACACATGTAAAAGTAGAAAGAGAGAGTAAGCTTCCACAAATTTGAGATGGTTGAGTTGCAATCAAATCAATCAATCAATCACCTAAAAGTATTAAACTAGATCTTCACTTTTCCTAGATTGTAGGAAAGTGAATTTATTCCCTCCAACAACTCTTACCGCCTTCATTTGAATTCAAATTCCACTTGTAGAAGTCATGGAGCACTTGACAAGTCTATATAAAGACTTCAAAACACTTGTACAATAGATGGAAGCAATATACATACACTTGTGACCATCATTGTCTTGCTCCTTCATTGTTTTTGCATCATCTTCTTCTCTAATAGTAAGCTTGCAGAGGGTCGTGCTCTCTCTATAGAGCTCCAAATTGGATGAGAGATGGTTCATTTGAGAGGTATTAGTGTCTAGTTTATGCTCTAAATTTTCAAATCATTTGGTAGAGTATATTGGGAGAAATCTCAGTTTTTCTATCTCACGATCAATCTCTGTGTATTCCTAAAAAGTAGGAGGTACCACCGTTGAGTGTTTGGTTCATTCCAAAAGCATATTTTGCTTATTCCTTATAATCTTATGCATTCTATACACTTAACCTACGTGTATCAATCCCATAAAAAGGATTTTTTTCTAATTGTAATCATGTTCGTCGCTATGAGCATTTGAAGTTCATTGTCTCATCCAAAGATGGTAAGTTTTTTGAGCTAATTGATGTGCAAACCTATCTGTTTTGTATTGACTCTTTCTCCTTGATGCTCCAAAGTACATAGTGCATTTTATTGTACTTATCACATGCATATAAGATCTATTTGAGTCTCCATAAGCTCAAGGGTTGGTCTTGTGCTAGTTGGCTAGACCAAACTTCGTCGCTTCACAACTCACTTTTCTACCTCCCACAAGCTATTGAAGTTCTTTCAGTGGTATCATAGCTAGATCAAGATGGGTGATCACGTTCGCTCAATGATTGAGAAGATTGATCCACACAACTATGCGGCTTGAAAAATCAGAATGGAGGCCTATCTGCAAGGTAGAAATCTTTATGGAATTATAGCAGGTGATGAAGCTATGCCTATTCCAAGATCCAAAGGAGGACCTACACAAGAGGAGAGAGATAAGGTCACACTTTGGTGTGCAAGGGATGCTCAAGCAAGGTCCTACATGCTAAACTCTATCTTTGACTTTCTAGTACCACATATTAGAAGATGCAAGACATCTCAAGAGACTTGGGATGCCCTCGAGACTTTGTTTTCTGCTAGTAACAAAGCAAGAACGAATCATCTTTGGAACAAGTTCAAACAAATGAAGAAGACACCTAAACAAACCATCACAGAGTTTGTTACCAAGGCCAAGGAGGTTGTGGATCACTTAGCATATATTCAAGAGCTGATTGAAGAGGCTATCATGAGGCAAATTGTCAATGGGATTTGAAGTGATAAGCAATAGCAATCCTTCACCATGGCTTATGATCTCATCATGGATGAAGAAGGACGAAGATGAAGAGGAGACTTCCCAAGCCAACTTCCAAAGACAACTTCACAAGCTTTATACACATGTATGCGAACATTGTAACACCTCTATATGCCCTTCTAACTAAGTTTGAGTGGATGGATGAATGTGAGAAGTCATTTAAAAATCTTAAAAAATGTTTGTGTTCAACACCAATTCTAATGAGACCACATTGGAGTAAGCCATTCCATGTACATGTGGACGCATCCAATTACATTGTCGGGTGCATGCTAGCACAACCTACTGGTGAGGGAAATATAGACCTTCCTATAGCATATGCAAGTAGGCAGTTGAATGCAGCTGAGAGAAACTACACCACCATTGAAAGAGAAGGATTGGGAATGGTTTATGCAGTAAAGAAATTTAGACATTACTTATCAGCAAACAAATTTGAGTTCTTCATAGACCATCAAGCATTGTTGTATCTAGTCAACAAGCCTTGTAACATGGGAGATTGGTAAGATGGTTTCTGCTATTAATGGAGTATGATTTTGAAGTGGTAGTCAGAAAAGAGAAAACCCATCTTAGATCCGATCATCTCTCATGACTGACTATGGGACAAGATCATCTAGGGATAGTAGATGATTCACCAGATGCATATTTGTTTAATTGTGTATTCATTTAATCGTGAATTGATTCCTGAATGAGTGAAGCCAATGGTCCCCATTCTCACATTTGGACTCAAAAGCCTAGAGTCAAGAAAGAGAGGTAACTAAGTCACAAAGATACCAAATAATGGTACGAAGTATTTACAAGCAAGACAATCAATAAGTTCTTGCATGTTGCATAGAGGAATCAGAGTACAACAAATGGTTGCAATTAGCACATGTTGGTGCATTGGAGCAACATCATTCGAGACACTTGATGCTACAGACTCTGCATGGATTAGGAGTGTACTCACCTTCGATGGAAGCAGTTGTCAATCATATATGCAAGGAATGTCCAATCTATTGTGTTAAAACACCAGTCAAGCATGCTACCTTATACCATCTGTCATTAACACCATAATGGACGAAACCAATGGTAATGTTCTTGAGGATGAAAACATTCCCTCAAGGAATGACTTTAGCAAGACAAAGGAGTCTAGATTACAAAGTTCAAGACTACACACTCATTGGTGACAGTGTGTTCACAAGAGTGACGGCTTGAGTATATTAGGGACTACACACTAGGGTGTTGCAGGTGGTCATTTTGGCCTCGATCAAACAATTCAGGCCATACTATTCTCAGGACTATGGTGGCCTACTCTTCATATGGATGCACACACATATGCAAAGAGATGGGATGTTTGCCAAAGAGCTCAGTTTCCAACAAGAGATGAGATGCCACTGAAACCCATGGTGGGAGGACATGCATTCTCTAGGTGGGGTATAGACTTTGTTGGACCCATCAACCCCCTATTAAAGGAACTCATGTAGAATACATCATTGTAGCAACAAATTATCTCACCAAATGGGTAGAGGCTAAGGTCACCAAAAAGAATGATGCACACACGACAAAAAAATTCTTACTTGAGAATGTCTGTTCAAGGTATGGATTACCTATAGAACTGGTGAGCGACAGAGGGACTCACTTTCTAAAAAAAGTCATTGAATATTTGTTACAATATTCTATGGTGATTCACAAGAAGTCCACACCATATCATCCTCAGGACAATGGACATGTATAAAGTAATAACAAGATCCTTTGTAGAATACTGACTAAACTCGTAAACAACAAATGTTCAGATTGGGACAAATAGTTACAACATGCTGTTTGGGCATATCAAGTGGCCTACAAGATGGTACTCAATGCAACTCCCTTTCAAAATGCAGCGCTTTCCTTGGATTTTTTGATACCCATCCTTAAGGTTGCACAAGATCATGAATGGACTAGCCATGAATTATCATCAAGGTTAATGGACTTGGAACGATTAGGAGAAACTAAATTAAGAGCAACAATGGGAATATATGTAGTTAAGAAGAGAAAAAAAGCCTACTTCAATGCAAATGTAAAGGAAAAAGGCTTAAAAGAAGGAGATTTAGTCCTCGTTTATATGCTAAAACAACATGCATGGAAGCTAGAGAAACGTGGTTATGGACCGATGATTATAAAACGGCTTTCAATGTGTGGAGTGGTACAATTAGTCACTCTAGAAGGGGAAGTAATGCCTAATTATATTAGAGGTTGTAGAGTCAAGCTTTATCAAGAATCTCTCACTCAGGACATGCTAACATGACTCACAATAGCAAAGAAATGCAAGGATGAAGAGAAAAGAATAAGAGAAGAAGCTTAGGTAGAGGCCTTAGAATGCATTAGATGTATGATATTAAGAAGACAAGGACTAGGGAGGGAACATTATAATCAATTAGAAGGCCTCCATGCCACCCCATGTACCAATGTAGAAGCCCCTAGATATCCTATGTCAATGTCTCAAACAAAGTTAACTACTTATCCTAGCACAATGCATAGGAGACCATTCATTACGGGTATGGTAAGGCAAGGTAATACTCTCAAAGAGATCAGGGTGCCATTGATTCAAGTGCCATAACTAGAACAAATAGGTATTCTCATTGTCAAGACATGGAACTAGAAATGCATCCTATAGAGGCATACCTCATAGGGCTAGGAGGCACCGAAACCCCTTGCATGCGTGAGGTGGATCTTCCTATCCTCATAGAAGATGTAACCTTGATTGTGAAGCTCCTAGTTTGTCATGATGATTGTTTGAACATCAAGCTTACACTATGCTTGAGGCGAAGTTGACCTACATCAAAAACTATAGAGTTCACTTATTTAAATGATTTCTGATGGATCTTTTACCATTGTAAAAGCCTACAACTTTATACATGTAAAAGTAGAAAGAGAGAGCTAAACGTCCACGAATTCGTAGTGGTTGATTTTCAATCAAATAAAAAATCTGAGGAATTAAGAACAATATAGGCAATGGCTAGTTTCATGGAAAATTTCAGTGGCTCCCTTCCTTGTGAGCATATGGGGTGTGTGTGTGTGTGTGTGTGCACCCATGTGCATGCTTGACTTGCTCTTGTGGTAGGTATGTGTGCTTCTATCTCATTGTGTGTAAGTCTTTAAACCTAATGATTGGTCACACTGTGGATATGAAATTATTCTTCATGGTGTGTGCTTGTCGTCTACAACGATGTGGTATTACAATTGACATATCAATAAATACATTCCGCAAATTAACGTATCATTTTGCAATGTGAAAAACAAGACGTTGCCAATTATCTCTTGGTACTTATCCTAAATCTCGATGTGATAAAAGAAAAACATCACTCCTTATGTCAAGGATCCCAACAAAATTCAAGGAGAAAAAAATTAGGTTTCTTGAGGAACAAAAATACGATAATACACAAACATAGGGACTCGTGAAATTTTTCCCTTGCTACTCATTATGGCCATGGGATTCAAATCCATTTGAGGATGGATGCTGCTCAATTTCCTTTTTAAGGATCTTATTTTTGCATGCATATAAAGTTGAGCCACATCTCAGCTTTCTCATCTAATGCCCATAACTTTGCTGAATTACAATGCAAGGCCAACAAGAGCGGAAGCCTAAAAGTAGTCCTATGCATGGAGTGATGTGCATAGCAAGAAGAAACTATCTCTCTCTCTCTCTATATCTCTCTGTCTCTCTCTCCCGCTCCCTCTCTCTCTCTCTCCCTCTCTCTCTCTCTCTCTCCTTCTCTCTCTCTCTCTCTCCCCTTCTCCTTCTCCCTCTCCCTCTACCTCTACCTCTCCCTCTCCTCCCTCTCCATCTCCCCCTTCTCTCTCTCTTTCTCTCTCTCTCTCTCTCTCTCTCTCTCTCTCTCTCTCTCTCCGTCCCTCCTCCCCTCCCCCCCTCTCTCTCTCTCGCTCCATCCCTCCCCCCCTCCATTTTGGCACACATACATTGGTTCTACCTCTATTTTTTGTTTTGTCTTGGGGCATCTTTTCCATGTAAACAACAAGGGGAACAATGGCTGATTCATGATCTTGAGAACGAAATCTATGGGGTGCATTCGTCCAAGAAATAGAACAAATGCCAATTGCTTAATGGTAATACACTATAGATAGTGTGTTGCAACATTGTGCAATTCTTCGACTTCTCTCTCTATCTCTACCAAAGGTGGTGAGAGCTCTCGCTTTCTCTGTAGGTGCCTAGCAAAAGAACAACATTTTTTTTCAAGAAGGTAGCAAGCATAACCCAAAAATACCCACTTTCTCTATTCGTGAATGTAGAATAGCCTTGATTGACCACTTCCATGAGTGCATGTACATCTTTGTTGTAGACTCATTGGTATGTATCGATCCCGTCAATCTTAGTTCTAAAACGTTCTTTACAATGATCCTAAACTCTCTCTACCATTTTCCTCTTCCTAGATGATATCATTAGGGATTTTAGTACAAATATCTTCACCACTTTCATATGTAATAGCTACTTTCTTGGTAATACCATTGTTATCATAACATTCACCAAAAATTGCTTCTCTTTTGTGCATATCTATTGCATCTTTCCTAAACCATGTATTTTTTGAAGCTATTCGCACTTCAAAAAAAAATTCATTTTTCTCTTCTTGATATTTAATTGTAAGAGATTTTATCTTGGATACCTTATATACATCCCTACTATAAGTACATGACCTAGACCAAGCCCCACATTGATTAAGTAATCATCATGTGAGTGATAGGGTATATCAACAATATGGGTAAGCTCACTTTATTTTTGATCCACTTTCGTATTTCTCTTCTTCTATTTTCTTGGTCCTTTTTTTTCTCTTCATCTATCACATAAATCTAGGTGAACAACATCTATCAAATCCTCTTCTTGTATCCATACGATTATTAAATCATAGCCTTCCTTACCTTGACATTCTTTCAATGTTTGTTCATTGGTAGCTACATCTAATGTAGCTAAGATTTGTGCCCAATAGTATGGTTTGAATTCTTCATCAAGGAAATGCATAGGCATATAAGAAAGATCTTCCATGGGCCTATCAAACTTACATTTTTTACACTCAAGAGTTTCATCATAGCATCTTCTCTTCTCTTCTTGTTGTGCTACTTGATACATCCACATGTGAGTATCTTCATTCATCTAGTTATCTTCTATCACATCTAGACTATTAGTGGATTCATTTCTTGATTCTTTGCCTATATTTTTGTAGATGTAATTCCATTGAAGTGGTAGCAGATCTTGATAAAAATTAGAAATGAGATCGTTTCTAGTAGTTGTTCCTTGATGTTTCACATAAGTTGATTACGCCTCCATGAAGTTTCTGTAGGAAAGGTCATCCCTCAAATAACTTATAATTGTTAGTCTTTCCAATATCACGAATATATAGTGTATATTTAGATGCTACATCACATGTAGTGAACACAACTCCTTCTAGTAGACCCAAATCCTTTTCCATGTGTCTGTCTCCTAATTGAAGTTATATTCTAGTAGCCTCAATGTTAATGTATCCCATCTAATCCATAAAGTCTTGTTGGAAATGGCTACGTTAGGACCCAATTTTATTATTCCCTTAGTGGTGTGACCATTGAATGTGATGGGAATACAAGTAATACCCTAATTGGTTTCACTATATCCTCCCACTTTCTCAAGAAGTATTTTCTTTACATGTGATTATGGTTTTGTAGTTTTGGCTTCTACACATGCTTGTTTGGAAATTTAATCTCAATAGTGAGGTTTAAACTTGATGAGTTCCTCTACTATGGAAGTACATTACATTGGCTTTAGGAAGCTCGTCCATTATATGTTCTAACTCATCCAGAGTAGGTCTTCTAAATCTCAACAATGTGATTTTCTCACATTTGTTAGTAGTTTCACATATTCCTAAATACCTAGATAGGGAATTAAGATGGAAGTGTTTGCAAGAAAATATATCCTCACTAATATTGTCAATACTTTGGACATCTAGAATACTTTAAAAATTACGAGTAAAAATGTTGACTTTCTCAAAAGGAGTCTAATCTAAGTTAATTTTCTTCCAATTTGTCTTCATGCATTTTCTTCCAAAGATTTTCTTGTCATGAGGTCTCGACATCTAAAATATGAGAATTTGATTAATGATTCTCACTAAGTGGAAATTGAGAAGTAATGTTCTAGACATGCCATGTGGTTCTTTCTAATGTTTCTTTGTGGGCTATTATGAGGGAAAAGCCTTATGACCATGGGGGATCTCATCATGCAAGGTGGCAGGTTTCAACTCCTTCTCTACTCTCTGAAGGTTCTTGAGGAAGAAACTCTTTAGGAGGATGTATTTGGTTCTTGATGACTTGATTTTTTATGTTAGAACCATGAAGTGACTTAAAGGTTGTTGAACTCTACAAGCTCCTAATTATCATATCTATGTTTGTTTTATAGGTCTATAGAGACTAGTATAGACTTGAATTGATCTGCTACATCATTTGTTGAAACAAATCCTTAACCATGCAAGTATTTAGGATAGGGCTAAGTGCTCTCTCTGGAAGTTAGTGAGCAACTTCTATCATCCATCTACACATGTTCAATCTCCCTTTCTCTAAATCTTCTATGGGATAGCATTTTTCATTTCATTTCAATGAAGATCCTTCTTCTATCCTAGCATAAATATGCATGTCGCATCATTCCCACATCCTTAGACATTGGTGATGTTAATGTTAAGCTTGCCATCCTTATTTCTATATGAAGGTTTGATTTGTCTCTTTCTTTTGATCTCACTTTGATTTCAAGTTCTCTATCATGTAACTGAGAGCTAGTTTGAGCGAGAAAATCTCCCAAGTTGTTCACTTTCTTTTACTAGGATTCTCTCATTTATTGCATCTCTCCTTCCGTGAAAAGTTTTTCTTGTTTACTTCACTATTTGAGCTATCTAGAGAACTAGATGATTTCTTTTCGTTTTTGGATTTTCATGTTGTTCTTTATTCATTAGATGGTTCACTTTCCTCTCTATATAGGATAGTTTTGAGCATCTTGTTGGTGTTTTCATGTACTCTTATAGCACCTTGAATGGGACTTGGGTGGTCATAATCAGTTCCCAAGGGTATGTGAGTTACTGCATACAAAGGTGTTACCTTCACAACATTTGGATTCTTAGGTCAATCTTTCAATACATATTGAACAACACATCCTTCAAAGAATCCATAAATTGGTTTCTATTGTGTATTGTACACTTGTGCATGAGGATATTCTTGAAAAGATGGTCCTCTTGAAACATGTCCCAAAAATCTATTTGTAATGGATTTCTTTGTGGTGTTCCTACATTCCTAGTTTTAGGATGGTCCTTAGTTGCTAGGTTACTATAGCAAACCTCGTTTTTTCTAAATAATTGTGCCAAATTTGAGGTTCACCTTGTTCCCAAACTTGAGTTGGGTGTCCTTTTTCCAAAGAACACTCACTTGGCTCTTCAATATATGCCTTATAATCATATTCATAGTTTAGATGAGAACCCCTAGCATTTGTTTTTGGAGTAACAACAACTAGAGTCCTTCCTATATTCTCCTATATAACATATTTCATTGGAATGATTTGATTAGGATGAGTTGGTTGTTGTCTTAGTAGAAATCATGTTGGGTTTTTCCCATATGCAGTTTGCTAGCCCTAAGAGCATCATATTATTGCCTAGAACCATAGGGTTGTTATCTTATTTTGTGTTATGGTGTCTGCCATGTAGGGGATTCTGATAGTTCTATAATCTATGTTGACTGGTTTGTTGTCTCATATGTTGTCCATTATCATAGAATGATCCATCCTTTTTTCTTTCTTATTCGATTGAAAATTTTTATAGCCTTGGTATTCTCTAGGATATATGCTTGATGAGTGCTCCACTCCATAAATGCTACACAAATGAATGATCCCCTCCACTTCTATGCTCATAGTATTTTCCTAAATTCAATTCCGTGCTCATGAGGACCTCCATGATCTTCATATAATTCTCTTAAGAAATTTACAATCTAATGAGGGAAAGTATTCTACCCAAGTTTGGTCTTCTTATGATAACTTGAGGTTCTTGAAAATTATTAACTTGCCCTTACATCTGGACTACTCTCTAATGAGTAGCATTAAAGTTATTTCTTTATGTTTGGATAAACCTAGAATCTCTTGAATTCATTTTAGTGTCTCTCATCTTTTGGGTGGAAGTCCTAGGGCCTTGGTAAACCATTCACAACTATTTTTTCTCCTTTATGAGGTTTTTCTCCGGCTTGTATATACACCTATAATACTAACTAGTTACTTATTTTTGTACATTCATTTGGTAATTCATCCAGAGCTCCAAGCTTCTTCTTCTTTTTGCTTGTGTTGTTCTTGTGCTTTTGCATGTATCAAAACCTAAAAATTGGTATCAGAGTAGGTCAGTGCTTCATCTAGGGTGTCATCAACATCCCTACAATCACAGTTTTAGATTTGCACAAAAATTGTTGAGCATACTCAAAGCAATTGGGACTGAAAAACTTCTTTGCTCTATGGCATCAAAATTTTGATTTGAGCTCCTTTCATCCTTCAAATCCACTATCACAGTCCGTATGCAAGCAATTTTGTCCTTTTGTGCCAAACATGTATACAAGTTTTTGTTTGCATCAAGGTATTTAGTAAATGGCGATGGCTGAAAGCAATAATGTATTCCGTATGTTGGTTGTTGAGGATACATTGGATGGTACTAATTACCCATTGTGGGCAATATGATGCATCATGATTGGTAGCAAAAGGATTGTGGAATATTGTGTATGTTATCCATATCTTCATTCAACCTCACATAGAGGATATGGGTGAAGAGGACACACAAAAAAATAGATATGAGAAGAGATGAGACAAAACATAGGATTGGGTGCAATCTCCCCCCATACACTATGTTTTGAGAATCCACAGAGTCCATGTATTTATAGGATTTTTCATTATGTTGAAAATAGCGGTTACAATGAGGTGGCTTTGAAAAGCATGCATGAAAGTAAAAGTTGCTCTCTTTTGTGGAGAGCCTTTGCTTTTATTAACAAAAATCATAATATACTATGATTCTTATCCTAACCATTACTTTACTAATTTTTTCTAAAAATAGAACCCTCTATGTGGGTTTATTTACAAACTATATAAAATATAAATTCAATTATTTGATGTTCGGACATATTCAAAATCTCCATGCCCTTTCACGCCCTTCATGCCCCCATGAACCTCCAATTGCTATATCAAAATAACAAAACACACTAATAACATAATAAATTAACACACCAACAACTCCTTGTTCAACACATGCCATAATTCATAACAATGTAGGGTGGTGAAAAATGTCTTACTACACTTCCAAATATAGTTATTGAAGGTGATGTAGGTGGCCTTGAAGATGATCATCTTCAAATTCTTGTTCGTGTTGCGGTTTGTACTGCATCTACTATAGCACAACTTCATTGGGATGGCAAAGATGCTCACACACATGCACTGCTAGTGTGGTCTGTAAAACATGCCATTATCCCTCACATTTGCTCTTGGAAAATAGCCAAGGATGCTTTGGATAGACTTAGAGCTTTATATTAGGCAAGAAATGAGGCTTATGTTGCTTATCTCCGAAAATAGTTACAGGGTGAGCATATGAATGAAGCAGATTCTATGGATAGTTTTTTGACAAAGATCAAACATTTGAAGGGACATTTGATTTTTGCTGATGAATTCTTGCTAGATAATTCATTTGTGTGAAGTATTTCGATGACGATGCACACATTGCGCTCTCCTTCTCGAGGGCTCCACGAGGATATGCTCGGACTAGAAAATTGAGCTCCAGAAGCCGCACACAGTACTTCGCACAGATGCTGTAGAATACACAGAAAACACACTACATAGGGAGCATGAAGACAAACTTCTTAGGTCTTACAAACGCCATCGAACTTACAGTCTGTGACTGACAAGGCCACTATATGTTTTATTAAAGAACATATACAAGGAAGTGTCCGGTGGCCGTTTGGCCTTTCACATGGACACTAACGGTAACAATCTCCCACTAAAGGCCAACATGGCCAAAGTAACTATGGGAGAAAAATAAAGAATGATAAAGAATACCTGAGTGTAAGTATACAAACTATACCTCCCACCTGATGGGCATGTTACACATATACAAGTGACTCTGTAAGATCAAGAATCAAGTAACCCCTATCAAGTGACAACAGTGTCGAAAGCTATCCTATGGTAGAGCTTTAGTCAGAGCATCTGCAACATTATCTCGAGTGTGAATCTTCTCAAGAATATTGCGCTCAATGGCTAAGCAATCTCTAATGAATACCTCACCTCAATGTGCTTGGTCTTTGCATGATAGACCTGATTCTTAGCCAAACAAATGGCACTCTAACTATCACTGAGCAAGTGAGGTACATGCTGAGGTAAACCCATATCACAAGCAAGGTGAGAAGGCCACAATGCTTTATTACATGCCTTACTTGCTGCAACATACTCTGCTCTTGTGGTGAAACAAATGTACATTCTTGAAGATGAGATCTCCAAGAAATAGCACCTCAAAATGTACCTTGATGTAGACTTATGATTGTCTACAAAAGTAGCATAATCAGAATCTGTATAAACAATAATGGATGCTTTCCCTCTACCTAATCATAGACACTAGTCCTTAGTGCCACTCAGATATCTCAAAATCATCTTGATCGCTTCCCAATGTTTCTTTCCAAGATTAGACATATATCTGCTCACAAGTCCCATTGCAAATGCAATGTCTAGTCTCATAGCTACCATAGCGTACATGAGACTACCAACAACAGATTGATAGGGAATTTTGGTCATGATTTCCTTTTCCTCATCTGATTTGGGGCAATCATCCTTGATCAATTTCGCATATGTGGGTAAAGGTGTACTCAACGCCTTTCCACCCTGCATATTGAACCGATGAAGTACTTTGGATATGTACTCACTTTGAGACAAGTATCTTCATCTTTTACTACTATCAAGAGTAATGTGCATGCCAAGAATATGTTTGGCATCCCCCAAATCCTTCATATCAAATGTCTGACTCAACTTCTTTTTGAGAACTGACAAACCATAAGATGACTTCCCAGCAATCAACATATAATCAACATAAAGTATCAAGCATATCAAGCTACCATCTGAGCATCTCTTTGTGTAGAGACAACGATCCTCATTATTTCAAGAATAGCCTTGAGATTTCATAAAAGAATCAAACTTTTGGTACCATTGTCTAGGGGACTATTTAAGTCCATACAAGCTCTTCTTAAGCTTACAAACTAGAATTTCCTTGCCAGGAACTACATAACCTTCTGGTTGTTCCATATAGATCTCATATGTAAGATCTCCATGCAAGAAAGAAGTTTTTGTTAGATATGCTCAATACTCCATCCTCATGTGACCACAAATGATCCATGGTGCTCTAAGTTGTAAGGCCCCCATTATGAGGAGAAGCCATTATGAGAGCCCGGACATTTGTGGAACCCTAACTTCCAAGTTAGATGAGGTCTATGTGTGACCGTTGATGGTTATAGATGATCTTTGTGAGCCTAGCCGTCAGGTTAGGTAGGGCATAAGCTTCCAGGCCATTGGGTTATCATTTAAGGTGAAAATAAAGGCCCTGTGGCGTCGTGCGGTTTCCCCATAGAACCTTAATGGGGGGAGTGCAGAGGGGGGCTTGCCCCCTTCTGCGGGGTCCGGGGGGCCTATCCCCCCGGCCCGTAGGGCCGAGACGGTAGGACTTCTGGTCGTGGAGATATTGTCGGATCATATATTTTACCGACTAATTTGTATCTCCCGACTACGTTTATCTATACCGAACCGCCTTGTAAAAGCTATATAAGCACAGCCCGGGTTGAGCTTTATATAGCATTGCGCACTAGTAAGCCCTTCATCTAGAGTCTGTCTAGATTGCCATCTAAGCTCCACAGTGGGAGCGCACGGGTGGACAGCACCATCATTGTAACTGCATTATGCTTTGCAATCTGAGAATTTGAGTTCTCTACCTCTTAGTCTGCGTCTATCTTTGTCTGCGTTTTTCTCTCAACTCTGTCTACAGGTCTATTCCGCTGTGCTGTTATTTTCTTACATGGTATCAGAGCTCAGGAGGCTCTGAGTGGTGCAGAAGCAGAAACGCAGAGGTTGCAGAGTTCTGAAAAACAAAAGAGAGAAGATGTCAAGTGGTGCATCATCATCTACGACTGGGGGCCAAGGTGGTTCATCAACAGGAGTAGGTGGCGCACAAGCAGGAGCAGCAATGATGCCGATCATCCCAACATTGCGGATACGGCCACCAGCCTTCACAGAAGGTAAACTTGATGGTACGAACTACACCCTGTGGAAGTTCAAAATCACTTCTATTCTTGATTCATATGAGCTTTTGGAGACTGTTCTTGGGACTGATCATGAGCCCCAAGAAAGACCTGATCCAAATACTCCTGGTCGAATGATTCCTCCTGATGCTGATCTTCTACATGCTTGGAATTGTAGAAATGCAGATGCACTCTGTGCTCTTGTTACAAGTACTTCTGATAGTGTTCTGACTCTCATTCAGCATACTACGAAGGCATGTGAAGCATGGAACATATTGAGAAATCAATATGAAACTCGTAATCAGACACGGATTCAGAACTTGGAGAATCAGCTTGCAGCAGAACGGTTTGCTAATGGGGAGACTGCAGAGGTGTTTATCACTCGCATAAAGAATCTACGAGATCAAATGGCGGGAGCAGGTGTTCAAAAGTCAAGTGAAGAGCTAGCTCGACGTTGTCTTCGAATTTGTCCACCTAAGTTTGATGGTCTGGTAACTGCTCTTAACACTCAAATTAGACCTCAACCACTAACTTTTGAAGAATTCAGTGCCTTACTCATGGAGGAGGAGTTGCGGCTCAAGGCAAGGAGTGGTGGTAGCAAAGGAGATGCTGCATTCACAACAAATGCCAAAGGAGGCAAAACAGACTCTTCAAAAGATGGAGACAAAAAGAAGAACGACAAAAAGAAGTTCAAGGGAGAGTGTTTCCACTGCAAGAAGAAGGGACACAGAATCCAAGACTGTCGCATCAAGAAGGCAGAAGAGAAGAGTGGCTCTTCAAAAGGTGGCAAGGGCAAGGAGTCTGCCAACACAGCAGAAACAGAGCTTGAGTTATTTGTTACGATAGAGGAGGTGTGCTCCTCGGCTGAAGATTCAGGAACAAATGACTCATGGGTGTTGGACAGCGGTGCATCTCGTCACATGACGAGTAGAAAAGACCTTTACAGTTCGTACAGCCTCTAAAGGAACCCATCACAGTAAAGGTAGGAAACAATGCAAGATGTCCTGCAGAGGGCGAAGGTACGGTTTCTTTCATTAACTCTAATGGCGATATCAGAAAGCTTTCAAATGTGCTATATGTTCCACAAATAAAACGAAATCTACTTTCAGTAGCTTCTATAACTGATCAAGGTCATCAAGTATCTTTCAGTAAGACAGGAGCTAAGATTATGGACGGTAACAACAACATTGTTGGGACTGGCATAAGGAGGAACAACCTATATGAGTTGTGTGCTCTTACAACCACTACAAATGTGGGCACAAGTAAGCTATGGCATGAGAGATTCGGCCACATTGGATACCCTGTACTGAAGGAGATGCATCGCAGAGGTATGGTTGCACACCTACCATCGATTGCAGAAATGAAGGAACCATGTGAAGCTTGCATGATGGGCAAGCAACAGAGGAAGGCATTTCCACAAGAAAGCAAGAACAGGGCAAGCTATCCTCTAGAGTTGGTGCATGCTGACTTGTGCGGAAAAATGCCTACACAGGCCTTGGGCGGATCTTCCTACTTCATGTTACTTGTCGACGACTATAGCAGGAAGATGTGGGTGTACATCCTTCGCGATAAGGCTCAAGCTTTTGGTAAGTTTAAAGAATGGCTTCAGCTTGTTGAAATTGAAATAGGGAAGAAGATGAAGAAATTCAGGACAGACGGTGGTGGTGAGTTCACATCAATAGAGTTTGAAGATTTCTGCAAGAGTAAGGGAATCAAGCATCAACTCACAGTGGCACATAGTCCTCAACAGAACGGTGTTGCAGAACGCCGGAATCGAACCATCATGGAGATGGCAAGGTGCATGTTGAAAGGAAAGGGTTTGCCTAATCAGTTTTGGGCAGAGGCTGTCAACACTGCTGTCTACATCTTGAATCGAAGCTACACCAAGGCACTTGATGGAAAGACTCCACAAGAAGCCTACACGGGTAAAAAGCCTTCTGTTTCCCATTTCAAAGTATTTGGAAGTGAATGTTATGTACATGTTCCAGATAGGGAGAGAAACAAGCTTCAACCAAAAAGCATCAAATGTATCTTCCTAGGGTACAGCGAAGATAAGAAGGCTTATAAGCTTTATGACCCTGAGGCTAAGAAGATCATGGCGAGTCGTGATGTGGTGTTCAAGGAGGAGCAGCCACATGCAGTGGAGGAGGATAAGAGAGCTTCCACTTTATCATCAGGCGAAGGGGCAATCCACTATGAACCTGGCCCAAGAGCTATCCCTTCTACACAAGAGAAGGAAGCATCATCTTCAGATGATGAGTCTAAAAGTCACCAACCTGCCGACACCCAAGTGGAAAAGCCATTGCCACGTTGGGTGAGGCAGCTCTATGATTCTGCAAACCCCATCCCACAGTCACTAGAACAGGTTGCAGATGGACCGAGGCGATCACAGAGAATAGAGGAACAGAGACGGGCAAGCTCCCATATTGTAAACACAGCCTTGATGGCTGATCTCATTCAAGAAGAAGCGAAGGAACCAAGCAATGTGGAAGAGGCACTCCATGATCCGAATTGGAGGGCTGCCATGCAAACAGAATACAACAATATCATGAAGAATGGAACTTGGGAGCTAGTGGATCGACCCCCTAAGCGTAAAGTCATTGGCACCAAGTGGGTTTGGAAGCTAAAGTACAAGGCTGATGGTACTCTAGAAAAATATAAAGCAAGACTTGTTGCACAGGGCTACTCACAAGTTGAAGGCATTGACTTTTGTGAATCATTTGCCCCGACTGCAAGAATGACTACTATCCGAGTAGTACTAGCTGTGGCTGCACATAAGCGTTGGCCAGTCTATCACATGGATGTTAAATCAGCGTTCCTGAATGGAGACCTCAAGGAGGAGGTATATGTGTCTCAGCCACCAGGGTTTGAGGCTCCCCATTCACAGAACAAGGTATGTAAGCTGAAGAAGGCATTATATGGGCTAAAACAAGCCCCTAGAGCATGGTACCAACGGATAGATAAGTATCTCTTGAATCTAGGGTTCAAAAGATGTGCTTCTGATGCTAACTTGTATGTTCTAAAGAAAGGAGGGAAGACAATTGTGCTTGTACTCTATGTAGATGACCTTGGGATTACAGGAAATGATGATGCTCTTCTTCAACAAACAAAAGATGCCCTGAGTTCAGAATTTGAAATGACAGACTTGGGCTTAATGCATTATTGCTTAGGTCTTGAAGTTTGGCAGGAACCAGGGAAGATTTTCATCTCTCAACAAAAGTATGCAAGGCAGATATTGAAGGCATTCGACATGGAGGATTGCAAGGAAATTTCTACACCCATGGAGGTCAACACAAAATTATCTATTGAAGATACTTCACCTCCAGTGGATATTGGAAGATACAGGAAATTAGTTGGAAGTCTCATCTACTTGTGCAATAGCAGACCAGACATCTCTTATGTTGTTGGAGTAGTAAGCAGGTTCTCTAATAAACCTTGCCAAACTCATTGGAAGGCAAGCTTGCGGATACTCAGGTATGTGAAAGGAACCACTGATTATGGTATTCTTTATGAAGAAGGATCATCTCTTGCCGGATATTGTGACTCAGATTGGGCAGGAGATATTGATACCAGAAAATCAGTTTCTGGATATTGTTTTTCTTTAGGATCAGGGATTTTCTCTTGGATCAGTAAGAAGCAATCGACTGTAGCATTATCTTCTACTGAAGCTGAGTACAAAGCTGCATGCGTTGCAGCATGTCAAGCAGTATGGTTGAGGAGGATCCTATGGCACATAGGAATACAAGGACAAGAGGCTACAGAGTTGAAGTGTGACAACCAAAGTTGCATGGCCATCGCAAAAAATCCTGTTTTCCATGCACGTACGAAGCACATAGAAATCCAGTATCACTATGTGCGTGAGTTGATTGAGGACGGGGTCGTGGAGATAACCTATTGCTCTACTGAAGAAAATGGAGCAGACATCTTCACCAAGGCTCTTGGGAGAGAGCAACTTCTTCGACACTTTCCAAAGCTTGGGATTGGACCAAGGAGATAGTTCACCATTGGGTGGACATTGAGGGGGGGTGTTAGATATGCTCAATACTCCACCCTCATGTGACCACAAATGATCCATGGTGCTCTAAGTTGTAAGGCCCCCATTATGAGGAGAAGCCATTATGAGAGCCCGGACATTTGTGGAACCCTAACTTCCAAGTTAGATGAGGTCTATGTGTGACCGTTGATGGTTATAGATGATCTTTGTGAGCATAGCCGTCATGTTAGGTAGGGCATAAACTTCCAGGCCATTGGGTTATCATTGAAGGTGAAAATAAAGGCCCTGTGGCGTCGCGCGGTTTCCCCATAGAACCTTAATGGGGGGAGTGCAGAGGGGGGCTTGCCCCCTTCTGCGGGGTCTGGGGGGCCTATCCCCCCGGCCCGTAGGGCCGAGACGGTAGGACTTCTGGTCGTGGAGATATTGTCGGATCATATATTTTACCGACTAATTTGTATCTCCCGACTACGTTTATCTATACCGAACCGCCTTGTAAAAGCTATATAAGCACAACCCAGGTTGAGCTTTATATAGCATTGCGCACTAGTAAGCCCTTCATCTAGAGTCTGTCTACATCGCCATCTAAGCTCCACAGTGGGAGCGCACGGGTGGACAGCACCATCATTGTAACTGCATTATGCTTTGCAATCTGAGAATTTGAGTTCTCTACCTCTCAGTCTGCGTCTATCTTTGTCTGCGTTTTTCTCTCAACTCTGTCTACAGGTCTATTCCACTGTGCTGTTATTTTCTTACAGTTTTCACATCCATTTGGACTAGATCTAAGTCCTCCATTGAAACAAATCCACGCAACATGCAGACTAATTTGAATGGTTGCTGAATAGGAACATGTGCAGACTAATTTGAATGGACATTCTCTTGAACATCCCTATGTGCAACATTTTTATGCATGCTAACCGGAGGACTAGTATCCTCAGACACCACTCTTCTCACTTCAACCTCCTTCATGGGCTGTTTATGCATCTTAGACTTATTGAAAATGACATCACTACTTCTCATCACTGTCCGTGTTTCAGGATCCCATAAGCGATATCCAAATTGTCCTTCTCGACCATATCCAAGGAAAATGCATTTCTTTGACTTATGGTCCAACTTTTATCTAAGATTCATGGGGATATGAACATATGCTTCACACCCAAAAACTCAAAGATGGTCATAATATGGTGGCTTCCTTGTCCACAATGCTTGTGCCACTTTCAGACCTTTTGCAGTACTAGGTGAAAGGTTAATCACATGAATTGCAGTCAATATTGCTTCTACCCAAAAGCCTTGTGAGAGGTTTGCATGATGCAACATAGAGACTACTCTATCTTGGATAGTTCTATTCATCATCTCAGCTACACCATTCTCTACTGGGGTATAAAGAGCTATAAACTCTCTATGAATCCCTCTAGTCTGATAGAAAAGGTTGAATTCATGTGAGGTATACTCACCCACATTATCTGAACGTAAAGCCTTAAGCTTAGTTCCTTTTTTAGCCTCAATTGAAGCAAGCCATTTTCTGAAAGTAGGGAATACCTCATCCTTTGATTTGATAGGATATACTCAAACTTTTATAGTAGCATCATCTATGAAAGTGACAAAGTAGAGAGAACCACCTAAGGACCTAGTGGGCATAGGACCACACACATCTATATGAACGAGATCTAAAGGCTGAATTGAAGAGTCAATGTGCATTCTATGCACATTTCTAGTTCACTTTCCATATTGACAATGCTCACAAAATAAAAAATCGGAGAAAGATAACACAGGTAAGTAGCCAGAATGAGAAAGATTTTCCATTCCACTATGAGATATATGGCCCAAATGACCATGCCAAATACATGCCATAGGTTGTTCAGTAACAGCTAACAAATGTTCTTTTTGTGATACAAATAAAGGATAAAGTGAGCCAACTTTGCTTCCTTTTGCAATAACCATATTGCACTTTGATATGCAAAAGGACTGAGCATAGAAGACCACCTTGTAACCAAGGTCATCAAGTTGAGCAACTCACATCAAACTGCATGATAATTGAGGTACATGGCGTACATTATGCATAGTAAATTTTGAGCCATCAATGAACTGCACAACCACATCTCCAATCCCCACAACATCACACTCATAAGATTCACCAAGTCTCACGGTACCAAGAGACTTTGCTGCATAATTAGAGAACCATTATGTGTGTGGTGCCACATGGAAAGAAGCAACACAATCTAGTAGCCATGGGTGGGAAAGAGAATCAGCAATAAGCGCCTCAGATGGCACAATACTATCAAGTATCAACACATCAACATCATTAGAGCTAACATTAATTTCTTCAATCTTCACAGTCGAAGTATATGGTGTAGGTAACTATTTAACATGCCCATCAACGTTATGTCCTTTAACTTTAGCATTCTTTAATGCATAATAGTCTTTCTTCATATGTCCTTTCTTATGACAATAATGGCATTCGATATCCCTCTTCCTTTATTTACTTCTACTCTTATTCCATTGACCATTCTTTTCCTTGTTCTTGCTCCTGCCACATTGTTGATTCTTTCCTTGGTAAGAATCACAAACATTATATGCATCTCCACTCTAAGTGCCAACCATAGATTTTCTACGAATCTCCTGACTCAAGAGTGCTCCACATATGTCATCATAGACGAGTTTACCATTAGGTACACTATTGCTAATAGCTATGCAAAATGTATCCCATGATGATGGCAGGGTGCATAACAACAATACTGCTTTCATTCCGTTATCCATATCCATTTTCTGAGCCTATAACTCGGAGAATATAGCATCAAACTCATTTAGATGAGCAACAACACTATCTGTGTCCTTCATGTGAAGGTCATATAATTTTCTCATCAGATACACTTTATTTGATGCCGTCTCTTTTTCATATGTATTGCATAACTTCTTCCAAAGCTCCTCTGCGCTTTCACAGTATAATACTGTGAAGTAAACATTATCTGCTAGGTGCAAGCGAATGGTAGACTTGGCCATTTCATCTAACTCATCCCAATTATCTTCATCCATGTCAGCAAGCTTCGTTGAAATCCCATTTACTGGCTTCCATTGCCTCCTTTGAATCAACACATCTTTAATCTGATTCTTCCATAGAGCAAAGTTTGTGCCATCAATTTTTTGGATCTCAAAATGGTCTTTGCCCTGCAAGTTATAGCTCCTCCTCAGAACACTGGCACTAGACCCTGATCCACTAGATATGCCTGAGACCTCTGATGCTATGATGGTAGAGAACTCAACAGAATGATGATGGAGCTAGAAGAGTCCAAACACCAACGGATAAGTGTATCAAAGAGTAAATTGACCACTGTATAATTAACTAAACCAAGAATCTAGAAAAATTTTTCCAGAGTATCCTCTACAAAATGAGCATATGAAGAGTGTCAAAATATCATAAAACTGCAAGTACTGACATGTTTTCCTGCATAGTGAATCATTGACTCCACTGCATATAATCAGTTACCTAATAGAGGCCAGCTAGGCTTATCGAGCACCTATGAACAACTATCATACATCTCCTATGGCGAGGCTGGGTAAGTCTTCTACCTGCATCATTGAAGAGACCCCAACATCTGGGTGTCTCCCAATTAAGAAAACCTCATCACGACCCTCTTTTTCAAACATAAAAGGCTTTATGCAAAAATGTAACTGCTATATCATTGACCACATGGACGTACATAACCGATATCCACAGAAGCATACATGGTGTGTATGTGCTAAATATATGCAGACACTTAAAGACTGAATGCACAACCTGAAAATTAGCCAACAACACGTGCAAGTGTCTGTCAAATCTGATGTTTTAAGCTCAAAAAACATCCATAAATGTGCAGTAGCTACTCCCACCAAAACTGAAAACCTTTCGAAAAACCTGTAGTTTTACGAGTGTGGCTGAAAACACAGCCCCAAAGGTTGATATTTATTGTCGAAGAAGTACAAAGAACACTCTTCTTGATGTTCTTGGACCTCTGTGAAGAGAACTATGTGCAAAAGTACTCCAAAATGGTTCCAAAAGAACCCAAAAATGCTTCAAAAATAGGCTTTGAAAGCAAAGAATGAAGCTTTGAGGGACCAAAACATGTTCAAGGTAATGCCAACCTTAGTCTTTCCCCTTCTTCAGACACCACAAGAGTGTAGCTTAGTGGCAAGAGATTGCCACGGTTAAGCGAGCTCTAGGGGGAACAGTACGTTAATTGGTGACCTCTCGAGAAGTACTGGGAACATCTATCTTCCTTTATCCTTGAGGTCCTCCCTCGTGTGCAGCCAACATCGCCAACAGTGACTTCGGTGACTCGGATGACAAGGCATGCCAAGGTCTATGCCTTGGTCGCTGCCTCAGTTGTAAGCCTTGGAGAAAGCCTTGGAGGGGGTGCTCGCTTCGCTCGCACAAAAGGATCAAAACTTTTTGCATCAAATTGCTCTTATACTAGTGAAGTATTTCAATGGCGATGCACCACAATGTGCTCTCCTTTTTGAGAAGTCCATGAAGATATGCTCAAACTAGAAAACCAATATCCAGAGGCCACACACAGTACTTGGCACAGATGCTGCAGAATACAGGGAAAACAAAGTACACAGGGAGCACGAAGAGAGACTTCTTAGGTCTTACATATGCAGTCGAACTTACAATCTGTGACTGACGAGACAACTATATGTTTTATTAGAGAACATATACAAGGAAGTGTCCAATCATAGAAAGTTCTCCTACACTGAGTAGCTTTCCATCAGCGTCTCTCTCAAAACTATCTGGACTGCCTATCTCACATGTAGGACTTATGCTACAAGTTCTCTACTCTCTGCTACATTTATACTCCGTTTGTATCTACTATAGTGTGTATTCGATGCAGTCTATATCTCTCTTTCTCTCTTCACTCTCCACTTCTCTATCCATTTCACTATCCACTTCACTATCCACTTCACTCTCCACTTCCCTGCTTCGTTAGGTGGTCTTTTATATACAACTGATCTATATGATCCTAAAATCTAGAATCATGGAATCTTTGGGATTTTGCTTGATTCTCTATTTTACATGATATTACAATTGTGTATTTTTTCCTTTGCACAGGCATAGGTTTTTTGAAGGTCTAGCTTCTATAGTTCTTGTTCCTTCTTTTTCTTATTGACGTCTTCTTGTCTTCATGTCTAATTAGTGACTGAAGCCCCAAGAAGATCATGCAATGATCAAGGGAGGGTCTTCTTCCATTCCATGATTCATAAGGTTTCATCCCATCTAATACTTTTGATGGGAATCTGTTGATCAGATAGGTGGTTGTGGATGTAGCCTTTAACCATAGATAATCGGGCGAATTCTTCTCATTTACCTAGAAGTGGTAGATATTTCTTGAAACAAAAGAACACTTCTTTCTTTATGCTTCATAAAATATAGTATTGTCCATCTGCGACAATCATCAATGAATGGTACATAATACCTAGATCTAGAGATTGATGGTTCCTTACTTGGTCCCCATACATCAGTATGGACTAGCTCCAATAGGTCTCCATGAATGTATCCCTTCTTTGTGAATGGTTGCTTAGAATTTCCAAATCGACAAGCACTACATTTGTAAATCATGTGTTATTTGGAGATATTTGGTAAAACAAGCACAATCCGGTCCCCACTAATTTTCTTTAGAGCCCTTTCACCTATATGAGCTAACCTTTTGTGGAAAATTTCCAATTTTGATAGGATTTGGCTACCATAATTAAAGAAAATAATGTAATTTCTAGTATCTTGGAGCTTAAATGTGAATAATGTACCTGAATTTTCTCCTCTTGCTATCCTCTTGAATCCCTGATGTGGATCCTCAAAAAATTCTCCATTCGTTGGGAATCTGACCTACAATCCCTTTTCAACAATTTGACCTATACTTATGAGGTTTTTGGTGATAGTTGGCACATAGAATACCTTGCTCAATAGGTTCATATTACCATATGAAATCCTCACATTACCTATCTTCTCCACTGGATGCCTTGTGTCATCTCTTGTTTGGACTTCATGTATATTCCTTGGATCCTCCAAGTCTAAGAGTGGATCTACATTTCCTACTACATGATTTGAGCAACTTGAGTCTATATAGAATACATCTGTTTTACCTTGCTTCATGGTCATGTTCATCAAAAGTAATGAGTCCTCTTGAGTTTGATCTTTTTTATAGTTGGTGTAGTCTCTCCCTCCTCTATATCCCCCTTGATAATTATTTTTGTTGTTGAATCTACCTCTTGAGCTCCCATAGCTTCCTCTATTGTAACCTCTTCATCTTTGATTTCTAGGTTTCTAGAAACAATTCTTAGTAATGTGATTAGTTAAGGCACATATGACACATGGAGAGGAGCTTTGAGGTCTCCCCTTGCTTTCTCTTCCTCCTCTACGTCTTCCTCTTGAGCCTCTATCTCTACCTACAAAGTTTGCTTGAGAGGTGTTGCCCTCATCATCAGACTTTTTACCTTTACCTTTGCTATCTTTATTCTTGTACTTATCTGTATATAGAGAAGAGGATTGATTGCCTTTTGATTTGTCTCCATTCTTCATAAGCTTTGCCTCATGTGGGAACAATTTTCACATGAGGGTGTTGAAATCAGGAACCTACATGTCCATGTAGAGGTCCATGGTTGTGGTGAAGGCTTCCCATTTGTCCTCTACCTTCATTCCATTGATCACTTGCATTACTATCTGCTCTTCATCAATGATCTCTCCAATGATTCTAAGTTGATCTTCTAGGTCTTTTATTTTGGTGAAAAAATCAATCACACTTTGCTTGGGCATCTTCTTGTGTGTGATGAACTTCATCCATAGTTGATTATTTCTTGCCTTGGTACTTGATGAGAAGAATGCTTCAAGAGCATTCCAAGTCTCTTCTAAAGTCTTGCAACTCCTAATATGTGGAAGTAAAAACTCAAAGATTGAGTTAAGAATATACAACCTTGGTAGAGCACCCTTTGAGCACAATGTGGTTAATCTCTCTTGTTCTTCTTGAGTTGGTTGTCCTTCTCTTCTTAGGATTGGCATCATCTGATCTCTAGATATGTAACCATAGAGATTTCTTCCTTGAAGATAATATTCCATTTGAAGTGATCATGCTGAGTAATTAACTCAATCCAATTTGTCTACGGATGAAGAAAATCCATCTCCCATGTTGATTTGTTATTGCTCTGATATCACTATGAGGAAGTGGATAGGTAGGTTCTAGAGATGAGCTTGTGTTGCACAAAACTTGCTCTTCACCTGCCAAGTGAACTCCAAGAAGGCTTAAAAGACTCCTTTAACTTCAAAATTATGTATTTGGAACCACTAAGTGCTTTGGAGCATCATTCCAAAAGTTTATATCAAAACAGATTACTTTCATGTACTAGAAATGTGAAGAAACCTTCTATTTTGGGAATAGAAGTGACCAGTAATTTGCTCAAAGCTCACAATCTCATACAAATTGACCGTCGCAATTTTTCACAAATCTAAGTGGAATGTGTGGCTAAGTTAATCAAGTTATGTCATCAATTTAGCCACACCATACACTCAGAAATGATTCTAACAAGTCAGGGGGGTCATCACGATATTTTAGGATCTAGAAGGTGTGCAAACACAGTCACCTTCTATGATTCATTCACCTTCTAAACATAGAGGTCCTAGACATCAAAGAGGCATGGATGAATTTCCCCTACCAAGACCTAGAGAACCTTGGGAACTTCAGGCCTAATCAATTGGTTAAGTCCATGAAGAACTACTATGATGGCACTAGAGACCCATATGCTTATGTGGCAGAGTTTAGAAAAGTATTAAGAGTTGAACAAGTTGATGATTTATTCACTCAATACAATGATTTTGGCCATATGCTGAAGAATACAACCTCCACATGGACATCAAGGTCAATTAAGGAATATAGAAAATTTGCTAGAAGCATCCATCATGGAATTTTCCAAGAATGGTTTCATGCATAATACCTCATCCCTCATACATAGTATTCAGCAAACACCCTAGGAAACCATTTGACTAAATGGAAGAAGATTAAGATAATACTTGGAAAGATGCTCTATTCCAAAACTACCCACACTAGCCTTGAGTTGCATTGTTTTTAGATGGCTTGCTTGTGAGAAGAGATGGTGATACAATCCAAAGATGAGACTGATGCTGCAATAACATGCTCTACACCTGCCACGTTTTTCTTCATGAATTCTTAGTAGAAACTTTGAACTTTCTAATGATGCAATAAAACCTCCTAAGTGATTTGGATGATCCTCATTTAGTTGAATCATCAAAACAAATGATTAGACATAAAACAGATGGTCAAAAACTTGCTATTTTAGGATGGGAAGCACTCTAGAATTTTACTTAGAGCTCATAGTATGCTAAGAATTGACCAGAGAAACTTGGCACACATTAAATTGAATATATGTGATGAATCTAAATCAACAAATCTGATTAATTGTAATGGACTATACTAAGAGAAATCAATTTAGGAACATTGGGGTGTCATCCCAACTTTTTAGTAGTAGTCTGCCTACATACATAGGTCAATTCACACTGATGTAGCTCACAGAATAAAGATCCAAATGTGATGAAAATTGAGATCAAGCAAATAGACTTGTCACTTTACATATGAGATCAAGCAAAGAGAAATCAGAGATCAAAGTTGACTAAAAAAACAAAATGTAAACCTCAGACAACAGTTGAAGTACACTCCAAGTATGGCCTAAAAAATCAATCTGTATTGCACATATAGTAAAGGACATGGTTGGGCATGAAGCATGGGAAGGAGGAGCACAATGTGTGCTTCAATGCTGAGCCAAATCTCGACTATAATCTCCTCTAATTCTAGCACAAAAGTCTACTCTAATCCCTGACTTTCTTCATGAGTTTTTATAGAGATTTTTGAATTCAAACTTGGTGGGATTCCACCTAAAAATTCCTCAATCATTGGGGAATCTCATCTAATTGACTTCTCCTACTTTAATTCTATGATTTGCACCCAACAAGGTCACGTGATTCCTTTTTTTCCTTGTTGGATTTGGAGACTTTACTTTTCTACTTTTACAAGGGATAGTTTTTATGACTTCTCTTATTGAGAGTACATAAAAGTCATTACATAAATGTTTTTAATCAAGAACTAGGCTTGGAAAAATGCACAAAAAACTCCCCCTCAAACCTAGCATGCTTGAGTCTTCATTCCATATTGATTTCCATTAGTCCAATCGTGCCTTTGAATCTGCTTAGCTTGATACCATCCAATGGTTTTGTCAACATATCTGCACATTGAAGACTACTAGATACATAGGACAGTTGAATGTCCTTTCTCAATAATTTTTGTCTAACATAATGGTAGTGAGCTTCAACATGCTTAGTTCTAGCATGGTAAACAAGATTAGATGCTAGGTGAAGTGAACTAGTATTATCACCAAAGATGTGTCCTGCAAATAGGCTAGCAACTTGTGATTCCAAGCTCTTGGAGCTTGTTTCAATCCATACTGAGGTTTCTTTAGTTTGCACAGGTAATTGGGATGGTGTGCATCTTCATAACCAAGAGGTTGTGCCATATAGACTTCTTTTGAAATCGAGCCATTCAAAAATGCAGTTTTTATATCTAATTGATATAATTTCCAATTCCTAGACGTAGCAATGCTATCAAGCACTCTGGTGGTAGTCATTTTAGCTACATGTGAGAAGGTTTCCTCATAGTGTATCTCATGGGTTTGAGCTCCTGCCTTATGCCTATTGATACTACCATCTGGATTCTTCTTAAATTTATAAATTCATCTTGAACCAATTACCTTCATTGATGGTTTGCTTGGAACAAGTTCCCATGTATCATTGTCCATGAGAGCTTCCATTTCTTCATCCATTGCTTCTCTCCATTCTTTGTTCCTTTGAACTTCTTCATAGGATGTAGGTTCTTCATGGTTGAGATCCTTGGCCATATAGATTGAATGGTTTGTGACTATCCAATAAAACACACTCTCTACTTTGGGATCCAATTTCCCTCTTACTTGAGAAGGAATATGAGCATAGGCTAAACATCCAAGAATTCCACAATGTTCTAGGCTTGGTCTTCCTCCATGCCATACTTCATATGGGGTCATACCATCTAAAGATTTAGATGGAAGTCTCTTTAAAAGGTATGGCACTGTTGATACAGCCTCTGCCCAAAGGTTATCAAGTAAGTTCTTCTCATTTATCATAGATATAGCTGCTTCAACTATGGTCTTGTTTTTCCTTTCTGCTACTCCATTGCATTCAGGGGTGTACCTGGTGGTTATCTCTCTTTTGATGCCTCTTTCTTGAAGGAAAGCATAAAAATCCTTTGAGAAGTATTCTCCACCACCATCTCATCTGAGTCTCTTGAGACATTTACCTATTTGATTCTCTACAAGTGCAAGATATCTTTTGAAACAATTGAAAAATTCATCTTTACGTTTCATGAAGTATAAACTTGTCTACTACAATCATCAATAAAAGGTACATAATATTTTGAACCTGAAATGGAGGGTTCTTTGCTTAGACCCCACACATCTCTATGTACAAGTTCCAATAACTTTTGATGTAAGCTTTTCCTATTGAAGGGTTGTCTATGTGCCTTGCCAAATTGACAATTTCCACACTTGTAGATCATATTTTTCTTTGTGATATTGGACAATCCAAGTAAACTTTGGTCCCTGCATATTTGTTTTAAAGTTCTTTCATCAATATGAGCAAGCCTTTTATGCCATACCTCTAATTCAGAAAGAGTTTGAGATCCATAGCTAAACAATGCTATGTTCTTGGTATCTTCCACTTCAAATGTGAAGATCCTTCCTATATTTTTTCCTTTAGCTATTCTTGTGAATGAATATAAAAGACATGATCATCATACTTACCCTGCTTCAATGATAGATTCATGAGAAGAGTGACTTCTTGACTTTGATCCTCACTCTAGTTGTTGTAATCCTTCCATCCTCTATATCCATTTTGGTAGTAGTAGTTGTTGTTGTTGTTGTGATAGTTGTTGTTATATCCTCCATTCTATTTGCCTCTATTTGATCCATAGCCACCTCCGTTGAATCCTCTTGCCCTTGCATTTCTTAGGTTCCTATAACACCCTTCAGTAGTGTGATTAGAATACCCACATATGTTGCAAGGTTGAGATGCTTGGGGTCTCCCCCTCCCTTGATTTCCTCCTCTACCTTTGCCTCTAGCTTTTCCTCTTCCTGTGAAGTTAGCTTGAAAAGAGCTTCCTTCATCTTCATTCCACTTTAACTTTGATTTATCCTTAGCTTTAGCTTTATCAGAGTATAGGGTAGAAGATTGATTACCTCTTGAGGATTGACCGTATTTGTTAAGCTTTGCTTCATGTGTGCACAATTGACCCATTAGAGTATTAAGATATGGTACTTGCATGTCCATGTATAAATCCATGGCAGTTGGGAATGATTCCCACTTTTCATCTACTTTAATGCCATTAAACATTTGCTTTATTATTTGATCTTCTTCAATCAATTCTCCAATGCTTCCTAATTGATAAAAAATGTCCATCTTTGTGAAATAATCAGTCACACTTTGCTTGGGGCTTTTCTTCAATGTAGTAAACTCCATCCATAATTGATTCTTCCTTGCTCTATTATTTGAAGAGAAGAAAGCAACAAGTGCATTCAAGGTTTGCCTTGAGGTCTTGCATCTTTTCACATGAGGTAAAAGAAAATTAGAGATTGATTTTAGAATGTATGACCTTGTTAATGCATCCTTTGAACACCAAGTTGTGAGTCTCTCTTGCTCTTCAAGTGATGGTTGCCCTTTGCTTCTCATAGTTGGCATGACTTCATCTTCAGATATGTATCCAAAGAGATTTCTCCCTTGAAAGTAGGCCTCAATCCTTAGAGACTAGGCTGGATAGTTGTTCCTATCCAATTTGTCAATGCTAGAAGGAAAATCATCTCCCATATTGATTTAGCAATGCTCTCATACCACTCTCAAAAGAGATGGTGATAGAATCCAAAGTTGAGACTGATGCTGCAATAACCTACTCTACACCTGCCAAGTTTTTCTTCAGGAATTCTTAGTAGACACTTTGAAATTTCTAATGATGCAATAAAACCTCCTAACTGATTTGGAAGATCATTCTTCAATTGATTCATTAAAAGAGATGATTAGACATAAAACAGATGGTCAAAAACTTGCTATTTTGGGATGGAAAGCACTCTAGAATTTTACTTAGAGCTCACAGTGTGCTATAAAATGACCAAAGAAAATTTGCACACATTCAATTGAATATATGATGAATCTAAAGCAACAAATTTGATGATTTCTAGTGGATTATACTGAGAGAAATCAATTTAGGAACATAAAGTTTCTATTTGAGAATGTTTTTATGAGATATGGTTTGCTAATAGAATTATTCTATGACCATGGTACCCACATCTTGAATGAGGTCATTGAATACTTGTTACAACAATTCATGGTCATTCAAACTGTGCTACCTACGTTGGTAAACAATAAACGTTCTGATTGGGACAAATAGTTGCATCATGCTGTTTGGGCTTATAGAGCCACCAATAAAATGGTACTCAATACCACACACTTTCAAATGATGTTTGGTCAGAATGTATTGTTTCCCTTAGACTTCCTGATACCCACTTTGAAGGTAGCATAGGAGCATCAATGGACTAACCATCAGCTCTCTTCTATAATTTTTGATTTAGAAGAACTAGAGAAACTCGATTAAGAGCAACTACTAGGATCTATGTAGCTACTAGAGGCAAAAATATTATTTTGATGCACATGTAAGAGATAAGGGCTTGAAGGTGGGAGATTTAGGCTTGGTGTACACGCTCAAGAAACATGTTCGGAAACTAGAAAAGCATGGCTATGAGCCCAAGATAATCAACTGAATATCAACCAAAGGAGTTGTCCAGCTAGCTACCTTAGAAGGTGATATACTACCAAGTTACATTAGTGGATACAAAATGAAATTATATCAACAAAACCTAACGGAAGAAATTTTGGGTTGAATCAACACAAAAAAGAAGTGTAAGGAAGAAGAAAGATGGACTTGAGAAGAAGCTTAGGCAGAAGCCTTAGAATGCATCCGATGTATGAATTTGAGGAGAGAAAATCTAGATCAGCCTAGGCAATGTATAATAAAGTCCGGAGATATCATACAGCTATGTGCCAACTTACGAGTTTTACCCGCCATATAATAATTGACAAATATCCTTTTCTGACCTTAGAAGTACAAGAGGGTGAGAATGAGTAGACTATAAGAGCCTTGATTGACCCAGATGCAATCAAGAATGGATTTAGATTTTCTTACTGTCGAGACATTGATTTGAGCATCAATCCATTTGAAGCTTATCTCTTAGGATTAGGAGGTGTGGAAACCCCTTGCATTGGTGAGGTGAAACTTCCTAGCTCTATCACGATGTCCAAATGATAGTTAAAGTACCAAGATAAGATGGATTTTGCCATAAAGGGGTATTTTCACATTTTATGTGATGCCTTTTAGGCTCACCAATGGTCTTGCTACATTTCATAGGCTAATGTGTCATGTGTTCAAGGAGTTCTTGTGAAATAAATTAGATGTCTATGTTGACGATTTATGCATTCATTTCAACATCCATTAAACACATCTTCCTAAACTAAGATCTATCTTTGAAAATTGGAGAGAATATGAAGTCTGCTTAAAGCTAGAAGGTGTGTTTTCATGGTTAGCCAAGGCAAGATTCTAGGACACATATTGTCACAGAATGGAATCTTACCTGATGAGGACAAAGTTAGAGCTATTGCCAAGTTACCCATGCCATGAAATGTCAAGGAAGTGCAATATTTCATGGGACTTTGCAGCTATAATCAATGTTTTATCCACATGTATGCCATCATTTCAAAGCCTATCTACAACCTTTGACTAATGTCGATTGGACCAACGAGTGCGCAAACTCTTTTAACAAAATTAAGTGATGATTGTGTTCAACACCAATCACCAGATTGGAATAAGCCATTCCATGTCCATGTGGATGCATCCAATTATGCTATAGGGTGTGCGCTAGCAAAAACTATTTGTGAAAGTAACATTGATATTGTAATAGCTTATGCAAGTAGACCATTAAATGTGGTTGAGAAAAACTATACCATGACAAAAAGAGATGGATTATGCATGGTATAAGTACAGTACAACATATCGAGGGAATATCGATGGTCATCATACCGACCGTCAGGTGTCGACATCGGTATGACCCTCGGACAAATTGGAAAAGCCGCTTAGCCTCGAAAACATTGCGTCAGTATAAGCGTCAGTCATTTAATGGAATTACGGATGCTTATACCGATGTTTATACCGACGGTATCTTTTTAACTGGGCCCGAAACCAAAATTCATCATTCTGAGCGTTTTGAATCTACATCTTCTACTGTCGGCTTTGCACGCGCGAAAAAGAGATCTCTGTTTGTCACTCTTTCTCTCTTTCTCATTCTCTCTCTTTATCTCTCTCTTTCTCTCTCTCTCTCTCTCTCCCTCCCACCCTCTCTCTCTCACTCTCTCTCTCCCTCTCTCTCTCTAAGGAGACCTCTATCTTTGTAGATCTGATGTTTTGGTAAGTAGATCGCACATATTGTAGCACTCTTTTTTCTTTCTTTATGTTTTCGCTTTTCTAATATGTTCTCTCTTTAGTTTTGCAAGAGATTTTGGGATCAAATCTTTGGAAATTGGACAAAGGAGAACTTCAAGTGGATTTTGACGACCTTGATTCAAACAATTTTTTTTCTCTCTCTCCCTCCCTCTCTCTCTAAGCACACCTCTATTTTTATAGATCTAAAGTTTTGGTAAGTAGATCGCACATATTGTAGCACTCTTTTTTCTTTCTTTATGTTTTTGTTTTTCTAATATCTTCTCTCTTTCGTTTTGCAAGAAATTTTGGGATCAAATCTTTGGAAATTCGATGAAGGATAACTTCAAGTGCATTTTGATGACTTTGATTCAAACAATTACATCAATGTGAGTGATTGTTTTGCTTTCGATTGACATCGAGAGAGATAGATAGATAGATAGATAGATAGATAGATAGATAGATAGAGAGAGAGAGAGAGAGAGAGAGAGAGAGAGAGAGAGAGAGAGAGAGAGAGAGAGAGAGAGAGAGAGAGAGAGAGAGAGAGAGAGAGAGAGAGAGAGAGAGAGAGAGAGAGAGAGAGAGAGAGAGAGAGTGAAAGAGAGAGAGGGAGAGATACATATACATTCACACAAGCATGCATATGCATACAAGCATGCATATGCATACACACAAGCATGCATATGAATACACACAAACATGCATATGCATACAAGCATGCATATGCATACACACATACATGCATATGCATACAAGCATGCATATGCATACACACATACATGCATATGCATACAAGCATGCATATGCATACACACATGCATACACATACACACATGCATACACACATACACATATACACAATGCATATGCATACACATATGCATATGCATATGCATACACATATGCATATGCATATGCATACACATATGCATATGCATACACACAAATGCATATGCATACACACAAATGCATATGCATACACACATGCAAATGCATACACACATGCAAATGCATACACACATGCAAATGCATACACACATGCAAATGCATACACACATGCATATGCATACACACATACACACATACACACACATACACAATGCATATGAATACACACAAATGCATATGCATACAAACAAGCATGCATATGCATACACACATACATGCATATGCATACGCACAAGCATACACACATGCATATGCATACACACATGCATACACACATGAATATGCATACACACATACAAGCATGCATATGCATACACACATGCATATGCATACACAAATGCATATGCATACACAAATGCATATGCATACACAAATGCATATGCATACACAAATGCATATGCATACACACATGCATATGCATACACAAATGCATATGCATACACAAATGCATATGCATACACAAATGCATATGCATACACAAATGCATATGCATACACACATACATGCATATGCATACAAGCATGCATATGCATACAAGCATGCATATGCATACACACATGCATACACACATACACACATACACACATACACAATGCATATGCATATGCATACACAAATATGCATATGCATACACAAATATGCATATGCATACACAAATATGCATACACACAAATGCATATGCATACACACAAATGCATATGCATACACACAAATGCATATGCATACACACATGCATATGCATACACAAATGCATATGCATACACACAAATGCATATGCATCCACACATGCATATGCATATGCATATGCACACACATGCATACATACATGCATATGCATACACACATACACACATATGCACATACACAATGCATCTACAATGCATCTGCATATACATACACAAATGCATATGCATACACAAATGCATATGCATACACACAAATGCATATGCATACACACAAATGCATATGCATACACACATGCATATGCATACACACATGCATATGCATACACACACATACACAATACATATGCATACAAACAAGCATGCATACGCATACACACATGCATACGCACATGCATACACACATGCATACACACATGCATACACACATGCATACACATGCATACACACATGCATATGCATACACACATGCATATGCATACACACAATGCATATGCATACAAACAAGCATGCATATGCATACACACATACATGCATATGCATACAAGCATGCATATGCATACAAACATGCATACACACATGCATATGCATACAAACAAGCATACAAACATGCATACAAACAAGCATACAAACATGCATACACACATGCATACACACATGCATATGCATACAAACAAGCATGCATATGCATACACACATACATGTATATGCATACAAGCATGCATATGCATATGCACATGCATATGCATACACACATACACACATACACACACACACAAATGCATATGCATACACAAATGCATATGCATACACACACATGCATATGCATACACACAATGCATATGCATACACACATATGCATATGCATACACACAATGCATATGCATACACACAATGCATATGCATACACACAATGCATATGCATACACACAAATGCATATGCATACACAATGCATATGCATACACACAAATGCATATGCATACAAACATACATGCATATGCATACACACATACATGCATATGCATACAAGCATGCATATGCATACACACATGCATATGCATACACACATATACACATACACACATATACACATACACACACACACAAATGCATATGCATACAAAAATGCATATGCATACACACAATGCATATGCATACACAAACCATATGCATAGACACATATCCATATGCATACACAAATGCATATGCATACAAACAAGCATACATACATGCATTCAAACATGCATACACACATGCATATGCATACAAACAAGCATGCATATGCATACACACATACATGCATATGCATACACACATATGCATACACACATTGGATCAGATGCGATCTTCACATTGGATCAGATGGGATCTCCACATACACCTTGGGGAGCGCATGAACATGATGACTCCAAAATATATCACATACATAATGGAGCTCCAGTCATGGATGCAACTGGGAAGTCAATGCATCAGCGCATTCGACAACTTTGCTCCATAGAATTCGGACATTCTGTAATGCTAAAATGGAGCAAACAAGATAGGGATTTTTAAAACAGTATCACACAAACGATATATGAAGAGTACCGGCCAGCACCTAGGAATCCTATTGTGAGTTCAGAGTGGATTCAACATACTGCACGGGAGCTGATGTCTCATCGACGGTCAAAAGCTCGCGATGCTTTTAGAACAGGCTTACCAAAGCCTATGTGGTTAGATTTTGAAGAGTGGGAATCCATTCAGGATGAGCAGCAACATACTCCTGATCGATATCGTCAACAGAGAGATGCAGTGGCCACACATTTGGATACGGTTGGAACGTCGCATTTGGGTAGCGGCGGATATGACAATATGCGCTACCAATTTGTAAGTATCATGTTAATTATTTAGTTTTTTTGTGTTCAGCACATAATGTATGTTCATGTAACATTTTGCATATTTATTTTAGGAGTTGGCAGTGGGTCGTCCTCCAACACGAACGGAAGAATCTTTCAGATATCGTCATGGATTGACTGCATTGTTGCAAGATTTATAGGGACAAGGTGCAATCATTTCATGGGAGAATATTCTATGATTAGGTAAACTTATAGCTTGGTTTCATATTTTTAGTTGTTGTTTATAAATTTCATGTCAATTTGTCTCATTTTACACATGCTTTGTTGCAGGATTGTAGGTGTAAATGTTTTGATCCCCTTACATATATGCTTTGCCACAATTTTGTATTACACTCCTATGTGGCAATGATGTACTATAATTTTGTATTCGATTCTTATATAGAAGTGCTTTTTCACATTGTCACAATTTTGTATTACACTCCTATGTGGCAATGATGTACCATAATTTTGTATTCAATTCCTATATGGAGGTGCTTTCTCACACTCTTGTACATCTTTCATTTATGGAATATACAAATTTTTGTACATGATTCATGGTTCATTTTTGCTCATATAAAATCATGTTTCGGTTGTCATTAGAGTACATAACACATATACTTGGTTTAGAGTTGGGCAGAGTGTATTGTCTTTTGCTAAACAACATCATGCTCTAGCAATAGACAACACACTCTGCCCAAAAAAAATTTGTGCAGATATGGTCGCCAGTATAGGCGTCGGTATGCCCAGTATAGTCATCGGTATATGCGTCGGTATGCCCAACAGAGGCACCGGTATGAGCGTCGGTATTACCGACGTTTATACTGACGCTCATATCGGCACATATACTGATGACTATACCGGTGTTATCTCTCCGATGCCCATACTGACCCCAACACTGACATCGCGAAAAAATTACGCCCGTTCAATTTCCTTGGTAGCAGCCTCGATATACCCTCGATGTTTTTTTTTTTTTTTTTTTTTTTAAAGGAAGTTCGGCATTAGCCTATTCTGCCGGACTTGAATTAAATAAAGAAAAGTACAAGAGAAGGGGACTAGTGCCCACGGGACCCCCCAAATCCCACAAAGCAGGGGAAGCTTTTACAGAGCTTAGATGACATTACAAAGAAGGTTAATTACCCTCTCATCACCCTCGATATACCCTCGATGTGTTGTAGTGGTAGTCAAAAAGGTTATAAATTATCTAATTGAAAATAAACTCAAAATTTTTACTGATCATCAAGCATTACTCTACTTGGCTAATAAACCTTGCAATACGGGTAGATTAGTAAGATGGTTTCTCTTACTAATGGAATATGAATTTGAAGTAGTTTTCAAAAAAGGCAACACCCACCTGCGGGTGGACCACCTTCGTAGGCTTACCTCAAGAGAGTCCCTCCAAGGAGTGTCATATGAACTTCTTGATGTTTACTTATTCAACCTAGAAGTAGTGTCTAATTGGGCCGAAACCATCGTGCCTATTCTAGACTTTGGACCCAGATGCCCTATACTAAGAGCAAAAGGTAATGAAGTAGTAAAATACCAAAGATATCACATAATGGTAGGTAGTGTGTACAAACACATAAATCAAGGCATTTTGGCTTATTGTGTGGGAGAATATGAGTAGGGGAAATGGTTGCAGTTAGCACATGTTGGTGCACTTAAGCAACATCACGCTAAACATCGAATCCTCTAGACTTTGTGAAGATAAGGTCTATACTACCCAACCATGGAAGTAGATGTCCATAATGTGTGTAAGGATTGTCCAACATTGCAATAGACCACTAGTAGAACATGCTACTCTATATCAAGTATCCCTAATGCTAGATTGGAGCCATACTTTGGTGGGATTTTTGAAGAAAAAAATTTTCCGTCAAGAGATGACATTAGCTAGGTGAAAAAGCTTAGAAGAGGAGGCCTTAGATTACACTCTCATCAGAGATAGTCTGTACACATGAGGAAGAGATGGATATCTTAGGTTGTGTGTACATGAGAGTGATTATCTTAAGATCTTAGAAACTGCTCACCAAGGTGTGGCAAGAGCACACTTTGGATGAGATAAGGTGATCAAATAAATACTATTCACAAGTCTTTGGTGGAAAACCATTCACATGGATGCTCATACCTATGTGAAGAGTTGTGACATATGCCAATGCAGTCAGTATCCGATATGCAAGGATTGGATGCCACTGAGACCCATGATGGGAGGACGTGCATTCTCCAAGTGGAAAGTAGACTCAATTGGTCCTATTAATACCCAAAGTAAGGGTCCACATGCTGAAAACATTCTCATTTCCATAGATTATCTAACCAAATGGGTAGAAGTGAAAGACACTAGGAAGAACAATGTAGAAACCACAACTAAGTTTCTATTCAAGAATGTTTTTATGAGATATAGTTTGCTAATAGAATTAGTCTATGACCATGGTACCCACATCTTGAATGAGGTCATTGAATACTTGTTACAACAATTCATGGTCATTCAAACTGTGCTAACTATGTTGGTAAACAATAAACGTTGTGATTGGGACAAACAGTTGCATCATGCTGTTTGGGCTTATAGAGCCACCAATAAAATGGTACTCAATACCACACACTTTCAAATGATGTTTGGTCAGAATGTAGTGTTGCCCTTAGACTTCCTGATACCCACTTTGAAGCTAGCATAGGAGCATCAATGGACTAACTATGAGCTCTCTTCTACAATTTTTGATTTAGAAGAACTAAAGAAACTCGATTAAGAGCAACTACTGGGATCTCTGCAGCTACTAGAGGCAAAAATATTATTTTGATGCACATGTAAGAGATAAGGGCTTGAATGTAGGAGATTTAGTCTTGGTGTACACACTCAAGAAACATGTTAGGAAACTAGAAAAGCATGGCTATGGGCCCATGATAGTCAACATAATATCAACCAAAGGAGTTGTCCAACTCGCTACCTTAGAGGTGATATACTACCAAGTTACATTAGTGGATACAGAGTGAAATTATATCAACAAACCCTAACCGAAGAAATTTTCGGTTGAATCAACACAAAAAAGAAGTGTAAGGAGGAAGAAAGATGGACTTGAGAAGAAGCTTAGGCAAAAGCCTTAGAATGCATCCGATGTATGAATTTGAGGAGAGAGAATCTAGATCAGCCTAGGCAATGTATTCATGAAGTTGGGAGATATCATATGGTTATGTGCCAACTTAGGAGTTTTACCCATCACATAATAATTGACAAACATCCTTTTTTGACCCTAGAAGTACAAGAGGGTGAGAATGAGTAGACTATAAGAGTGTTGATTGAGCAAGATGCAACCACTAATGGAATTAGATTTTCTTACTCTCGAGACCTTGATTTGAGCATCAATCTGTTTGAAGCTTATCTCTTAGGATTAGGAGGTGTGGAAACCCCTTTGCATTGGTGAGGTGAAACTTCCCAGCTCTATCACGATGTCCAAATGATAGTTAAAGTACTAGTGTGCTAGGATGAGAACCTCACAAAACCTCTTATCTTAGGCCAATATTGGATCTATGACCATTCAGTCAACTTAAACCTAAGAAGTGGAATTCTTTAGGTTTGGGTGAACCAACAACAGATCAAAGTTGAATTAGTAAGTTTTGCACTCAGTGAACTAGGAAAGGCATGGATTCCTAGTCCTTCTAGGATGTACACATGAAGACAAAGATGCTATTCTTGTCCAAAGTTCCATGATGCAAAATGATGCAACTATCAAGAAAATAGCAGAGACGATACGAGAACTCCCTTCTTTTCTAGAGATGGCCAACGGAAAATAAGCAAAGAAACCTAAATAGCAGAGAAAGCAGAAAACTGAATCTCATACTTGGAAACCTATCCAAAAAAGAGTGGATCATGGAGTGAAGCAGATCTAGAGGCTCAGCATGACCAAAAGTACGTATGAAACGAATGAAGCAGCCAAAAAAAAAGAATATCTTAATATTCCAAGATCCAACCTTAGTGATATTGGAACATCAAGTTTACACTATGATTGAGGTGGATTTGATCTACATCAAAAGCTACTGCTTGGATAACATTGAAAGAATATCCATTAGAGAACTTTTTTACTTATGCTTATTTATTGTACTTAAAAAAAAGATTTTTTATGGATCTTTTATTGTTGTAAATGCCTAGAGCTTTACACATGTAAAAGTAGAAAAAGAGAGCCCAAATTCCACGAATTTTTGGTGGTTGAGTTGCAATCAATCAATCAATCAATCAATCACCTAAAAGTAGATCAAACTAGATCTTCACTTTTTCTAGATTGTAGGAAAGTGAATTGATTTCCTCCAACAACCTTTAACACCTTCATTTGAATTCAAAATCCACGTCTAGAAGTCATGGAGCACTTGAAAAGTCTACATAAATACTTCAAATCACTTATACATTACATTGGAAGCAATATACATACATTTGTGACCATCATTGTCTTGCTCCTTCATTTTTTTGCATCATCTTCTTCAACAACAATAAGTGTGTAAAGGCTGCTACTCTCTCTACAGAGATCCAAATTGAATGAAATAGGTCGCATTCAAAAGATATAGGTGTTTAGTTTATTCATATAAAGTATCAGAGCATTTGATTCAATAGAGTGGGAGAAATATGAGTTTTTTTGTCTTAAGCTCAATCTATATATATTCCTAAAAAATAGGAGGTATCACTGATGAGTGTCTGCTTCATTATAAAAGCATATTTTGCTTATTCCTTGTATTCTTGTGCATTCTATACACTCAACACTATGTATATCACTCCCATAAAATGATTTTTTCTAATTATAATCATGCCGGTCACTATGAGCATCTAAAGTTCATTGTCTCATCCAAAGATAGTAAGTTTTTGAGCTAGTCAATATGCAAACCTATCTTTTGTATCGAATCTTTCTCCTTGATGCTCCAAAGTACATAGTGAATTTTATTGAAATTATCACATACCTATAAGTTATATTCTCGATCAAGATGGATGATGGATTTCCCTCAATGATTGAGAAGCTTGATCAACACAACTATGCAGCTTGGAAAATCAAAATGAAGGCCTTTTACAAGGTAGAAATCTTTATGGAATTGTAGCACGTGATAAGGCTATGCCTATTCCAAGATCAAAAGGAGGAACTACACAAGAGGAGACAGATAAGCTCACACTTTGGTGTGCAAGGGATGATCAAGCAAGGTCGTACATACTAAAATCTATTTCTGAATTTTTATTACCACATATTAGAGGATGCAAGACATCTCAATAGACTTGGGATCCCTAGAGACTTTCTTTTCTACTAATACCAATGCAAGAAAGAATCATCTTTGGAAAGAGCTCAACAAAATGAAGAAGAGACCTAAACAAACCATCACAGAGTTTTTTACCAAGGTCAAGGAGGTTGTGAATGAGTTAGTATCCATAGGAGAGCTAATTGAAGGAAAGGACATCATGAGGCAAATTCTCAATGGGATTCGAAGTGATAAGCAATGGCAATCTTTCACCACGGCTTATGATCGCATCATGGATGGGCAAACTCCAAACTTCAACATCTCTCTTGAACAACTCTCCAATCAACAGGCCATCAATAACATAAAGGAAGGTAACACCTATCATGTTAATTCAACTAGTGCTCTATATGTAGATAAGAAGGATAATAAAATGAAAGGAAAGAAGAAGAAAGAAGATGAAGAGGAGACTTCCCAAGCCAACTTTGCAAGCAAGAAAGAATGGAAAGGGAAGAAGAAAGGACCAAAGCATGACAAAGAAAAAGTTTAGAATGTTCAACCTTGTGCCATCTGCGATAAGACCAACCACACCACTCAGAATTGTTGGTTCAATGGGAAGACCCAGAAAGGAAGTGGAAGAGGTGGATATGGCAGCAATAGAGGTAGAGGTGGACACAACTTTAACAATAAAAATAGATGTTATAATAGAAGGGACATCAACAATTCTTCAAAAGATCAACCACATGAAGACTCATTGCTTCTTATGAATCTAAGGCATAAAGAAGGTAAAGAAGATGATCATTTGTTCTACATATATTCAAGATGTTCAAATCATGTTGCAAGGAACATTACTCTTGTATTTGATTTGGAAAGTCCAAAGCATAGAAATGAAGTTCAAACAGGGGATGACAGAAAGCATAATGTGGAGAAGATTGGTAATGTCAAAGCTTCCAGTGGTAGGACAAACATTCTGATTAAGGTTCTCTATGTAACCACTATCAATAAAAACCTAATAAGTGTAGGCCAAATAGTTGAAAAAGGCTTGCAAGTTAGGTTCACCCAACATGGAGCTTTTGTGGACGATCCATGTCAAGGCTTCAAGAAGATAACCAAAGGTGCGAAGCATGGTAGGCTCTTTACTTTTGAAGTAGGAGAAACCAGGAACATAGCTCCATTCACTTTTGGGTCTCAAACCCTAAGTGAGCTTGAAGTGTGGCATGAGAGACTTGCTCATGTGAATGAAAGAACCTTGAAGGATATATGCAAGGGTCAAAGTGTTCTTGGATTTCCAAGCATATCAAAGCAACACATGATTGATAGGTATGATGCATGTCAGATTGGGAACACACAAAGACAACCATTCAATCACAAAGGCTACATCCATAACAATGTATTGGAATTAGTACATATAGATGTATGGGGACCAAGTTAAGAACCTTCATTGAAAAGATCAAGGTATTATGTCTCATTTATTGATGACCATAGTACATGGGTTGTTCCATAATTTATCAAGAGTAAGAATGAACTGTTTGATTGCCTCAAAAAGTATCTAGCACATGTGTAGAATCATAGAGGTAGATCACTCAAGAAGCTCAGATCTAATGGAGGGGATAATACTTCTCCAAAGGTTTTGATGAGTTCTAGAGGATAAAGGTATCAAAAGGGAAGTCACTACCAGGTACTATCCTCAACTAAATGGAATTGGAGAGAGGAGAAACAAGATATTGGTTGGATCAATCAGAATAATGGTTGAAGAGAAGGGGTTTCCACATTATCTATGGGCAGAAGCTATTTCAACTACTATGTACATTGTCAATAGAAGAACATCCAAATCACTTCAAGGTATGACTGCTTATGAAGCATGGCATGGAAGAAAACCTAGTCGTTGACATTGCAAGGTGTTTGGTTGTTTAGTTTATGTTCATGTACCATCACAAATAAGAGGTAAGCTAGATGAAAGGACAACATAGGTAGTGTTTATTGGCTACAACTCAACTCACATGGGTTACATGTTTGATAATCGTTCAACCAAGCAATTCAGTACAAGTAGAGATGTGTTTGAAGAACATAGGTCTTGGTGTGATGAAGAAAAACAAAAGGTAACTCTACCATCTCATCTTGATTCTAATTCTCATGAATTAGGAAGCAAGAATGATACACATGTACAGGATCCAAGAAGTGATATAGATGACGACCAAGAATGAAAGGGAAAGGATTACAAACTATGGAAGTCAAGAGGCAAAGCAAAGATGTAGGAGTGTGGAGAATGCTCTAAGCAAGCACCTGGAAGATCAACAAGAGAAAAGAAACAACTAGAAAGGTATGGATATGACTCAAACTTTGTCACAAAGCATTCAATCAACTTGGTAAAAAACTCAATTTCAAAGGAACCCTCAACCTATGAAGAGGCAAAGGGAAACCCTAATTGGGAAAAGACCATGAAAGAAGAAATAGATGCATTGAAGGAGATGGATACTTGGGATTTGGTTCCAATGTCATCCAATCAAAAGGTGATTGGTTGCAAGTGGGTATATAAAGTTAAAAGAAACTTCGATGGATTAGTTTGTAGGTACAATGCAAGATTAGTTGCCAAAGGATGCTCACAAACTCAAGGTATAGACTATGAGGAAACATTCTCACCAATTGCAAAGATTACTACAATCAGAACATTGATAAGTGTAGCTACTGCAAGGAATTGGAGACTCCTCCAACTTGATGTAAAAAATGCATTTCTAAATGGTTGGATAATTGAAGAGGTATACATGTCACAACCACCCGGTTTTGAAAACGCTAATCATGCATCTTATGTTTGCAGACTTAAGAAAACATTGTATGTATTGAAACAAAATATTAGAGCTTGGAATTATAGGTTGGTTACATACCCACATTATCAAGGGTTCAGACCTAGCAACTGAGATCCTTCTCTATTCATCAAAAGGGATTACAATGAGGTTATCTATGTGTATATGTAGATGATAAGTGATGATTTGAATAGCATTGAAAGGATCCATAGACACATGGAAGAGGAGTTCAAAATTAGTGACTTAGGTGAGCTCACATATTTCCTAGGTATGCAAGTCATATACACAAATGAAGGAATGTATTTGACTCAGAGGGGATACATTCATGATCTACCTCTTAATTAAGTTCAAAATGGAGAACACAAAGATTGCATGTACACCTTTGGAGATGAATCATAAACTTAGTGTTTATGAAGGTGAGAAAATTGAAGACATAAAATAATATCAAAGCTTGGTAAGTAGCTTGATATATGCTACTCATACAAGGGAAGTCATCTCATATAGTGTGTGAGTGCTTACTCAATTCATGCACTCACGTACAAGATCACACATGGATGTAGCAAAGAGAGCACTCAAGTACCTCAAAGGTACAATCAATGAAGGTATATTCTATCCTTACTCTTCAGATTTGGATGTCGAAATCCATTCACATGCAGATTAGGCACGAGCCAACGATGATAGAAGAAGTACCTCTGGTTTTTTAGCATTTGCAAGTTCAAAGCTAATGTCATGAAGTTTCAAGAAGCAACCAACAATTGCTTTATCCTCAACTAAAGTAGATTAAACAGGTTTGACCATAACAACTTAAGAGGAAATATGGTTAAACACATTGTATACAAATTTGGGACTTGTGAGTTCCAAACCTCCAAATAACAATGATTCACTTGAAAGAACTTGAAGAAGCTTGTAGAAGGTAGAAAAGTGAGTTGCAAAGCGACGAAGTTTAGTCCAACCAACCGACACCAACCCTTGAGCTTATGGAGACTCAAATAGATCTTATAAGTATGCCATAGTGCAATAAAATGCACTATGTACTTTGGAGCATCAAGGAGAAAGAGTCGATACAATTCAGATAGGTTTGCACATTGAACAGCTCAAAAACTTACTATCTTTGGATAAGACAATGAGCTTCAAATGCTCATAGCAACCAGCATGATTAGAATTCAAAAAACTCTTTTTATGGTAGTGATACACATAGTGTTGAGTGTATAGAATGCAAAAGATTACATGGATCTTCTTCTTCATGGCGCTGTTCATGTGCTTTCGCAGACGTCTAACTCCAACAATTGGTATCACAGCAAGTCATCGCTTCATCTAGGGTGTCGTCTACACCTCTCCGGTTGGAGTCTCAGAATTAAAAGAAATTATATGAGCATACTCAAGGTGATTCTGAGATCAAAACAACTTTGCTATGTGATACGGAAATCGCGATCTGAGCTCATTTTGGACTCCAAACGCACTATCATAGTGCTTGTGCAAGCTATTTCATCTTTTTGTGCCAAAGATATATATACCAATTTTTTTTTGCCAATATAAGCATCTCAAAGTGTGCTATAGGTCTAGCAAAACTCGTTTGGGTAGTTTTGTTCAACTTTTTCAGATACAATCATTTTTTTTGCATCAGGGTATTTTAGTTAGTGGCCATGGCTGAAAGCAGTGATGCATTTCGTATGTTGGCTGTTGAGGATAAGTTGGATGGTATGAATTACCAATTGTGTGCTTATATGATGCATCATGTATTGGTCACAAAAATGAATATGGAATATTGTGCATGGTGTTGAAAGACATCATGTTACACCTGCGAATATAAGTACTCCAAATATAGGTACTGAAGCTAATGTAGATGGCATCGAAGATGTTGATATTGTGCAAATTTTTGTTCGTGCTGTGGCTTTTGTTGCACGTATTGTAGAGAAAATTCATTGAGATGACAGAGATGCTCAAGCATATGCATTGATAGCCTTGTTTGTTAAATGTGCCATTATCCCTCACATTCGCTCCTGTAGAACAGCTAAGGATGCTTGGGATACACTTACCACATTGTACCAAGCTAGGAATGAGGCTCGTGTTCCTTACCTCTGAAAAACGTTGGAGAGTGAGCACATGAATGAAGGTGATTCTATGGACAATTTTTTGACAAAGATCAAGGATTTGAAGGAACAATTGATTTTTGCTGATGAAGTCCTTCCTCAGAGTTCACTTCTGCAGACTGCTCTAAATGGTCTTCCCAACTCATATTAGAGTTTTGCTTCCACTCTTCATTTGATGATGAAAGGCAATCCAAATGCCTTAACATTTGAAGAGTTAGTTTATGTTTTGTTGCAGGAAGATTACTCTAGGCAGAACATGTCTATTATGCATGCTGTGGATCAAGCTTTCTTGCCTAGTCAGAAGGGCAAAGGAAAATGGAGCTCTTCTACTAGTAAGCAAAAATCTACTAATTCTACACATTCAAAGAAGGAAGACAAAGATGAGAAAAAATCCAGAAAACAAAAACTATCTTGCAAATACTAAGCAAATGATCATGTCATTAAGAGCTGTCGAAAACTGGTTGCTAAAGAGGCAAAGAAGAAAGAGGGTGGAATGGTTGCTGCAGAGGCCTCTACACCGAAAACAGAGTTTGGTAATCTTGTGCAGGATGAAGAATGGGTGTTTACTACTGTTTGTAGTTTTGACCCATGTTCTCATGAGCACTGCATTTCTGCAGTAGACTCAGATGTTTGATACTTTGATAGTAGGGTGACCAAACATATTACCTTGCAACACAATTTATTCTCTTCACTCGAGCTTGCCCCTATAGCGAATACCGTTACATATGCCAACAACTCCTCTTATCCTATTATGGGAGTTTGTAAGATCATTCTGACTGCTACTAATGGTAGTTCTTTTACATTATGAGATGGTTTATTTGTGCTAGGGATCAAGAAGAATCTGTTATCAGTTTCAGCCTTAGCCAAGAGTGGTTTGGCTGTGAAATTTGTCGATGACAGATGTATAGTTCATGATCTGTCAAATGACAATATGATTATTCCTTCTAGCATTTTATCTCGTGGGTTGTATAAGCTTATAGATTACGAAAAGTCTATGAATGATTCAGCATGTGTAGTACATGATTCTCAAGCTATGTTAGATGCAAAACTTTGACATGCATGCTTTGGTCATCTGAATTTTGCTAGTTTTCTACACCTGTAGAAGAGTTGCAATCAATCAATAAATCAATCAATCACCTTAAAGTAGATCAAACTAGATCTTCACTTTTTTTAGATTGTAGGAAATAAAATTGATCCTTCTAGCAACCTTTACCACCTTCATTTACATTCAAACTCTACTTGTAGAAGTCATGGAGCATTTGAAAATTCTATATAAAGACTTCAAATCACTTGTACATTACATGGAAGCAATATACACACACTTATGACCATCATTGTCTTCCTCCTGCATTAGAAATGGAATGATCTGCATCATCACATGAAACCTACAAAGCTTGAGAAGTTGCCTCATTAGTACTAGCACTAGACTCTCCACCTGTAAAAAGAGGCAGGAAAGTATCATACATGTCTTTGGAGCTAACAGATGTCTCCTTAGTACATGAAAGTAATGGCTAAGTAGCATCTTTGACAAAAACAACATCACAGCTAACCAAAATGCATTTAGATAGTGGATGATACAGATGATAGCCTTTACTTTCATAACTATACCCAACAAAAATACATTTTACTGCTTTATCATCCAATTTTTTTCGATGTTGTTTAAGCTCTAATGCATATGCCAATCAACCAAAAACATGCAAATGAGCAACAGATGGCTTGCCACCATGCCAAGCCTCATATGGAGTGATAGAATTTAGTGCTTTAGTGGGACACCTATTAAGTACATATGTTGCACACATGACAGCCTCAAGCCAGAAACTATGTGGTAAAGCCTAACTCTTGACCATACACCTCGCCATCTCCATGAGTGACGTGCACTTTTGTTGAGCAACTCCATTCTGTTGAGATGTATACGGCACTGTACACTGATGTTTTATCCCATGCTCAGCTAGAAATGCATTAAAGTCAAAAGACATATATTTCCCCCCTCAATCAAAATGGAGGGTCCCAATTTACATGCTGACAAATTTTCAACCAAAACCAAAAGGTATTTGAAGAGCATAAACACTTCGGACTTAGATTTCAATGGATATACCCATGCATGCATGGAAAAATCATCAATGAAAGTCATGAAGTAAAGATAGTTTCCAAAAGAAGGTGCCTACATAGGGCCACAGACATCACTATGTACAAGCTGCAATTTCTGAGTAGCCAGAATTGAAACATCTTTTGGACAAGATGAACGCTCCATTTGCCCAAAAAATAGCTTTCACATACATGTTTACTCGATGCCTCAAGTTTGGGCAAATTCGTGGAATATGGCCTCTCTTTTTCTACTTTTACATGTGTAAAGCTCTAGGCTTTTACAATGATAAAAGACCCATAAAAAATCTTTTTAATAAAATACAACAAATGATCATAAGTAAAGAATTCTCCAATGGATATTCTTTCGATGTAATCCAAGAGATATATTTTGATGTAGATCAAGTCCGCCTCAAGTATAGTGTAAGCTTGATGTTTGAATAGGTAAAGTATGCTTGACTCTTCGTTCTCTAATAGGCTGAATACCTACCATAGCTCTGAATCTACAAAGCTTTATTTACTCCTAGGTTTGAATCAATGCTTGCATGCCCTCACCTCACCAACATCGAGGATAAAATCTCTTATCACTACATCAGTGAGTACAATCACACCTAGTTTTCATTGGAAATGGGTACCTAAAAAGTCCTAAATCCAAGTAGATTTACCCTCAAAACCTTTAAATTCCATCAAAGGAAAAATCTACAATTCCATAAGGGAAGTGTGGCATATCAAAATCTGTCTCAAACCCCCTAAAACAACAATGTAAATATCCTTTCAGAAGAATAGATGCATTTTGAGTGCAACACATCACCTTCACTTACTTACTCATCAGTACAAATATCATGTTCTTATTGTATAGGGAACACAAATCATCTTGTTTCCAATGCAATGCTAATATGATGTTCTTCTTCTAGAATATTTAGGAGCAACAACAATCGCTAGCACTATGGTGGAAGCAACTCGCACCAGTTCCTAGCCAAGGACTAGTCAGCAAACAATAGATATAAAGAGCCTACCTATATTAGATGAACTTAAGGGATGACCACAGGATATGAGGGACTTACAGATCATCCCTATCCAAGATCCACCAATGGATCATACAACTCAGGTGAACAAGAACTCCCATTAGTTTAGTGAAGTGACAAAAACCCTTGAGAAATAATCTTTTATTTCAGAAGTGAAGATAGAGTACAACAATGTACGAGGGACATACCAGTTTTTTTACCACAAAATTGAGCATTTAGAGGACTCATTAGAGCTACGTCTGATTTGGGAGAAAGAGGGTCTCGTAGAATGTTTCGTTGCCAAGCTTCCAAAGCCTCGCTTTATGCATTGCAACTATCTCATAAACTCATTAACACCCAAGAAGGACCCCAAAGCATCCATTACTTTTGTAATTCCATCGTTAGCGGGTGGCGACAAGTTAAAAAGGTTTTGTTTGACCAATAACATAGTACATGAAACCTTAATAATGCAGTGTGTGCATATCCTCACTCAGAAGGAGGGTTTACTTCTGTATAGCATTAAAAATAGGAATGTCAGAAAACTTAAGGATATGGTGGCCATGACACCCACATCGTGGTCCACCTTCAGATGTGTATGCAACATTTTACCTTCCTAGGGATGGATAGTTTCATAATGTCTCACAAGAAAGTTTGGTTCAGTTTGTACTTAGCAGATACACAAAACATGATGCTCAACATGTTGCACTCGATTATTGATATAATCCACAAAGCTCACAAGTGATGGCTATGGAAGGTAGTGTTGCATGGATGCTCTACTCTTACAAGGATCATCTATAGATGCCTAGCTTATGACATACCCCTTTAACAAGTACTCTCCTAGAACAGAGTCAAACAATTTAAGAGGAAATCCTCTACACCACCATCAAAGAGGATGAGAGGGTCCATACCATGTGCTCAAACCAAAGTAGCCACCTTGACTCTGGATGTAACTCCTACACCACAAAAGGGCCGTAGGACTGTTCACACTCAGGGTACTAAGGAAGAGTACAAATGGACCCAACTTGATTTTCCCCCCTGCCATAAGATTTAGAATTCCTTGGAGGAAGCTATCTGGGAGAGCTTAGTAATGAAGACCTTGAATGAGTTCTCCAAGATTTGAATTTGGACTCTGAAGAAGAAGAAGGGGTAGGTGACCATCAAAAACACCATGAAGAAGGACAAAAAGGATAGGTAGATGAAGAAGAAGAAGAGGAAGAGGAGCACGATGATGAAGAACATGACAACAGAGAAGAATGTTGAGAAACTAAAGGTGCCCTTGCCTATATACCACAATTACAAAGATTGTACGACACAATTGTGATTGTACAAGAACAACATTACCTATCTTTCACCATAGAAAAAGCATTGATTTACCTCTATAATTTATGAAAAAGACCTTCCGAATTACAAAAGCATCTATTCAATGTTAGAAAAGCCAATGCCTTCCTATGATCGATGATGTGTCGAGAAACAATCATGCCATGGTAAGAACATAAAGATCAACATGTTGGGACATGAAGCAACTATAGTTCAAGAGGCCATCACTAAAGCTACGATTGACTTGATGGCCGAGACTTTTTCTTAAACTTTGCCAATATCCCGTTAGCAATCTCCATCCTCTCCTACCACTACTGAGGTACAAACAACCATAGAGACCACTACAACCAATCAAGGCACGAAACCCATCTTCCACATTCCTCCCGATTCCCCACTCCATACTAAAAACATCACATGTAGAACATCCTTCAGCTTTCAAGAACTCACCTCCCAAGCTGTAGTCTTTTCTGCCATCACCAACCTGCTCTAAAATACCTCTAACAAATTCATTGCACAAGTCATAGGTCACCCTATCATAACCAATGTAGTAGGCACTTCCCATTGCACTAACGGAAGTATCCATTTCCCGATCACCTCTTACACCCAAGTCCCATTCATCGCAGATACTTATTATTCCATTCTCTGACCCCCAACAATTGTTGTCAACACATCACAAGTCTGGATTGCTTTCGTGGAAGCCTTGGCTCGCCCTCCAAGACCATTTTCTTTGGGCTCGAGCCCAATCGTAAGAACTTCACTCTACAGAAACACCACATGCACATCACTTATCATTCCCATTTGCAAGATAGAATGCACATGCACTATAGTGTGAGACCCCATGGATATCTCACCACACACAACACTACCTCCTCTCCCCACACTTCCACAATCCTCCATTCCCCCTCCACCAACATCAATAGCACCCATCACACGTTCATCCACAACATTCACATCGCCCATTCCCAATCCAATTCCCCTTTATTTCCCCCTATAAATATCACATCTACATCTATAAGTAAGAGCATTAATACTTTGATTTAGTGTGCTAACCAATTACAACAAGATTATCCGTAGCTAGAAGCTCCAAATGCCATTGTCCAAGAAGAATCTCAATGACTACAAGCGTGAGTGATGGCAGAGGAGGAAGAAAATTGTACGATGCATGCACACAATGACACAATCCAACAGGCACACCATGAACTCAATTCTAGATTTAAAGATGTGGATGTTGAAGCAATCAAGAATTTAGAGATCATGCTATACCAATAGATGGACATGAATGCCAACTTACAATGAAATATGGGCCTTTTAAGAAGACACATGTCAGGAGCTATGGAGGAGAACAAATGGCACCAATAGCAAAACCACGAAAACTTAGAAGCAAACATGGAAGGGGCCCCTCACATAGCCATTCGTCCTCATAGATTTCTAGTTGTTCCCTTTGACAATATCTGAATATTACTAGAAGAACATGCAAACTTCCTTGAGTCATGCATGAAAATGGAAGAAGAATGTGAGAAATTGAAGAAGCAATTAGCCACCACAAGTACACAGGTACTTGAAGCTATTCCCCTACAAGAGGACACTAAAGAAGTGTGGAATCTTCAAAAGCAAATAGAGGAATAAAAAGAAAAGTTAGCTCATTATAAATGACCCCCTCATGAGAAATAGAGTACAATCCATGCTACTACCCAATACCCCACCGATGCCCATGGCCCCACTTTGCAATCAAGGTAAACAATACTAAGGTTGCTTTGACTATATAAATTACCCGTGCTATGCTCTGTGGAAGGGAACCTCCACTATAGGATATATGATCTCAACGATATGCCATTGGACACCATGATTCAAGAATCTACCTGATGTCATCGCAAAAATATGTGTGAAGATCTTCAAACTCATGATGATGGTGTTTGAAATGCTCAAAAATGTGAAGGATTCATACATTTCACTTCTGGGCATCAATGAAGGGAACCTTGTCTTGGTCTATGAAATGAGTAGGTCTCCTTCTGTCAACACCATCTATGCATGTCATCCTACAATCAAGTACATGCCTGCTTGTTACAAGCAAACATTCAAGGAAATGTTCTCAACTGAGTTTTGGGAACATCACTCCAAACTTTTCAGTCCCAAATCCACACATCTTCTGCATCGTTTTGTAGTAGAACATGCCATCCATGCCAAACATTTATGCATGCCACATCTCGACATTCTAGGTCTTGTAGATTAGGATGGTTTAATGATTGATTAGCATAAGGCCTTTGATTAAAAGAGTACATGCTAGATACTAATGTGTTGCAATATTACATCTCATGCCCTTTACCAGAGAGGTTTTTCGGGGATGACAAACACGAGAGAGGGGGGGTGTTGGAAATACCTAAGGTGTTCTGAGCGATTTCAGAAGACACGGAAGTATGAGGCAGTACATTCCAAGAGAGTTAGAGTAGAGGGAAGGTCAAATAGAACCAAGTCGACAAGGAAGTCAACGTAGATCTAGGGAGTAGGTGAAGAGATTCTTTTTTCAAGAGCAAACCATTATCAATAGTGATTTTCATCACTCCACTACATTGTAATTCTCTTTTTTGATAATTCCAACTTTATTTTGTTCAAGTCGAATAGTCCTTATGTTTGAGGACTACTAGATCTATGTACATACCAATTTTCATAATATTTAGAGCTTGTTTGAGCCTTCAAAATAGCTTAGGAACCTAATTTTTAAGTAGGCTAGACACTAGGTGCGAATAAGTCGAAAGCTAGTCAAAAACTAAGCTAGAGAGCTCATTTTTGAGGCTGTATTTTTGGGAACTAAAGCAATTTATGCACATTGTAAACTTGTTTTTGACTAATTAAAGATTCCATTGCTCCATTTCTTCGTCTTAATTCATGTATGTGTATGCATGTGTGCATGCTTCTCACTCACACACTTGTACTATCACTTGCTCATGGTTGTCATACCTCCCTCATGTATCCAACGTACCTCATGTATCACTTGCTCATGGTTGTCATACCTCCCTCCCGAATTCCAACGTAAATTGTTTTTAATTTCTATGTTAATTTCTTGGAAAGCGAATCATAACTCAATAGAATGAAAACACGTTTGAATGTCAATATTTGTGCGTAGGCACATGATGAAAGGGTAAATCGTGATTCTACGTTATCACTTTTATGTGGGATGCTTGAAGAAATCGTGAGTCGACGTTGTGTCCTTCTCCAATCTCCAATCGTGAGTCGACGTGAGGGATTCCGCTTCTTCTGTTTGCGAGAACTGAGGGTGAAAACCAACAAACATAACTCAATAGAAACTTCTTTGATGTTTGTGGCTTATGATGGAGAGAATTGGAGGCTCCGCTTATTATTCCCCGCAAAAAAGTTTGAGAATAACCAAGTGCACAAGCATGTGAAATTCAAGATTTTTTGGGTATTTCAGATGGAAAAGTTTGGTATGCATGCTTTGCGTAAAAGATTCTTAAATGGTATCCTCTCTCTCAACACTTTAGGAACCTTCGAAAACTGTATATGAGGGTTTTATCATCCGTAAAATGCAGCACTCATCCTTCCCCAAGTGATGTGTATGGTCCTATGGAAATATCTTCACTTGGGAATTACCTATCATTCCTATGCCTCATTGATCAACTTTCTAATGATCATAGGTTTATACATTGGAAGCCATTTTTAAAGTGTTTATGTGCTTTAAGGAGTCATTGGTTTTAGCTAAAACTCTATCATTATGTAAAATGTGTATTGTCTTCTTGATTCAGGGAGAGAGTATATGTCTTATGATTTTAATGCATTTTTCGCTAAGGCTGCGATAAGACCTCAATGCACAGTGCTCTATACACCTTAAGATAGATTTCCCGATAGGAAGAATAGGTAAATCATGTAAATGGAAAAATGTATGATCAAAAGTCACAATTTACCACATATTTTTATGTGTGCAACGTATATACTTAATAGCTGCATGTTCCATGAAAGCATTAAAATCTATCACTGCATATGACGCTTACAAAGTTCATAACAGACATGTTGGACATTCATGTGTTTGTGGTTGTCCAGCATATACATTAGTGCCTAAACAACAACAAAGAAAATTGGATGATAAGATTGTAATATGTTTATTCATTGGATATAGCTCTAAAACCATAGGCTATTATTTATGTCATTCATAAATTAAAGTAATTTTGGTTAATCTTGATCTTTGTTTTTTTATTGAAGACGTCTTTATGTCATTTGTATTGTAGCGAAAATGCCATGTGCTTAAGACAAGGTCATTGCTTTTGATGATTTCTTTACTGCCACTGGATGAATTACAATCGTTCATAGAATTTTTTTCACTTGAACCTCATTGTGGCTTGAATCTACATCACTTGGAAATTAACATAACAAATCTCAATAGTTATTTACATGAAGACTTATATGTATTAAACCTTGTTCTTTAGTGGAAAACGACCATGATAAAAACGTATGCACAAGGCATTGGATAGATTGAACAAAGCACCATATGCTTGATATGAAAGGATACATCCCTACTTGCTAGCACATGGATTTGTGAAAAAATCAATAGAGAGCACCGAAAATGTTAAGCATGTAGGTGAGGTACTTCTAATCATTGTTGTATATGCAGATGATATGTTGTTCATTGGTCCTAATGTGAAGATTGAAAATATATGGCCACTCCCATAAAGAGAAGTTTAGGTTGATTTTCATGATACTCCTGATGCATTTGACATTGTTCTCTATTAGTAGGTTGTTGGATGCTTGATTTTCTTATTCCTCAGCTAGTTTGATATTCACTTTGTTTTCTCTCTGATGAGAAGGTTTACGGATATCCCAGATATAAAACCACCTTTTGCGACTTAGGTGGTACCCAACTATTTGGATCATTGATTCCTAGCAGGGATCTAAAGTGAAATGTTTTTTGACTCACAATGGATTGTTAGCTATGAGAGACATGTGCTTGCTACTAGTTTTTCCTTCATGCTTGGTAGCACATGCATATCTTGGATGAGAAAAAAGGCCACTTCTACCGCTGAAGCTGGGTATAGGGAAGTTTTCATAGACACTATTGAGTGTGTGTGGCTCAAACGCCTTTTGGTTAATTTACATGTTGGTTAGTCTTTTGATTCCAAATTCGTTACTGATAGTCAAAGCGCAATCGAGTGGTGAGGGACATTGAAGTGTAATATTGAAGTGTAATATCCTTTTGTGAAGGAGAGATTCTATGCTAAAGACATGAGTTTGGCTTACGTGCCCATAGAGGATAATGTTGGAAAGATTTTAACAAATGTTTGGTTGACTTACTTTTGTGGATCAATTTCGGTCCACACAGCTTGGACCTTCATTATGCATGAGTGTCAAGTCCTTGTTCACTCCATCACTACTTGAAAAGATTTGGTAGTGATGTGTGAGAACACACTTAAGATTGTGCGGGCACTTTTTTCCCTCTTCAAGAGCTTTTTTTTCCTTGATTTGTATATATTCCTCTAGATCTAAGGCTTACTTATCTTTTATATATTTCAATTAGTAATACAAACTCCTTTCGGCGTACTCCGATCCTTCTGCAATCCCCAAATTCGAACATAAATTATTCTTATTTCGTATGTTAAATCTCTATGTTCATGCTTGCCGAGAGCTGATGGTAAAAGCCAGCAAATATAATCTATCCGTACATAACTCAATAGAATGAAAACTTCTTTGATGCGTTTGAATGGCAATGTTTGTGCGGAGGCTCATGATGAAAGCGTAAATCGTGATTCTACGTGATCAGTTTTATGTGGGATGGTTCAAGAAATCGTGAGGGATTCTGCTTGTTATTCTCCGTAACCTCACATATGAACACAGCGATGAGTTGCGTTTTTTCTTCCGCGCTTTTTCGACGACGAAAGCGGACCTTCATCAAATCATTATATTATAAGCTTAGAGTTTCCCCGTAATTCCATACTACTGGCCGTAACTTCTGAAGTGGACAGCGACAATGTGGACAGCGATGACGAAGGGAGAGCTCTGCACTCGAGCAGCTTCATCTGTTGTCTCAAGCGCAGCGACCTCACGACCCATGCTTGAGAAGCTTCTCAGCGCGTGGGAGTGGTGCGTCCCATCGGAGGACTCATTCAATACTATAGTGAAAGCTATGGTCTGACCTTTGAAGACGAAGCCGAATCCCTATATGCGCATCGCCAACTTCATAGTTCAGGCATTATAGATTTAAAGTATGAAATTGGAGCTTTCTGACTGGTTCGAAACATTGAGCTGTGAAACAGAGTGATATGTGCATGCTCGAAACTTCGAAACTATATTTGCAGCGTCGCTTTCAAATTCGCATATTCTCTGTGGTATAATTCTTAGTTAATTCGAGCTTTCTGACTGGTTCGAAACATTGAGCTGTTAAACAGAGTGATATGTGCATTGCTCTCAAATTTGCATATTCTCTGTGGCATAATTCTTAGTTAATTACTAGTAGCCTTTCAAATTTTCTTGTCATGTAACATTCTCATCTTCGGATGTAACTTCTATGGTATTCGAATGTCTTTCCAATGGGATGACCTAAACGGACCTCTTCTATTTTCCTTTCTTACTTTCTTTCTATTCTGCTCAGTACGAACGTCTCAGTAGGAAGATATCACCACACCATCAGACGAATACTCTCTCTTACATCAACAGCGTCGTGGCTGGAGTACATCGTGCGAAACAGCTTGCGCGCGAATTGGAATATCAAGATTGACAGAGATGAGCAAGGGGAAAGCTCACTATGATAACCCATCGTCTGAGACATCTTGCCAATTGGAATATCAAGATTCCCCATCGACGGAGTTCGATTGATATAGATGAGTAGGGGGAAAGCTCACAAATGTCAATCGAATTCCATCGATGAGACAGATGTCGATGGAGGGAATGCGTTTTTTCCTTTCGCGCTTTTTCAACGACAAAAGCAGACCTGTATCAAATCACGATATTCTAAGCTTAGAGTTTCCCCGTGGTGCGCCATCGACGGAACTCGATGAGCACGGACAGAGCTCACTATGATAAACCATTGTCTGAGACAGCTTGCGAAGTCGAAAGCTCACGAATGTCAATCGAGGGAATGCGATTTACATAGATGAGCAAGGGGAAAGCTCACTATGATCAACCAGATGTGTGCAATCAACAAAGGTGCTGTTAATCGCAAGGAACTTTTCTTATAACTAGTAGTTGAAGTAGACTCGAAATATGTTCTAAGAAATCAAATTGTATTGCACATATAGTACATGAAATGGTTGGGAATGAAGGATGGGAAGGAGGAGCACAATGTGTGCTTCAATGATGATCCAAATTGCGACTATAATCTCCTCTAATTGTAGCACAAAAGGCTACTCTAATCCACAACTTTTTTCATGAGTTTTTATAGAGATTTTTGAATTCAAACTTGGTGGGATTCCACCTAAAAGTTCCTCAATCATTGGGGAATCTCATCTAATTGACTTCTCCTACTTTAAGTCTATGATTTGCACCCAATAAGCTTGCAGGATTCCTTTTTTTCCTTCTTATATTTAGCGACTCTACTTTTCTACTTTTACAAGGGATAGTTTTTATGAATTCTCTTATTGAAAGTACATAAAAGTCATTACATAAATGTTTTTAATCAAGAACTAGGCTTGGAAAAATGCAGTAAAATTGGTAAGTGCCAAAGTATGGTCATATGTGTACTTGAAGGAAGCTACAAACTTAGAGGAGTGTGTGCACTCTTAGTATATGATCAATGTCTACCCCTCATGATTGTATGCACATTTTGTAAGGCCCCCATTATGAGGAGAAGCCAAGCGTGCATTACCTAACTGATGGGAATCCCAACTTGCATGTTGGATGAAGCTCATATTGGACCATGTAAGGTATTGTAAGGAAAGGGAGTTACCAGGGTCCCCAATTGTGGGGTCCGAGGAATATTCCATGGAATAATCCCTGTCGAAGTCAGAAATAAATATATTTGTTAGGTCGGTTCAACTGGTCTAAGTCGTGTATGACAATTACGTGGGCGGTGACCGCCCATGCTCTACCGCCCATGTATAGCCGTCCACGGAAGGCCACCCATGATCCTATATATACATGACTTCTGCACTACCTAAGACATTGAGTTGAGCCAGCATACCTCTACGTTGTATCTCCCTATCTAGAGTTGTCTAGAGCACCATTTAAGCTCTACCTTGAGAGCGCACGGGTGGACAACGCCATCATCTTTGTACTTGCTATTAGTAGAAAATTGTTGAGATTCTTCTATATATGTTATCTTCTCTGCTACTGCTCCTGTGTTATATTGCGTAACTATTGTCTTACATTGTAGGTTCGAATAGCTTGAGAAGTATCACTATTTTAGCCTACTAGCAGACTAGAATATCAGTAGATTATTCGAGTGATTACATGATGGCTTCATCATCGAACACTGGTGTTGGTGCTTCAGCTAATGTTAATGCTGCACCTATTCGAATTACTCCACCTGCATTCACTTAAGGGAAGCTGGATGGATCCAACTATACACTCTGGAAGTTCAAAATTTTTGCAATTTTGGACTCCTGTGAATTACTTGACATTGTCATGGGACCGATGGGATTGGATCCAGAGCCTATACTAGTTAAAGATCTAGCTAATTCAAGATTGATGATTCAACCAGATCCACATCTTCTACGAGCTTGGAAGATGCAGAATGTTGATGCATTATGTGCAATTGTCACTAGTGTAGGTGATTCTATGCTTACTTTAGATCAACATACTACTAAAGCACATGAGTCTTGGGGCATATTGGCTCGACAATATGAGACCAAGAACCACACTAGCATATAGAATTTAGAAAATCAGTTGGCAAATGAAAAGCATTCTGATTTTGAAAGGGCTAAAGATTTTATCAAACGGATAAAATATCTTCAAGACAAATTGGCTCCAGTTGGTGTTGTTATAACACTAGAAGAGCTGGCTCAAAGATGTGTACGTGTTCTTCCACCAAAGTATGATGGATTAGTAACATCCCTTAACACTCAGGTAAGAACAATGCCCCTTACATTTGAAGAGTTTTGTGCTATGCTTTTAGAAGAAGAGATGCAATTGAAGAATTGGCAAAGTACAAGTGATGCTTCATTCTCAGCAAATGCAAAAGGTAAAGGCTCTTATGATAGATCAAAGAAGAAGCCAAAGAAGAAAAAGTTCACAGGAACTTGCTTCTATTGTGAAAAGAAAGGACATGCCATCAAGGATCGTAGAAAGAAGCAAGTTGATGAATGGAATGTGATTGTAAAATCATCGTGGAAGAGCAAAGAGTCTGCAAACAACACAAAGCTGGAACTATGGGTAGCTATTGAAGAGGTATGCTCATGGCCTCAAGCTTGTGTTGATGAACCATGGATTTTAGATAGTGGAGCTTCTCACTATATGACCAATAAAAAGGATTGGTATAGTTCCCTGGTGCCTCTAAGGGAATCCATCAATGTAGTGGTGGGAAATGACTCCAAGTGTCCAGCAAAAGGAACTGGAACCATCTCTTTTATCACTTCTCCAGGTATTGAGAAAAAGTTATTCAATGTTCTCTATGTACCTACACTTAAAAGAAATTTGTTGTCACTTTTTGCAATAACAGATCGTGGACTCGAAGTTCACTTCAATAAGAGTGGTGCGGAAATCATGGATTCATCAGGTAATGTAGTAGGTAAAGGGATAAGACATGATAACTTGTATGAGCTAAGTGCCTTAATTGCTACAGAAGATAAAGATGTAAGCAGGTTATGGCACCAATGATTTGGGCATCTCGGATTTGCAGTTTTGAAGGAGATGCAAATAACAGGGATGGTTTCTCATTTGCCTGCATTTTCAGAGTCGTAGGAACCTTGTGAAGCGTGTATGATGGGCAAGAAACAATGAAAGGCATTTCCAAGAGAGATCAACAATCGATCTCAAGCTCCTCTAGAGTTGGTACATGCTAATCTTTGCGGTAAAATGTCTACATTTGCTTTAGGAGGATCTTTCTACTTTTTGTTGTTAGTCGATGATTATAGTAGAAAGATGTGGGTTTATTTCATTGGAGAGAAGGTTGATGCTTTTGAAAAATTTAAAACGTGGCATAAGTATGTAGAAAATGAATCAGGAAGGAAACTGAAGAAATTTAGAATAGATAGAGGAGGTGAATTCTTGTCAATAGAATTCAAGAATTACTGTAAGGAGCATGGTGTGAAAAGGCAACTTACCACAGCTCATACACCTCAACAAAATGGCGTTGTTGAGTGCAGGAACAAGACAGTAGTTGAAATGGCTCATTGTATGTTAAAGGCTCAAGACATGCTTGATTCATTCTGGGCAGAAGCAGTCAATATAGCACTCTATATCCTCAATCGAAGCTACACAAAGGCACTGAAGGGGATGACTCCTCAAGAAGCATATTCTGGTAAAAAGCCTTCAGTTTTGCATTTTTGAATTTTTGGTTGTTTCTGTTATGCACATATTCCTGATTCAAGAAGATCAAAGTTGGATTAAAAAAGCAAAAAGTGTGTCTTCCTAGGATATAGTGAAGAGTCTAAAGCATACAGGTTGTGGGATCCTGAGGCAAGGAAGATTTTTGTGAGCCGAGATGTGGTGTTTGATGAATGACCAAACTTAGTAGAAGATAAAGGTAAACCTACTATCTCATGAAACGGAGAAATATCTCACCTTGTGCCTATCAAAAGACAGGTTAAAGTTGAGGAGGAGGAAACATCTGATGGAGAAATTTTCTCAATAAAAAGCCAACCAGTTGTAGTTGCACAACGTAAGCCACTACTGAGGTGGGCACAAGAGCTCTTTGATGATCACAATCCACATGTCGATGTACGAGAATCATCCTCGGATGGATTACGAAGATCAAAGAGAATAGAGGAGCAAAGAAGAGCCTCAAAACACATTGTTAACATGGGTCTAATGGCAGATATCATGGGCTCGATAAATAAACCTACCGGCATTGAAGAAGCCCTTGATGATCTAGGTTGGAGAGCAACAATGCAGTCATAGTATGATAGTATACTAAAAAATGATACATGGGATCTAGTGGACTTGCCGCCAAAGAAGAAGGTAATACGTACTAAATGGATTTGGAGAGCTAAGTATAAAGCAGATGGAACATTAGAAAAGTATAAGGCAAGATTAGTTGCACAAGGTTTTTCACAAATTGAAGGATTTGATGTTCAAGAAACTTTTGCGCCAATAGCACGCATGAAAACTATTCCTATGGTACGTGAAGTAGCTGCACAAAAGGACTGGCATATTTTCCAGATGGATGTCAAATCTACACTTTTGAATGGTCACCTCAAGGAGGAGGTATATGTATCTCAACCACCAGGTTTTGAGGTGACCAATTCAGAAAATAAAGTTTGCAGGTTGAAGAAAGCTTTGTATCGACTTAAGCAAGCTCCACGGGCTTGGTACCAATCGATAGATAATTTTTTCAAAAATATGGGTTTTGAAAGAAGTATTTCTGATGCTAACTTGTATGTAATGAAAAGGGATAGCAGGCTAGTTGTTGTCATTGTATATGTAGATGATTTGATCATTACAAGAGATCGTCAGGAACTCATCAATCAAACTCGGATCAGCTTGGGAACTCAGTTTGAAATGGCAGACTTAGGTCCACTCCATTTTTGTCTAGGAATTGAAGTATGGCAAAGGAAGGATGGCATTTGTATCTCACTACAAAAATATGCCAAAGAAATTCTCAAGGCATTTGGAATGATGGACAGCAAACCAACTAGCACACCTATGGAGGTAAATCATAAGCTATCTATGGATGATAACATGCCTGATGTAGATGCTAAGAAGTATAGGAAGATTGTTGCAAGTCTTATTTTTTTGTGCAACACTAGACCAGACATTTGCTATGTTGTAGGAGTATTAAGCAGGTTTTCCAACAAACCTAAGGAGAGTCACTAGAATGCTGGAATGCAAATTCTAAGGTACATTGCAAGAACCTTGGATTTTGGTATTTTTTATACCAAAGGTGATACGCTTCAAGGATATTGTGATTCAGATTGGGCTGGAGATTGTGATTGTAGAAAATCAGTTTCTGGATATTGTTTCGCACTTGGTTCACGAACATTTTCTTGGGTAAGTAGGAAGCAACCAACTCTCACACTCTCCTCCACTGAAGTAGAGTACAAAGCAGCTTGTTTTGCTTCTTGTGAGGCAGTGTGGTTAAGGAGAATTCTTGCAGATCTAGGCTTTTCATCAAATATGGCGACTCTACTCAAGTGTGATAATCAAAGTTGTAGGGCTATTGCAAAGAACCCAATATTTCATGCTCGCACCAAGCACATAGAAGTACAGTACGATTACATTCGTGAGCTAATTGAAGATGAAATTGTGGAGCTAGAATATTGCCCAACAGAGGCAAACTATGCTGATATGTTCACTAAAGCACTTGGAAGAGAGCAGCTCAATAGACATCTTCAACAGATGGACATAGGACCAAGACCTACTTGATTTATCATCCGTAAACATTGAGGGGGGGTGTTAGTATATGATCAATGTCTACCCCTCATGATTGTATGCACATTTTGTAAGGCCCCAATTATGAGGAGAAGCCAAGTGTGCATTACCCAATTGATGGGAGTCCCAACTTGCATGTTGGATGAAGGTCATATGGGACCATGTAAGGTATTGTAAGGAAAGGGAGTTACCACGGTCCCCAATTGTGGGGTCGGGGGCAGTGATGAGCAACCTGGGTAGGGGGTCCAAGGGGGCTAGTAAGCCCCCTGGCTGGGGGGTCTCAAGGGGCCAGCGGGCCCCCTGGTGGGGGTCCGGGGGTAGCACCCCCGGTGCGTTAGTAAAGGGAATATTCCATGGAATATTCCCTATCAGAGTCAGAAATCATTTATATTTGTTAGGTTGGTTCTCAACTGGTCTAAGCCGTGTATGGCAATTATGCAGGCGATGGCGGCCCATGCTCTACGGCCCATGCTCTACCGCCCATGTATAGCCATCTAGGGAAGGCCACCCATGATCCTATATATACATGACTTCTACACTACCTGAGACATCGAGTTGAGCCAGCATACCTCTACCTTGTATCTCCCTATCTAGAGTTGTCTAGATCACCATTTAAGCTCTACCTTGAGAGCGCACAGGTGGACAGCGCCATCATCTTTGTACTTGCTGTTAGTAGAAAATTTTTGAGATTCTCCTATATCTGTTATCTTCTCTAGTAGTGCCCCTGTGTTATATTGAGTAACTATTGTCTTACATGCACATGTCTAGACGTAGAGGATAACTTGGAAAATAAATTCGACCTTGCTAAGATATATAAAGACTCTAAGAGTGCTACTAATCTCATGTATGAAGCATCTACTAGTGAAATGTGGAGGAGACCATATGGCAAACGTTTGCCCAATCATGGATCAACCCCAAGGAAACCCTAATAACTGATAATGCACCATTGAGAGGAGATACACCAACCATACTATATACAAGATTGCCCTTACAACAAGCAAGTCGTTAGGCAAAATTATCCACAAGCGTATCAACAACAACGAAGATACCAAAGCTCATATGAACCACATCAATACTTTAGGCCCTAACAACCATATCAACCTCCATACCATACTCAACAAAGAACTCAAATTGTGCTAGGGTAACAACCTCCAACCCTAGTCAATGTGATCCTAGTCAAGTATGCGTAATCTGATAACAATCTAAATAGAGCCCTTTTAATTTAGGAAGTGATGTGAATGCTCAAAGCTTCCGCTCAATGCATGTGGATAGCCCACCAATGTGCTACGTGGAGTCATCAGAGCACACTAAGATATACCCTTATGAAGCCCCTAATGAACCTAGTTGGGAGCTAGAATATTCCAATGTGATGTATGGAAACCCTAAGCCTAGGCCTCACAAGACAAACAAGACCCCAAACACTTAGAGGTCCATGCTATAGGTGCCAAGGAAATGGCTTCATTTGAGATTGTCTAATCCTACACTAGAAAAACCTCACTCCATGACCATTCAAGGCTTTTGTCTAGATTTGATAAGGAACACCTCCTAAGGGGTTGCCCAAAGAACCCAATTAGTATATAGAAGACCACACCGATCAATGTTATTGTTTTGGTTTTAAAATCTAGTGTATTAGCAGATCCTACTCCAAAAGATCCTGACATGATGTTCAAGGCATATAAAGGTAGAATCCAAGAAGGGCCCAATGTGATATAGTTAGATAAGTGTTATCCTATAGCTCACTTATAAATTGAAAGGAATAGGCTCTATGCAAATATGGTAGAACCGGCTTAAACTATGTTTGAGGCTAGTCGTCTTTTCAACTCCACTAACTCAACCAAGGCACAATTACACTTTCATGGATTGCTATAGATATTTTTGGAGAGAATGATAGACAAATTTGGGAAGCCATCTTCATCAAAGGCAAGTAACAATGGAAGTGAAAGGTGTTGGAGTTAGACTTCTGCGGAAGCACGCAAACAGCACAAGGAAGAAGAAGAAGCTTGGAGCACAACACACAAGACTGAATGTATTACTAGAGAATGTACAAAGATAAGTAGCCCATTAGGGCAATAGGCGTATATACAAGCCGGGGGAAAAAAACCTCCTAAAGAGGGAAAAAAGTGCCCCGGCGGTCCTAGAGTGTTCACACACATCACTACCTAAATATATCAACAAATCCCCCCCTGGGAGTGATGCGGTGAACAAGGAGCTGGCACTCATGTATAAGGAAGTGCCGAGCTATGTGGAAATCACTCCACAGAAGGAAGTAAGCCCAAAGCTTTGCGGAAAGCTTCAAACTTCTCCCTAGGTAGAGCCTTCGTGAAAAGGTCTGCAATGTTCTCCTGCGTGGGCACATATGCCAAGCTGATCTCCCCAGCAGAGAACCTCTCCCTGACATAGTGATAATGCACCTCAATGTGCTTAGTGCGAGCATGGAACACAGGGTTCCTCGCAACTGCCAATGCGCTCTGACTGTCAGTGAAGATGGTGGTGGCAGAAGACTGGCCAACACCCAAATCAGCCATAAGGCGTCTGAGCCACACACACTCAACAGTCGCTGTGAAAGCTGCCCTATACTCAGCCTCACAACTGGAAGTGGCCACAGTAGGCTGCTTCTTGCTCAACCAAGATATACATGAGCTACCAAGCATGAAGCAAACACCACTGGTGGACACACGAGTGTCATAGCAACTAGCCCAATCTGAGTCAGAAAAAGCATGCAAATCTGGCGGTAGTGATCCCCCCTTGGGATAAAACAACCCAAGTAGCCGAGTACCACTCAAGTAGCGAAAGATGCGCTTAACCGCTTTCCAATGCGTGACTCCTGGGCAATGCATAAACCTGCTCATCTGTGAGACAGCAAACTGAATATCTGGCCGAGTAATGCATAAGTAAATCAAGCATCCAACAGCCTGCTGATAGAGAACAGCATCAAATGCATCTCCAGCATCATGAAGACTCAATCGTAAACCTGTCTCCATAGGAGTGGCAATAGGCTTACAGTCTTCAAGGCCAAAACGCTGCAATAATGTGTCAATATATTTCGTTTGACACAAAGCCATTCCACCATCAACTTGCATAAACTGAATGCCCAAATAGTGATGCAAATGCCCCAAATCAGACATCTCAAATGAGGCATGCAAATCAGCCTTGAAATCAGCAATATGCTTCTCAAGAGGACCAGTGAGCAGCATGTCGTCTACATAGACAACAATGATCAGAAGCACATCATTAGCACGCCTAACATATAAGGTGCTTTCAGTTGGACTGTTCTCAAAACCATGTGCAATCAGATAGGCATGTATTTTCTCATACCAAGCACGTGGTGCTTGCTTTAAACCATATAACGCCTTTAACCTGCACACCTGGTTTTCATGCCCTTTCTGCACAAAGCCACGGGGCTGAAAAACATACACTTCTTCATGCAAGTCACCATTCAGAAATGCTGTTTTAATGTCCAACTGATGTACATTCCAACCATGATGGGCTGCAAGTGCACAAATGCTCCGAACAGTAGTCATACGGCATGTAGGTGCAAAGGTCTCATCAAAATCAATGCCCCTTTCCTGTGCATAACCCTTTGCAACAAGCCTAGCCTTATACCTGTCAACTGTACCATCAGGTTTACGCTTCAGCTTGTATACCCACTTAGTGCCAATGGCCTTCTTGCCAGGAGGCAAGTCACATAAAGACCATGTACCATTCTTCATTATAGCATCATATTCAGATTGCATAGCAGCCTTCCAATTTTCTGAATTTTGTGCTTCATCAAACGAAATAGGCTCATTCTCATCACAGAGACTAGATGCAGCCATAGCATAGCAATCTGATGCAAAGGAGGTACTATGAGAGCCTGAACGAGTACGATATGACAAAGGTGCATCTAATTTGCTGTCACGCAAAGTCTGCACCAGCCATTTTGGCATAGTTTTTGCCTGTTCAATATCAGCTCTCTCATCAACAAGTGCATCATGTAAATCTGCATCAGAAATGGAATGATCTGCATCATCATATGAAACCTGCAAAGGCTGAGAAGTTGCCTCATTGGGACCAGCGCTAGCCTGTCCACCTGTAAAAAGAGGCATCAAAGTATCATACATGTCTTTGGAGCTAACAGATGTCTCCTTAGTACATGAAAGCAATGGCTGAATAACATCTTCCACAAAGACAACATCACGGCTAACCAGAATGCGTTTAGTCTGTGGATGATACAGACGATAGCCTTTACTTTCAGAACTGTACCCAACAAAAATACATTTTACTGCCTTATCATCCAATTTTCTGCGATGTTGTTCAGGCACTAATGCATATGCCAAACAACCAAAAACACGCAGATGAGCAACAGATGGCTTGCGGTCATGCCAAGCCTCATATGGAGTGATAGACTGCAACGCTTTGGTGGGACACCTGTTCAGTACATATGCTGCACACATGACAGCCTCAAGCCAGAAACTATGTGGTAAAGCCTGACTTTTGACCATGCACCTCGCCATCTCCATGAGTGACCTGTTCTTTCGTTCAGCAACTCCATTCTGTTGAGGTGTATACGGCACTGTACACTGGTGTTTTATCCCACATTCAGCCAGAAATGCATTAAAATCTGAAGACATATATTCCCCCCCTCGATCAGAACGGAGGGTGCCCATTTTACATGCTGACAGATTTTCAGCCAAAACCAAAAACTGTTTGAAGCACATGAACACTTCGGACTTTGCTTTGAGTGGATATACCCATGCATGCCTGGAAAAATCATCAATGAAAGTCACGAAGTAAAGGTAATTTCCAAAAGAGGGTGTCTGCATAGGACCACAGACATCACTATGTACAAGCTGCAATTTCTGCATAGCCCGAACTGAACCATCTTTTGGAAAGGAAGAACGCTGCATTTTGCCCAAAATACACCCTTCACAAACATGTTTTCGAGGTGCCTCAAGTTTGGGCAAAGAGGACACCATTTTAGATTTCTGCAGGTGTAACAAGCTAGCAAAATTCAGATGACCAAAGCGTGCATGCCAAAGCTTTGCATCTGACATAGCCTGAGAATCATGAACTGCACATGCCGAATCATTCACAGATCTTTCATAGTCTATGAGCTTATACAGCCCACGACATAAAATGCCAGAAGCAATAATCACATCGCCATTTGAGAGATCATGGACTGTACACCTGTCATCAACGAATTTCACAACCAAGCCAATCTTGGCTAATGCAGAAACTGATAACAGGTTCTTTTTGATCCCTGGCACAAATAAAGCATCTGACAAAGTGAAAGAACTACCATCAGCAGTAGTCAGAATGATCTTACCAACTCCCATAACAGGATAAGAGGAGTTATTGGCGCATGTGACAGTATTCCCTGTAGGGGCAGGCTCGAGTGAAGAGAAGAAACTACGCTGCGAGGTAATATGTTTGGTCGCCCCACTGTCAAAGTACCAAACATCTGAGTCTACTGCAGACATGCACTGATCATGAGAAGATGGGTCAAAACTGCAGACAGTAGTAAACGCCCATTCTTCTTCCTGCACAAGATTTGCAGACTCTGTTTTTGGTGTAGAGGCCTCTGCAACAACCATTCCAGCCTCTTTCTTCTTTGCCTCTTTAGCAGCCAGTTTTGGACAGTTCTTTATAATATGATCATTTCCTTTACAGTACTTGCAGAACAATTTCTGCTTTTCTGATTTCTTCTCATCTTTATCCTGGTTCTTCGATTGTGCAGCATTTGCAGATTTCTGCTTACTAGTAGAAGAGCTCCATTTTCCTTTGCCCTTCTGACTAGCCAGGAAAGCTTGATCTGCAACACGCATAATGGACCTGTTCTGCCTGGACTGATCTTCCTGCAACAGAACAGAGACTAATTCCTCAAATGACAAGGCATTCGGATTGCCTTTCATCATCAATCGAAGAGTAGAGGCAAAACTCTGATATGAATCAGGAAGGCCATTCAGAACGGTCTGCACAAGTGAGCTATCTGGTATAACCTCATCAGCAGAAATCAATTGTTCCTTCAGGTCTTTGATCTTTGTAAGAAAACTGTCCATCGAATCACCTTCATTCATGTGCTCACTCTCCAACTGTTTTCGGAGGTAAGCAACACGAGCCTCATTCCTAGCCTGGTACAAAGTGGTAAGTGTATCCCAAGCATCCTTTGCTGTTCTGCAAGAGCGAATGTGAGGAATAATGGCACGTTTGACAGACAAAGCTATCAATGCATGTGCCTGGGCATCTCTGCCATCCCAACGAATCTGCTCTGCAGTAGGTGCAACAGAAACAGCAGCACGAACAGGAATCTGCGGAATATCATCTTCGACACCATCTTCATCAGCTCCAACACCTGTATTTGCAGTACCTGTCGTTACAGGTGTAACAGGACGTCTTTCAACACCCTGCACAATGTTCCACAATCCTTTTGCAACCAGTACATGTCGCATCATATAAGCCCATAATGGGTAGTTGGTACCATCCAACTTATCCTCAACAGCCAACATACGGAATACATCACTGCTTTCAGCCATGGCCGGTGACTAAAATACCTTGATGGAGAAAATTGACTGTATCTCAAAAAGTTGAACAGAACTGCCCACACGAGTTCTGCTAGACCTGTAGCAGACTTCGAGACGCTTAAACTGGCGAACAGAAACTGGTATATACCTTTGGCACAAAAGGACGAAATAGCCTGCACAAGCACTGCGATAGTGCGTTCGGAGGCCGAAACGAGCTCAGATCGCGATTTCGGCACCACAGAGCGAAGCGGTTTTGATCTCGGAAACACCCTGAGTATGCTCACCAAATTTTGTGCGAATCTGAGACTGCAAACGGAGGAGTGTCGACGGCGCCCTAGAAGAAGCAACGACCTGCTCTGATACCAATTGTTGGAGTTAGACGTCTGCGGAAGCACGCGAACAGCACAAGGAAGAAGAAGAAGCTTGGAGCACAACACACAAGACTGAATGTATTACTAGAGAATGTACAAAGATAAGTAGCCCATTAGGGCAATAGGCGTATATACAAGCCGGGGGAAAAAAACCTCCTAAAGAGGGAAAAAAGTGCCCCGGCGGTCCTAGAGTGTTCACACACATCACTACCTAAATATATCAACAAAAGGATAAGATGGCCTCCAAAGGAAGCTTATGTTCCTAATTCCACTAATCCGGAAATCTCTTCTTCTATAAACCAACAATCAAAAGACTTTTTACAAGAGATTCAAGAGGAGAAATGGGCCAAGGAGAATGATAATCCTCCACCCATTGAAATCATGGATGATCTTTGTGATCAATTCCCATATGATATTCCCTCTATCTATGGAGAACTCGAAGATGCACAAACTAGTGAACGGTTAGCCTTTGAATTCAATTCCCTATAGGAATTTCCTTAGTTCAAAGGCCCATGGGAGTTAAAGTCTTTTCATATGAGAGCTCCTACTCTCATGGTAAGAAACGAGGAGTCACTCATATCTAGGAACAGAGATGTGGTAAAGAATACTAAGGTACAATGTCATCTCACCTTGAAAGATCTATAGAAAGTAAGACCAGAATTGTGGAAGCACATAGTACATCAAATGCCTGAAGTAACTAAGCCACCCTCTTGGGTAGGGACACATAAGAAAATCCTAGAGAGACCCTTTGACAAGATAGGAGATGTGAGTGAAGGAGAAGAAGAAAATACCTAACTCCCTATTACATATCATGACTATACCACCAAAGCAAACATGGACTCAGGTGCAAGAATTGCCATTGCTACCACCTCCTTATGGGAGTGTTGGGGAAAGCCAACACTCAAGCCAATGAGGATGAAATTGCGAATGGAAGATGAAAACATTGAGGAGCCTCTAGGATTGTTAGAAGGGATAACTCTCACCACTTGTGGTATGGAGTTTGAAAACACATTCACCATATAAGGCCTATTCACAAAATTTGGGAGTTATTCAAGTCCCATTTATAATACCAAGTGATGGAATTAACTTATATTTTCTATGTTATATTCTTCTTACAATTTAAGATCAATTCATGAATACATCTTCTTTTTGTTAAAATGTTTTAAGCTTTCAATAGATAAAAAATAATATTAGTTGATGAGCTTATTTAAAAAAAACACCAAGGAGTATGAATAAACAAAGAAAAGCATTCAGCCTTGAATTTTTTTAAAATATGAAGTCTATTATTATCCAATTCAATAATAATAGGTTAATTATTTGATATATCAATAAATGCTCATATTAAAGTAAATATCCCAAAATATGATGTTATAAAAATCAATAAATTGATTTCAATTTAATTGTATAACAAATCTATCCTAATACGAATTTAGAGCTTACAATTTAATATAAACAATAAATATATTCAAATTGGGGGTCACTTGTTCGGGTGGTTGGGCCTCTCGCCTCTTGAGGCGGGGATGAGCGTTCAACCCCCATCAGCACATGTAAGGGACATGTTTAACATGGAAAGTTGTATCTTGTGGGATAAGGTGGGTCCCACGGATACTATGCCCTTCCTTATACAGTTGCAATTTGAAAGTTAAAGCCCGGAGGAGTAGGCCTCGGCTGAACCTCCATATAAAAAAAAAAAGCAACCACATGAATTTAGATCTAATTTAACAATACTTAATAATATGCAATTTGACATACTAATAATTGTTCATTTAGGTGAATGATATGAAAATTATGTCAATACTATAGATTGTTTCATATAATTTTATAATAAATCTATCATACTAACTTGGAGCTTTGAAAAACAATCGAATTCAGTAATTACTCAAATATATGCAATTTAGGCTTTCAATAATTTTTCACTTGGTTGAAAAGTCCCAAAAATATGTGGTGTTTAAAAACACCAATAAAATACATGATGTTCAAATATTTTAAAATCATTGATATCGTTTCTTAATATATTGTTCAAGTACATAATATGTTTCTCTATCACAAGGTCTCTGATTTACAATTGTATTACATGTATAAGAACGTCTGTTCTTTGAGCAAATCCATCCATAAAGCCATGGAATCATTGTCTTGGATAAAAAGTTTTCCAACTCCTCTGATGATTGCCTCCACAGCTTCGGTAGAATTACATAAGTGCCTTTCATATTCCAAATCACATGATATAATGTATCATAAAAAATAATGGTATTATTTCCATCCAAATCTGGAGAAATTTTCCAAATTGTGTCCAAGTTTTTATGATGCACAAACTTATATCCGATACGGATATCAGTTTTTTGGCATGCACCTTGACCTGCTATAATATGAAATCTTTGATGGTGTTTTGGAAAACATACTGCAAGTGTTCTTTGAGCTATCGACACTCTTTCTGTGGTCCAAATCCACACTTAAAAAAGATCCATACAAAAATCCAAGAAGTATAATGCATCCTTGCGAATGTAATGCACAATTCTTGTGTTCTCTTCAATAAAATTCATATGGTTTTGCAAAGATTCAAGTAATAGATCACCCCTTTCCTTATCAATTGTCTTGAGCAAAATGCCATTCATTTCCAGTATCAATACCCTTCTTTCATCTCTTGGGAATGAAGAAAATCCTTGCTTTCTTGATGAAGATTCATATATGTGTGAAGACCAGCAAGACATCAATGCCAAGTTTGGGTTTTCTTTGTAGTTCATATGCAAATCAGCATTTTGTTCTGCAAAATAAAATTGAAGTTAATTAGATTTATATAAAAATCAATTAAATTGTTTTACATTCTATATTACTTCATAATTACAATAATGTTTAATTAAGCCATTATCATTTCTCTCAATATTCAAAACTTATAGTAAATTAAAATTGATAATACATAAGAAAATATAGGAAAATTGATTTAAATGCATGATTTTATATTCATGGGGATTCCAATTTCCTTTTATAGTTTTTCTTACAATCAATATAATCAAAAGTAGACTAAGCCTAGAAAAACTTCATATATATGTGCGTGTGTGTGTTTATTTGTGAAGAAAAACAATCTTTCATGAAAGAAGGAAACTAACATTAAAAAAATGGGTTATCATATATATATATATATATATATATGTATATATATATATATATATATATATATATATATATATATATATATATATATATATATATATATATATATATATATATATATATATATATATATATATATATATATATATATATATATGTGTGTATGTGTGTGTGTGTGTGTGTGTTTATTTGTCAAGAAAAACAATCTTTCATGAAACAAAGAAACTAACATTAAAAAAATGGGTTATCTTCAAACCAATCAAAAGATCTTGAGAAAATTTAATAATCCACCTTGCCGTCAACGTTTTTCTTTATCCTGCAAAAGAAAAATTTTATAAATATTTGACTGTAGGTATAAAAAAAAACACAAATATTGTATGAGGAATTTCTTTACCTATTAAATTAAGGTATGCCTTTTGTAACCTTTTTATGTATGCTTTTGCTGCAACTCCACTTATGAAATGACTTTGTCGATAGCCCAACCTTGTAGCATACACTATTGAATGATTTTCTCTCATGCTTTTATTTTTGTAGCACATTTGTAACAGTTTTAGCTACTCTTTATTTAAAAGTGGAGCACCAAATGTTGAAGCTATTGTTGCTATATCTCCCTTTTCGATTTCCTTGCAATTCAATGGAACCTCTAGCTTTGTCGATGCTATTGTTGTATGTTCCTTTTCAATTTCGTTGCAAATCAATGGAACATCTACGTTTTTCTCATTATTATTATGTACTTCATAGTCATCAAAAGAAGATACTCTCAAGTTATTTGAATGATCATTTGATTCACTCAAGATATCATGTTCTAACATAGACGATGAATTCTCCATTGCAAGTTGAAACATAGGAAATATAAGATGTTCTTTGATGATATGTGGTTGTCTGATTCGATTGAGCAAAATATCATCTCTTTGGATGAAGCTCAAAATATAGGATAGAAGATCACTTGGTACTGAATGATCATGTCTTGCTTGATAAGGGGTAATGTCGCTGCAATTTTCTATTGGGATAGAACCTTTGAAGAAACTAGCATTAATGATAAGTTGATCTGGTTTATATATTTCTTCAATGTGATCCATATAATAATCTTCTTGGCTCCTCACCATAAGAAAAGAATATCTTTTGTCATCAATATTTGAATGATTTTTGACATAATCTTCTCCATAACATTAGATAGCTTATCTGATGTTTGAAAAGAGCTTTGCTCATGTAGAGTACTCATTTCATCCTCAAAGTGGCCAATAAGCTTTCCAATACCATCATCACTTATGAAATGTTTATTTTTGTTAACATCTATAATAAAAAGAAATCCAAAAGATGTATAATAATCAATACAATATGCAGACATATCAATACTTATTTTCTCAATTAATTTCTCTTTATGATAAAAATCTATCTATTAATTTCTCTATCTAAACACTTATAATTAATTTCTCTGTGCATCTACGTCAAATAATAAGCTTTCGATTTGAAAAACTGCACAGTTCAATATTTGCATCTTAACCGTACATTTCGAAATTGTATTTAATCAAATGCATCATAATTTTAAAAACAATATGTTTCAGATTTTTCAAACAAAAGAGTCATAAATCATGCATATCAATTTAAAAATTATAACATGTGAATTTATGCATCATTGACAATAATTTTTAAATTACTCGAATAGACAAGAGATATCAAATTTTAACTCACAAACGTATGATATTAACAATAAATAAAAAGATTTAAATATAATCGATTCACATCACTTTATTCAACAAGGTAATATATTCAAAATAAAAATCTATTGTTCAAGAAATGCAATCATCACTAGCATATAAAGAAAAATATACTTTGAAAATTATGGTATTTATTACATTACATGGAATCAATATTTTCTCAACCTACTTTTTTTCCTCATACATTTGAAGTACCTACAGTATCTTCATCCATTGTAACAATATGTTCATCGGTTTTTGTATCATCCTGATTACTTTCTGATTCTTCTCCACTAGGTTGTACATCAATCTCAGCATCAACATTCTCGAACACATTTGTATTATCTGTATCTTGATTCCTGATATCTGTATCTTGATTACTGATATCACACCATTGATGCAAAGCAGGGTCATTCTCAAAAACTGAAGAGCAAATTGATTCTAATTGTTTTTCTTCAACATCTAAACATATACCAAAACATCTGCGTTTTTTAGATAAACTTCTTTGAAGAACAACTCCTCGACAATACAGCTCTACAACATAGCTGTCTTCACAAGCAAAACTATTGATGAAATCATCAATGAAATTTTTTTCTATGAATTCATCCAGACCTTTATGAGCAAAAATATTTAGATTTGCTTGATCTATTCTATCAATCATTTGATAATTATCCTCTTTGCTAATGTACATAAGCACTATTGCAAAATCCATCTCTCCTTTGATGGAAGGATTACTACTCTGAGTGGCTCCAATTTTGAAAGTCATTTTTGTAGCTGTATGTTGAACTCCTTCCACAAGCATATGGACATAGAGGAAATCAATAAAAGATACTAGAACATATTCTGTCTCGGAGTTCATCCTGTTGAGTGCAAAAATCAATCTGGAAAAGAACGTTTCTGAAATGCATTCCTGACTATGTAAACTATACAGTTCTGAATCAAACCTAAAGAAAACAATATTGAATGGAAGAACTTGCTCTGCACAATAACTTTCCACCTTGTTCAAATCGAAACTAAATCCATAGATTGACCATGGAATAACATTTGCTGTGGTCTTTATTCCCATTGCAACTCTATACAAATGACTCAACAAAGTTATGGTAGCCTTTGGTAAAGGAGGAGACTTCTTTGCCCTGTTTAATGAGTTTTCACAAATGTTTCACTATAACTTTTAATTTTTTCATATTGTGCATTTGTGATATTGTATTTCTCACAGAGCTTTTCCCAAGTCAAAACCTCTGTTGTTAAATCAATAATAATGCAATTATAGCATTTTTCAAGACACGATCTGTCTTTAATCTCCATGCCATTTCTTCCATGTCAACCATGTGCTTCAATGACTTTGCCTTTTTTAACAAAATTTTCTTCTCTAAAATTGCCTTTTGAAGTTCTAAAATTTCTTTATTGTCCAAACCTGCAATACATCTGAATAATGTCGGACCTGATATAACCGTCCCTGGTGCCTGCTTCAATTGACCACCTTTCATTGCTACCATCTTTGCAGATGTCGATATAACATCTTTTGTTGAATCTCTTTTGCTATTTGGCACTTCACCCTTTGTATTAGGCAGTGCCCCTTGACTATACAAACACATTATTGATATCCAATTCTTCCATTTCTCATCATTACATAAAAGAAGATGTAAATCATTCTTTATAAATCCTTTTTGTAAAGTTTTCTCTGTAGTCTCTACAAAATTCTGAAAAAAAAAACGTATATCGTTTAAATAAATATAGGTTTTAAAAAATAATAATATATAGTAACTAAAACACAAAAAATAGAATATAAACATACCTGCCATGATATAAATTCTCTTTTACTCTGATTAACACCTAGAGGAGGTTTGGATGGACATCCATTGGCTTTCCATTGAGATCTAGCTTGTAAAAGTTGATCCACAAATGGTTCCTTCTGTAATGACTTTGCTACCATCAAATTAGCCTCTTTAGATATCTCCCTTGAAATTTTTGGAGGACAATTTACTATAATTTTTGCTTTTCTATATCTAAATTGTTGTCATAACTGTAATGTCACCATCGGAGAATTAACAGTTTGTAAAGTTTTCGCTGCACTAATTGAATGTTGTCCAGATATTATCCAATACTCAACTTTATCAATATCATCATGAGATAAAGTTTTTAGAGGTATTCTCACACTTGGATCAATAGGCATAACAACTGTAAGAACTTCATTCTCTTTCGGAGCCAAGACAAAATCATTCATTAATGTATGCACCCAATCTCTATTTAATTTTCGATATACATAATTCGATGGTGCTGGAAAACATCTTTTTACATCAACATTAAATACTGCATCAGAACCAAAAGCATAGTATTCTTGTTTTTGAAGTAGTAAATCCATCATTTTATTTTCTTGTGGCTGCACTACTATATCTTCTGTTTCTTCACTCCTATTATCTAAATGTCGGATTGATACACCTTCATCATTTTGTACAGACTTTGATGATGATCCTAAATCTTTATTTGAAGAACCTTTCAACTTTCGTTTCTTAGATCTCTCAAATTCATCTGAGCTTCTCTTCAAAGATTTTGACTTTTGTGTTAATCTTTTGGCTTCTTTTATAATTTTCACTAATTCTTCTATTGATTCGATCGATCCAATTGAACCTAATGATCGATCAAACTTTGAGATACTATCTTTCATATCATCCAAACACAAAGTCTCCCATGATAAGGAGAACTTATTCGCATTAATATTCTCACATCTCGAAGCACTTTACAAGTAAAACATGGTGTGCCTTGTGTATTTACATCTTCTTTAACATGAACAACATTGCCCATATCACCATATGTAGATCCTGCATCTGTCATAAATAAATGTACATCTCCTTTGAAGTTTCCGTCATGATCATAAGTATCAGCAAACCATTTCATGTCTTCTTTGTGTGTCAAATCAAAAGATTTCTGAACCTTAATCCTATTTGAAGGAACCTTCATCCCACTTGTTTATGATAAATTTTCCAATGAAACTACATTATCGATCACATTGCTTTGAAATTCATTTGTGTTTTCCATTGCTCCTGAAAGTCAACAAAAAACTTTTTTTTAAATCACATCAACATAATAACAAACAATATGAATATAATAACATCAAATTTCTCATTCATAGTCATCAAATTTATTATCAATACTATTCTCTCTAATTATTATACTTTAGATTATAGATTATAATCAAATTTATGAAGTTCGAGCCTCTTAAGTTCGTTCCTGTTGTGTTTAAATTTGAAAATATATTTGAGTTAAAAATACTATTCCTTTTGCTGAAAAAGATAAGAGACTTGATCTTAAGTTCAAGTGTCACATCCTATGACTGAACAGACTGAGAGTTGATATGACTCAAAAGCTCCAACTTAAGTTCGAACCTGATGATGAAATATCGAAAGGCTCGAACTTCTCATATCATGTGAGCCAACAATCCCAAACTTGATATGGTGGAACTTAGAAAACTGACAAAGGCTCGAATTGGAACCAACAATCCTAAGCTTGATATGGCTTGAAAAGCTAAGACGCTCCAATTTAAGTTCGAGCCTCCCTCTTCTTGAGTTCGAGCCTCATATCATGTGAGCCAACACTCCCAAACTTAATATGGTGGAACTTAGAAAACTGACAAAGGCTCCAATTGGAACCAACAATCCTAAGCTTGATATGGCTTGAAAAGCTAAGAGGCTCGAACTTAAGTTCGAGCCTCCCTGTTCTTGATATGGTTGAAAAAGCTGAGAGACTCTATAAGAGGTTCGAAGCTCCTAAAATTGAATTGATTCTAAGGATCGAACTTAAGTTCGAGCCTCTTTGTTCTTTTGCACATAAGACACAACAATCCTAAATTTAATATGGGTGGAAAAGTTGAGAGGCCTCATATCATGTGAGCCAACAATCCCAAACTTTATATGGTGGAACTAAGAAAACTGACATTTAAGGCTTGAATTGGAACCAACAATCCTAAGCTTGATATGGCTTGAAAAGCTAAGAGGCTCGAACTTAAGTTCGAGCCTCCCTGTTCTTGATATGGTTGAAAAAGCTGAGAGACTCATATCATATAAGAGGTTCGAAGCTCCTAAAATTGAATTGATTCAAAGGCTCGAACTTAAGTTCGAGCCTCTTTGTTCTTTTGCACATAAGACACAACAATCCTAAATTTAATATGGGTGGAAAAGCTAAGAGGCTCATATCATGTGAGCCAACAATCCTTGGTTGGAAAAGCTCAGAGGCTCGAACTTAGTTCGAGCCTCTTTGTTCTTTTGCACATAAGACACAACAATCCTAAACTTGATATGGCTGGAAAAGTTGAGGCTCATATCATGTGATCGAACAAATCCTAAACTTGATGGTTGGAAAAGTTGAGGCTCATATCATGTGATCCAACAATCCTAAACTTGATATGGTTGGAAAAGCTCAGAGGCTCGAACTTAAGTTCGAGCCTCTTTGTTCTTTTGCTCATATCATGTGATCCAACAATCCTAAACTTGATATGGTTGGAAAAGCTCAGAGGCTCATATCATATGATTCAACAATCCTAAACTTTGACATGGTTGGAAAAGCTAAGACTCTCGAACTTAAGTTCGAGCCTCTTTGTTCTTTTGCACATAAGACACAACAATCCTAAACTTGATATGGCTGGAAAAGCTGAGGCTTGAACTTAAGTTTGAGCCTCTTTGTTCTTTTGCACATAAGACACAACAATCCTAAACTTGATATGGTTGGAAAAGCTGAGAGGCTCGAACTTAAGTTCAAGCCTCTTTGTTCTTTTGCTCATATCATGTGATCCAACAATTCTAAACTTGATATGGCTGGAAAAGCTAAGGCTCATATCATGTGATCCAACAATCCTGAACTTGATATGGTTGGAGAAAGCTGAGAGGCTCGAACTCCTCTTTGTTCTTTTGCTCATATCATGTGACCCAACAATCCTATAACACACAACAATCCTAAACTTGATATGGTTGGAAAAGCTGAGAGGCTCTAACTCCTCTTTGTTCTTTTGCTCATATCATGTGACCAAACAATCCTAAACTTGATATGGTTGGAAAAGCTCAGAGGCTCGAACTTAAGTTCGAGCTTCTTTGTTCGTTTGCTCATATCATGTGATCCAACAATCCTAAACTTGATATGGTTGGAAAAGCTCAAAGGCTCATATCATATGATCCAACAATCCTAAACTTGATATGGTTGGAAAAGCTTAGAGGCTTGAATTTAAGTTCAAGCCTCTTTGTTCTTTTGCACATAAGACACAACAATCCTAAACTTGATATGGCTGGAAAAGCTTAGGCTCATATCATGTGATCCAACAATCCTAAACTTGATATGGTTGGAAAAGCTCAGAGGCTCGAACTTAACTTCGAGCCTCTTTGTTCTTTTGCACATAAGACACAACAATCCTAAACTTGATATGGCTGGAAAAGCTGAGGCTCATATCATGTGATCCAACAAATCCTAAACTTGATATGGTTGGAAAAGCTGAGAGGCTCGAACTTAAGTTTGAGCCTCTTTGTTATTTTGCTCATATCATGTGATCCAACAATTCTAAACTTGATATGGTTGGAAAAGCTCAGAGGCTCGAACTTAAATTCGAGCCTCTTTGTTCTTTTGCACCTAACACACAACAATCCTAAACTTGACATGGTTGGAAAAGCTGAGGCTCATATCATGTGATCA